>JAHDVE020000391.1:0-108761 GCA_022606495.2 Halesus radiatus
TAGGCCAATAATATTAATTAGCTCACTGGTAACTAAAGCACGTGATAATTTTCATAACGTGATAATAATTATTACAATTGTCAGCCGGAGCTGGCCGCTGTGAAATAATATGCCGGTTGGATCTCGATTCGAGAGACCGGCAACAAACGAATAAACGATTATCGAATTCGCGACATTTAACTATTCCGCAGCGGGGACCTCGTTCAGCCAATTTAATCCTACGTAACAAATAGTCATCTTCGTGTTGCAATGGTCGCATCTGTCGCACTCTGTATAAATGAAACACCGACCTTTCAACAGTATAACTGAATATTAATTCCACAGCACAAAAGTACAATATAGTGGTAATTTTTATGTTACAACATATTATGTTAAACGGTTCCATAATAAATCAACACACGCATGAATCGGCACACTATTTAATAGTGATATAAAGTTATTAAGAGTACGAACAAAAATAGGTTAGGTTAGATTAAGTTTTTGGGATAGTTTTTTTTTCATACTTTTAATGACTTTATGTCACTATTAAAAAGTGTGCCGATTCATACGTGTGTTTACGTATCCGGTCACCCATGTAAATAGGCACGGGTAAACTTACATTAAATATGTCTATACTATAGGTGAATTCGTTTCCAAGTGCATGTAGGCGAGAAAGGGGTGCATATATTTGGTAGTTAATCCCGGAATTATTGTTGCAGAATACACTTTACAACAAAATTTAGGTGTATATTATAAATTCATTTGAAAAAAATGTATATATGTTTATATACACACATTATATACATATATTTTTTTCATATAGATCAGCAAACGCCTATTCGAATGTATTTCTTTATTATACATAATTATAGGTATAATTCATAAATCGTTATTTAAAATTGAATAAAAATCATTCCATCAAAGCACATTGTTATGTTGATACCATTGCATTTGAAACATCTGAAGTCACGTGCGCATTCTGTTTTGGGATTAGTATGGACATTTTTTTGTTTTGGTGAAATTAAAACTCAATTTGGGTGACTTTAAGCTCTTTAATTGTTGTTCAATATAAAAAAAACTATTATTAATGAAAGAAATTAGAGTATTCATGAGCAAACCAATTATTAATATGGATATTATGATAATGCTCAGTACTATTATTATTCTTCGAGTTAAAGTTTCTAAAAAGGTACACAATTTTATTACTTATGTTTTTTTATGTGAATACAGCACAAGAGTCCCAACTGCTCCCGACCGTCTGGAGCCAGTGAGACTATGGCAACCACAATTGGGGAATTTACCATTTAGAGTTTACCATGAATTAAATATAAAATTATGTACGGTAGAGTGCATTTTTTGACAATTGATATTCTAACCTCAAAACTGATAAAAATCGACCGGCCATAGATTTGGAGCGTTTTGGCAGGCTTTGAAAAATTGAAAATTATTTTAACTATGAAAAATAAATTTAGAAAAAAAACGAAATATACTGATGTTTAAGTTTGAACGTTATTATTGAAAAAAAAATAGGACTGGAGTTCCTTATTAGGGTGTATTATTTAAAAAAAAAGAAACTAAAAGGATTATACATAAACTGATATATTTTGCACAGTAAGTCGATGAGGTACTTTGAAGTTGATTAGTTGCAGGAGAGTTCACGAAAAATCGACGAAAAAAAACATTGTGCACCGGAAAACGAGTATTTGGCTACTTGGAGGTTGGTTGCCAGCGGTGAAATCAGGAACTTGACTTTTTATTTACAATCTGTAGTTGGCACTAATCAGATTAAATAAAAGGTAAACAACACTATTTGTCAGCTTACCTCCGAATCGTCGACGTCTTCCCTCTTTACCCAAATGCGTTCCGCTTCCTCCGGTATCTCGGCGGCCAGGATGGTGATGTCCGGCGGCTTGGAGCGCATCTCCACCAACGAGGTGTCGAAGAAGCGGCGGTCCACGTGCAGGCGGGCGGGCGGGGACATGGCCACGCAGGCCACGTTGGCCGGCGTCACCACGAACTTGCCCTTGATGGTCGCAGCCGGGGCGGGCTCCACCTCCTCGTCCTCCTCGAGGCACTCCGACAACCGCCGCGGGCTAAACACCAGCGAGGATCGCTTCTCCTCTTGGGTCCCGTTCTCCATCTCATTCTCGAGGCGATTCATTTATTTATCTTATTTCACTTATTGGTATTACTTGATTTGTTTTATTTTAGGGTGTTCACAGGGCAAATGTCACATGGTGTATTGGATATTGAGACTGGAAGGATATTTATTTATTTATTAAGTCACTGGCTTGTTAATGTTATTCAATATTGCTATAGGAGTAGGCAGGAAAAGGCTTATCTAACTAAACGCCGGGTGTATTATAGACGTAAAACATAAAATACGTCAATGGCGTCAATTTAAAACATAAGATTTATGAGCGTAGTGTACAAAAACCCATGACTAACAACGTATTATCCATCTCTTATTGGTTTAAGGGGGAATTAAATTTTGGTAAGTAGGTTCGTGAAGGTAATTGTAAGCTATAAAACTGAAATCTGTTCCTAAGAACAAATAAGCCCTGTCATTATTGGGGGTGAAAAAACCCTCGGTGTCTTCTTCCAGGCAATGATGACTGCCGTAGCAACAATAACGACAATTATTGGCGACATTTTTTTTGGCATTTTCGTTGGCTATAAAAGACGCAGTGTAGTTTTTTTCACCCCAACGTGAACAGGGCATTCTTTCTGTATTTCCAGGGTAGATATTACATTCGATCCTCTCAAAACTGTCAGAGGCAGTCGTATGCTTAAGTTCAATATATAAGGTGTGACAAGACGTTGGTACCCGACAGACTATAATCTACGATTCCTGAGCATATTAGAGCGATTTTATTTAGGTGAATCATTAATGGGCTGACTTCATTCTGTAACCAGTGGCGACCAGCGACAATTTTTTTTTTACTACAAATAAGGTCAGGATTGGCTGGTCAAAATCTATCGGGTACGTCCTGTTAATAAAATAATAAAAACGCAAACACCGCCCCTTTGCTTGTACGCCTCTTCTAAGGCGACCTTCAAAAGTATTAAGTCACTCTGTACACATCCAATGCATCGTTTCAAAATCTATGCAAAATACTAAATTACTTTTTATGAACGAGAGAAATATTTCACGAGATTAAGATTACAAGTCTCCTTGGAATATTATAATCCGGTTTCGTATTATTTTTCTAGTTTTTTTTTCGCTTTGACTGGTGGGGCGCTACCGAATGTTAACTTAGTTCTTTCGTATCCCGTTTCATTATTCTGTTACTACAAATACATCAATGAATACATTTAACTAAAAGAATGTGCTTCAATTTGGAAACAGAAAATAAAAATCAAATCGAGGCAAATCATTTTAAAGAGAGCACGTTTGAATGAATTTGTACATACCGACAATTTCGCGAGCAAGCGTCAAACTGGTTCGAACGACTTTGGAACGATAGTATTTGGATAATGGGTGTGTAACGACGTTTGTCACAATCTTAGAATATTGTCCTTGTAATTTTATTGAGTCAAGGTAGTTAAGTTTCTTTCGGTAAAAATAGGTTGCGATTTTTAAAACGAAACCAAAAATAAAATCTGGTCGTGGTAAACCATTGATCAGCCAAGCAAAGGAAGTTTTATAGAATTTGTATAGACACTTTGAATCAGACAAAGCATGTACGAATACATATATGAATAAAATTTCTACACCAGCAAAACTCAAGCCAAATCAACTGGTATTTCTATATATCTGTTCGGAGAATAGTGTCAGAAAATAATTGTTTTCCGGAATTTGTCCGGAATGGCATAAAAAGGGTACTATAATTAGTTCAAACAAAAATAAAAATAAATGTCGCCGGCAGGACTCGAACCCGCACCCTTCTAATGTCCGGTGCACAAAAATCTTGTCTTAAGTTTTTAAGAACTTTAGTTTATCAATTAAAAAATAAAAATGGTTATTGAAATGTCAAGCGTTAAAAGAGAAATAATAAAAAAAATTATCCATCCAGTACACCACTACACAAGCAAGAATGTCTTTATTCTTTAAATACCAGTCCATGAATATTTATTGCAATTATTTATGTGGCAAAAAAATATTTTTAAAAAAATTGTATAAATTCTATATAATGGGTATCTTTATTCTAGGTGATGTGTTGTGTACGTCAGACCAAATAATGGTCTCCTCGCCCGAGTGAGTACGATAATAATCAAGTTCTAACATCAATCATTTTTATGCATAGCTCTCCTCTATTATTTACGAGCATTAATAATATGCCTTTGACATTAGAGATTATAAACTTAAAAACAAGTGCAATAAATCCTATGTGCGAACGGTTGGCCTAAATAATTCTTAGATATTTATCTACAAAAATATACAAATAAAATTATCACGAGAAAACGACGAAAAAGCATTGTGATCAGAAAACCATAGTTGTGTTCACTTAAGCTCCTGTCACAGAGAGGTTGTCAGCTCGAAAATAAATATTTTTTTATGGGAAAAAAAAACAGGAATTTAAAAACCTCTTTCTTGTGGCACTAGGTAATTTAGGTCGTTCGGTTAGCACTCATCAAAAAGATCGGAAAGTAAAATTATTTAATACCAAAATTATGTCATATGTTTATGAATCATCTTCTTATCAAAGGTTGGGTGATGTCGATAAGATAAGAACCAATTTCTACCTCTACGATAGGTAAGATACCCACTAACTTGGAATATGTAAGTTTTAATTTCAACAAAAAATAATTTTAAAAAAATGTTGATATTTCCACGGCACAGAGGAAATGATATTCTTTTGACGTGAGTGCCGCCCCACAGCAAGTTTATTTATTATAATATTGCATATCTGTGTAGCTTCCATTTGCAAAGAATTACTTTAAAAAAATGGTAACCATTTTTGGAACAAGCCTTTTATTTTTATTTGTTTCTAATTTGAAAATTACTTTGGAGGCTGAAACAGACGTCACAATAAAAAAATAAAAAAAACTAAAGTACTCGCAGAACTAAATAATAACAATATTAAATATGACCCTATTTATTATTATTTTTTTTAATTAACGTAGTTCAACGAATTAAACACAATAACAATTAACAAGTCTTTTATGATGCAATTAGAATGTATAATTAAATAATTTTCAGTTGACGTTGGAAAATAATGCACCCCTTCAGTACAAAATATTTATAATGCTACGACCACACATGTTGGCCGATCGCGTAGTGACTATAAATCTGGCAACTACATGATCGGCCAACGTTCCAACTACGAACTCCAAACTAGTGATGTCATTTTAGCTAATATCTATCGATCTACCGATATTCATAGAAAGTCTACCGAAATTTATAATATTATTGACACAATTCGTTTCTCATTAGGTACTCATAATACCGTAAATAAATAATATGTATATTTAAAATAATAATTATCAAATAACCCATCCTTTCTTTTTTGAAAAAATATCTTGTCACATGTTTTTGCCTTTCAAAATGTTAGAAAAATATGACGAATTTTAATTTTATAGCTCCCAACGCTTGTCGATAGCTGTTGCGCCTGTTTTAGCTTCGTTTTTTATTTATAACAACTAGCCTAGATTACACATCGGATTACATACATATCGCTATTAAGATGATTTTTCATGAAAAACGGCGCTATAGAAATTATCCAATTATTATTATTATTTGCATAATATGCATAATGCTTATTTGGGAATTTATTTTGGGGTCAGTTGCATATTTGAGTCTTATAAACATAGTTCAGTCATGTTTTATTCTTCACGCAGCACGTTCATCGGAATTGCCTGCCGAACTCCTACCGAACGGCCAATGTGTGGAGGCCGGTTCGTGCGAGTTCGGCCAACTAGTTTGATAGTTGGGCCAACCTAGTTCGCCATCGGAGTGATCTCGGGCCAACTCGCCGAACTCGAGCCAACGTTGGCCCAACGCGCGCGAACTACCCCTCTACACAATCGCCCAAATGTTCGAGTTGGGAGGTAGGGCGATCGTGTGGTCATGGCATAAGAACCAAGTTTATGCAACTTTACGTCGGAGAAGTCATAATAAAAATCATTGCATTAATATCTTTAAATTGCAGATAATTTTTTATTGATAACGTTTATCATAGAGATTTATGATTTTTTTAATTGCATATTATTATATTAAATGATTATTAGTGATTTATATTTTAAATCCTCCTGGACGTGATTATTTCACAGATTTCGTGGGTGACGTAGGTGACTCTATAAATACGCACTGCAAGAGATAATATTAATCAGACCTGATGTGCCTACCAACATAAATGCACAATTCCATAAATTTCTATTAATATAATAATGGAAGGTGGTTTTCCAAATCAAATAGGTGTGGGTATTTAAATATTTTCAAATCAAATAAATCGGGAGTATATAAATTAATTTGTAACGAGTGCAACTATTTTTACATAGGAAAGACTTCTAGAAATTTTAGTATTAGAGTTAAAAAAACACATAAGGTGTTTAAATAATAACAACTATTCTGAATTTTCAAATAATATTTTAAAAACCAATCATTCATTTGAAATGGGCGTAAATTTTTTTACATACAAATACAACCGGTTTACAATTAGACAAATTTGAAATTTTAGAAATCAGAAAAAGTGAATTAAATTTAATTAATAATCAAATATTTTTTTAAAATTTCATATTAATATTGATAATAAAAATTATTTATTTTTTAATTTCTTATATAAATTTGTTATTCAATGTTTAATAATAATTTTTATTAACATTTTTAATTAATTACTTACCTAATTCAATCAATTTTTGTTTATGATTATAATTTGTCTATTCTTACATTACTGTTGTAATTTTTTATCATTCGTCTATACTTGACATTATTATTTTTAGTATTGTATATATTCCTGGTGAAGAAAGCATCGCTTTCGAAACATGTAGATATATGTGTATATTAATAAAATGGCGAATACAAAGTATATTTTTTAATTCATTTATGTATATAAAATTAATAAGAAATACATTTGTCTACACCACTGTTTAACACATAAATATGATATTTATATTTATGTATCAAAATAATAATAATAACTTGATATTTATATTTATGTATCAAAATAATAATAATAGCATGATATTTATATTTATGTATCAAAATAATAATAATAGCATGATATTTATATTTATGTATCAAAATAATAATAATAGCATGATATTTATATTTATGTATCAAAATAATAATAATAGCATGATATTTATATTTATGTATCAAAATAATAATGATAACTTAATTAAAACAAAACAGAAAGACCGCTGTAAAAATCTGAATAATAATGGAACAACTAACATTATAATAACTTTGTCACGTTCCTATTTAATATTCAAAATTACATTATGTTATCAAAAAAAAATCCCTTAAAAAAAATTACTTATATTAATGAATCAGCCCCAGAACTTACTTAGGGGGAACGGCTGCGGTGCCTGTTTCATACAAAACTGAATTTTGGATTGGAGGCCAAAATACCCATCCAAACGGAATGATATATTTTTTAAATTAAAGGTTGAGTAAATATCTAGTACGGATGAGAAGTATTTTATTTATTTTTGTTTTAATTTTTCAATTATGTGCCATTATATAAAACCAATTTTCATAATTTTAGAGGCAGCTTAGAAAATTATTTGCGGGTTTATCGTACTTTTAAAAAATATATATCACATTTTTTTTATGTAAGTATGGTTACATAAATAAAAATACAAATATAAAACATTTAAAAAAAAGGTTTTTCGAGTCGATATTTTAAATTCTGTATGGCAAATTTGTGTTCCACCGTAAATTGGTCGTTTTTAATCTAATTTTAAGTCCACCATAATGCTTATTTTAATATTTTAAAAATAAAATTAATTTTAGACTTCATTATATTTTCAAAGCAGATGGGTTAAAACTTTTTTTTAAATCACCGTTAGCCCCTAAATAATTGTTAAAGATGGCTCTAAAATCGCGAAAAATCAATTCCTTTAATGGCTGATATTTCATAAGGTAAAACAAAAATAAATAAAATACTGCTCATCCGTACTAGATATTTACTGAGCCTTTAATTAAAAAAATAGATCATTCAGTTTGGTTGGGTATTTAGGCCTCCAATCCAAAATTCAGTTTTGTATGAAACAGGCACCGCAGCCGTTCCCCTTAACCAAGATGGCAAAATTTGGCAACAGTCCAAGATGTAAAATGTCAAAATCAAATGTATAAATATAATATATCGTTGCAAATGGGAAAATATCTCCTATGTGCTTGAATTTACGAAAATTAGTTAAATATTTGTAAAATCAAAAAAAATGTTATTAGTACTTCAAGTTGTAAGGTACTTATTTTTAAACATTTGTTTCATCTAAAACTCCAAATATATATTTTTTATAAATTAATTAAAATATTATTTCTGATGTATTCCTTTTGTACAAAATTATGCATGCATCAATTGATACACCAAACATTTTATCACAAATCAACATTAATAACACCAACAAGAAAATCAACAAGGAGGATAAAAGACATTTTTTATATTAAAATTTATCACACAAATACGGGATATTTCTCTCCTTCACCGCGGATATTAAAAAAATGCAATACTATACACTGCTCTAATAATGAAATAGACATTTTTAATGACACAATAAATCAATAAAAAAAGTTTTACCATTAATATCAAACTGATAATGTGATGATGCCCTTAAGTAATTAATTAATTGATTAAGTACCAAAACAGTTTACCATCAGCACAAGGAATAGTTTATAAACCTACTTATAATATGTTTTCGATCTTTCACTTGTTTGTCATTTGCTTTAGCATCATTTTTGCCAGATAATAATTGTTGTTTATTGTACTTTTAATAATTATTAATTTTTAAACATTTCGTGTATGTAAGTTTTGGGCATATTACCTGTTTATGTACTAAAATAAAATAAAATAACTTTGTAATCACCACTTTATTAATACATACAGCGAAGCTTTCCTCATCGGGAATATAAAGAATACTAAAAAATAATAATTTCAAGTAGACAAATGATAAAAATAGACCAAAAGATGTATATTCCTGATGAAGAAAGCTTCCTCTTTCGAAACCTGTTGATATGTATATATTAATAAAGCATTGATTACAAAGTAATTTTTAATTAATTTATTAATAATGATGCCACAAAGTGAATACCAATCTTTTGAAGAAATTATATATTTTTTAATGTTTATGGGACCTAGCAACAAGACACAATTTGAAGATTCATTAAAGCGTTTGTGGCTAGTCAATATAATATTTTACGTTATAAAAAATTGTTTTAAATACAAAATCACAATTTAGGCAAGAAACTGATTGTATTTTAAAAAATGTTAATAAGTAAAATTTAAGTAATTAATTTTAATAACAACTTAAATATGATAATCACAGAAAAAGATCTATTGATTATTGCAAAATACTATTCCGTACTAATTTGGTATTTATAAATCCCATAGCGCTGCGCACCTGAGCAGCTAACAGATTTACTAAGGTTTTCATGCTTCCACGGGTTGCCGCTGAAGCACCACAAGTATGTTTTGTATGAACTATTTGTTAGAACATAAAGTCATATAGGTGCTGAATTCATAATGCACATGTAGGATTCATTTCGGAATCGCTCTTGGGCAATATTAATATGAACGGGTGGATTTGTTAGCAAGGGATTTGAATAGCGCGCTGTTTAAAGTGTGGTAAAATTATAATTCAAGGTTGTCTTATCATCTTATCTTGTTTTAGTTGGAGTTCACTACACAAACGCACTTTAGAGAAAACTGCCATTGGATTTTAGTTGAATAGTAATTAATTAGTATCCTCAATCACCTATTAGTAACATTCAGAGAATGAATTTTGCTGTGATATTTCACACATGCCAGTTAGTGTCATAACATTGACGACTTGGTTCATTTCCTTTTATCGCCTTATGCCATTAACCCTGAAAGCTTTCTATGTTCTGATGAAGTTAGAAGAAAGATCTTATTTAGTTCACTGAAACAACAATGGGGTCCATTGAATTCTCATGATGTAATAATTACAGTATTTATTTGTTGGAAATGAAGATGGCCCTAAGGAGCTGAAACCCGGTTACGGTCAAATAAAAATTAAAGTGGAAAAAAGTTTTATATTTGTTTTATTATAATATACTATAAGGTCAGTAAGGATATTAAGATTACAGGAAGGGTTTATTAAACCCTTTGTAAACAAATGTAACCTTGATTTTTCATTAAAAGATAAAATATGTAGTAAGAAATACCATATAAATAATACTTATTTTAGATTAATGAAATTGTGATACATACTCATGTTACTGAAATTGTAATACATGGATATGTAAAATGAAATAGCAATATGTAGATATGTATAATGAAATTTTTATACATACATATATTGTAATACATAAATATATGTACTCAGATTGAGATATGCATATATATATATTCCGAAAAGAGTGGAAGTGAGGTAATAGAGATACAGCATTGAATAAGCTTTGTGAATTGCGTGTGTATTGTTAATATTGTTAAAACATTGTTGACACAAAATTTAAAAAAACCACACATTTAATTTTTCCCATGATATGAATTTTTTTTGTAGCTTTTTTGTAAAGCTTGATAAGAATATATATATATATTTTTTTTTTTTTACATGAATACCGCACAAGAGTCCCAACTGCTCCCAACCGTCTGGAGCCAGTGAGACTATGGCATTCCCAATTGGGGAATGTTGTGAGGCTGAAGGTATTGGGGAGGGGAAGGAGAAGGGGAAGGGGAAGGGGGAGGTGGGGAAATACCTGGCTATTCAGATCTGGTCACCAAACACGATATGGTACAATTAATATGGTACAATTAAGATATATAAATTAAGTTTGATATAGTTAATCTTAATCTTATGAGAAACTAATATAAAAAAGGTCCTATCGTAGAAGTGCAGCATGCACACCATGCAATAAGTTGTGGTTTTCTGTAATCAGTACAAGGTCCAATTAGAAGTGAAACATACAAAATTTGAAATAGTGACAAACAGGATAAACCACATTATACCAATTACTGAGCACGAAACCGACAGTGCAGTGCTCCCACCTCATTAGGAGTTAAAAGGTACTAATATAACTATAAAATAAATAAATTTAAAGATTGGTATTCACTATGTGGCGTCATTATTAATTTATAAATAAATTAAAGCATCATTAAGAAAAAATATTAATTTGAGTGAAAATACAAAAAGGGTTACATTGAACAAGCTAACGTGTTGCAAACAATTATATTCACAAATCTGAACCGAAGAAAGCATACGTTAATACTTTTGATAAGTCATCATTTTGAAAACAAATCAAATCCACGGTAATAAATGTATGTGTATTGAACACCAGCCAACTCACAACAAAGAGAGATTCAATGTTATTATTCAGTACAGCTCTATTGAATCGAATTCTATTTATAACTAGATATATCTATAAGATATAAGTACTTATAATCAGATTTCCATTGGAAAACTAGCACAAATAAAAAGAGATCCTTGACCGATTAAACTAACAACTTTTTGCCCCCTGGTGTACCGGTCACACCGGGACAGGGATGCTCCTGGCGGGAGTATTACATAAGTGCAAAGGAAAAGAGATCCTCGTTGCACAGAAAATATATTATCAAAGGTGCAGTTGATTTCTTATTTCCTTTCTTACTACCGCATGAAAATATTGTTAGTTTGTTCCGCGCCTTGCCTGGTTGATTGCCCATTGTAAAAACATACTAGGTTATTTCATCCAATCATACAGAGTGAAAATCATTAGAAAAACTTGTTCAATTGTGCTTGTTTGTTTTTTGATAACAGCAGTTTCATGGCAGGAAGTGAAGCACGTACAAGCACCGAAACCAAAATACTTATTTGAGTAGGTTTTTACAACAGTGCCAATTTCTAATACAGCTTTTGAAGTCTATATTTGTTTTCTTGAACACAGTTGTGTGTGAAACTATTATTAGTGCTGGCCTCCGTTTACTTCATTACTGAAAATTGCTGTATGTATAATAAACAAAGAATCTCGTTAGTTCGCAAGCACCTGATCACTATTTTCATCGCTGACTTGTGTTTGGATGATCCTAAGAAAACTTGCACATTTCAAGCGTGAACTTGTTTGAAAGACTTGCACCAAAATATTTTCAAGGAAAGTTCTCTTCATTATTCAAGAGTTTATTTAGTTTGTTTCTACAACTACCAGCAGTGAGCTTTATAAATTATACTCCATAGATCTATTTATAAATAAATTATTATCATTCATGAAAACTGTTCAGCAGATAAAAAGGGTGCTAAATACCGAACAGTCACTGACAGCCGATGATGTAAGTTATTAGAAAAATAATCAATGAAATTATATCGACAAATACACCCATGACTGCGATTAAATGGTTATTATTTTACAAGTGCAATCCGTTTGAAATTATAGTAATTTCTAAAACAAAAAGTAAGTTGATAAAGTCAGTTGATAGAACAGTTATTATGACCGGAATCAATTAGAAGTTAGATATTGAAGGGAACGAGCCAGTCACGAACGTGTTTAATTTGTTTAGTTTTATAATACTTGAACATTTTATTCACTAACACTTTAATACATTAGTATTTTGTTGACTTTTATGACACTCTGGTAGAGGTTTACTTTATAAATAAACCACTTAGAAACTCGGAACAAACACTCACTTGTAAGAATTAAGTCACAAGATTCTAATTACGCGAACTTGAAAGTGTGTTAACACCAAACATTCGCCTCATTCGAGAAAATAAATCTTTTCATTAAATAACTTTTGACTTTTCTATTGCAATTTACAATAGGTAGACCCGGTGACTGTCACTTGATTAATTTTAAAACGCATTTTGTTCCTAACCAGATAAAATTATTTAGAAAAGGGGGGTACCTACGTACTTGGGAAGTCACGTGGGCCGTCCTAAATTATTTTGTTGACCAATTTGTGTACAATACTTTTTATTTATTTTTAAGAGTGATAAGCAAAGTAGTATCAAATCATCGAATTGAAATGTTTTTTTTGTGTACATTTTAATTGTATTTCGTTTAATTTTGATTTGATACTTCGTTTCTTTAGTTAAATCTTCACTTAATCACCAATTTTATTATCATTCACTCCGATCGCGTAAGAGCCGTGTCGAAAGGATTGAATCAAGAATAATTTATATTAAACCCGAAATCGGTATTTAGTTTCTTATTTAGTAGTAGAATTCAGCAAACTCCGATTATCATTTGGAAAGGTTTACGCCATCTCTCGGATATTGCTATAAATAATTTAACAGGACATTCAAAGCGCCGTTCATGGGCGGGTCATAAAAGTATATCGGCGGCACCCACGATCGCCGTACTACCTCGAATCATTCAAGTGTTTGTGTTTGTAAACGTGTAGATAGATAGTATGTGCAGTACACTTGTACAGTGGCGGGACTTAAAATTTCAGGCCCCCAAAAAAACAGAGTATAACTAACCATCAAGCCGTTTCCCCACAGGGGTAGACAGAGAGGATGGACTGTCACACAACTCTTTCTCGGCATTCACTCCTTGCTTCATTCAGATTCATGCACGTCTCATACATACCTACTCTTATTTTATTCTGACTCTAGACATGACCCGACTGAAGTATTTGATTCAGTGGATCGTGCCATGTCTTCCTTGGACGTCCCCGACTTCTTCTATCATTAACTCCGCGACATAAATTCTCGTTACACTCCTTTCATCGTTCATTCCCTCCACATCCATGGTCGAGGGGTAAGGCTCTCGAATCCGAAGGTCGCGGGTTTAAATCCCGGCGTGCGCAGGTAAATTTTATTTAATTAATTTGTGCTGTTTCACAATTAATTAATTTTAAAATAATATATAGTATATTTGCGCACGTTACAGAGTGGAAGATACTTTCAGTATCGCCCTGGTGAAAGACCACCATTCAGAATGGAAACTTTGCTTGAAATGGCTTTAGCAGTCTTTGGTGACCAGATCTGAATAGCCAGGTATTTCCCCACCTTCATCTTCCCCTTCTCCTTCGCCTCCCCAATACCTTCAGCCTCACGACATTCCCCAATTGAGGATGCCATAGTCTCACTGGCTTCAGATGGTTGGGAGCAGTTGAGACTCTTGAGCGGTTTTAATGTAAAAAAAAAAAACATTACCAAACTATCTAAGCGTCGTTTTCTTAATCTCAATATGTTGCGGTGCGAAGCGGCGCTCTGTGAACGGCGGCTTGCGGCAGCGCAACCGGCATGTATCGGGCCGGGGCCAGGGGCAGCTGGGCCAGGCGGTACGGAACCGCGCTCCTCTGAGCGGCGCTGTGTAGCAGCGTAACCGGCGTATATTGGGCCGGGAGCTGAGATCGGGCCGGAAGCTGCGATCGGGCCGAGGCCAAACATGTTGGAACTTTTGGATAATACATATCTATTCGGACGTATTATACGCAGAGCCGTGCATTCCATATACGCACATAAGCTTTGCCTACCCTATCGTACTCACATAGAAATATAAATAATATTTAATTTATAAACTTATTGCAAGAAATCAATCAATGCAATTATATTATATATATATATATATATGTTATGGTTGAGATTTTCACGGGTGTAAGATGTAGAATAATTTTCTCGGTTTACCCGCGTAATGTAGTCCTTAGAAGGACTTTTTAACTCCTGACGTTTCGGACAAATCACATTGTCCATCTTCAGAAGCCTTATGTCTTGAGTTTTGTTTTGAACTGATCGCTTGAGCGTGTCCGTTCAATCCAAAAGTCAAAACCTAAGTGGTTACAAATCATTTTAATTGTCTAGGACGCAGAACGCGTGTAGATAAAGGGGTGGGGGTAGGGGTGGGGGTAGGGGTCGGGCATTTAATAGGCTGTTTACGCATAGTAACCGGGTTATTTTTATTTAAAGAAGTTGAGGGTATTTCTAATAATTTTGAAAGTGATGTTATCGGGGAATTTTGATCGATTATGACTTTCCAAGTGTCGGGAATTCTAATTGAGTCATTTCTAGTATTCATATTGTTTTTATGTTTATGAATTTCGATGGCTTCGCGATAAATTCTTCTTGTTTCATTGAAAAGGCTGGCTATTGTCGTGGTATTATCAAAATCTATTTTATGACCTTCATTAAGGACGTGTTGTACTAAGGATGACGTTAAGCGTTTATTGGTGACATCTACTTTATGTTCTGCGATTCTACATGATATTTTTTCTATTACTCCGTCCAATATATACCTTTTCACATGCTCCACAAGGTATTTTATAAATACCATGTGATTCAAGTGGAATGTGATCTTTCGGACTTCTTAACAGAGACGAGGTTTTATTATCCGATTTATAAATTGTTTTGATTTTATTCTTTCTGAGGATTCGGCTAATTTTATCTGTGGAGCCTTTAATATATGGAAGAATGGCTGTTGAGAGGGGTGGCTCTTCTGGTTCAAGAACAGATTTTTTATCTTTTACTATGGATTTGTCTATTAAATATTTGGAGAAGCCGTTTGCTTGAAAAGCGTTACTAAGAAAATTTTATTCCTCCTGAATATGATCTTTATCCGCTAGTCGTTTTGATCTAGTGACTAATGTGTTTATAACTGATGACAGCTGGGAGGGGTTATGGTTTGAGTTGGCGTTTAAATATCTATTTGTATGTGTCGGTTTTCGATATACCGTGTGGCCAAGGCTGCCATTATTCTTCCTTTTTACTAGAATATCGAGAAATGGGAGACAGTCGTTTTCTTCGATTTCCATGGTAAATTTGATATTCTCGTGGATGCTATTTAGATAAACGAGAAAGTTATTTAATTCTTCGTTTCCGTGTGGCCAAATTATGAATGTATCATCTACATACCGACACCAAAGTGACGGTTTCAAGGGAGCGTTCTCTAATGCCTTTACTTCAAAATACATCATGTAAATGTTTGCGATTACTGGACTGAGAGGCGAGCCCATGGGAGCCCCTTCAGTTTGTTTATATATTTGTCCCTCAAATTGAAAGTAAGTATTTTTAAGACAGTGTTCCGTTAGAGTGGGGAAGTCATCGGGAAAGTCTAGTTTATATTTAATTAGATCTAATGCCTCGGTGATTGGTATTTTAGTGAACAAAGAGACTACATCAAAGCTGACTAAAATGTCACCTTTGTTTAAAATTCTGTTGGAAATAATTGAAATAAAATGCTCAGCATTTCGTACGTACGAATTGGCCTTTTCAACAAAAGGCTGGAGCCGTTTGGCTAGAAAACTTGCCAATGTCTGGGTAGGTGATCCACATGAGCTGACAATAGGTCTGAGGGGTGTGTTTTGTTTATGAATCTTTGGAAGACCGTACATTTTTGGACAACGTGAAGACTTCTCCCTTGGGATAAGCATCTTCTTTAAATCAACATCAATTTCAGTGGCCATGATTTTAGTTTTTGTGGTTTTCTCAAGATATGTAGTGGGGTCGTTTTTGTTAATTTCATAAATGGGATCAAGTAAAATGTCGCGCATTTTTGAGGTGTAATCGCTTGTGTTCATTATCACTGTCGCGTTGCCTTTGTCTGTTGGTAAAACTATTATTTCTTTATTAGAACGTAGCGCCTTAAGGGCTTTCAATTTCAATTTCAGGGCGTCAGAGGATAAGTTTTTCTTAGGTTCTACGGCTTTTCTAAGAATATGACACGTTTCTTGTCGAATTATTTCGGCTTTGTCCTTGGGCAGTTTTGAAATGGACGATTCTACTGCGGTGATGATATCTTCTTTTGGAATTTTTGAATGCGTAAGACTAAAATTAAAACCTTTTGTGAGTACTGATTTAGTGACGTTATCAAGGGGGAAGTTTGATAAATTGTGAACTAATTTATCTACGTCTAAGGCGTGTGTTTTTGTAGGTGGAGAGACGCGGCAGAGAGAGTTGAATTTCTTTATTTGGCGTGCTGTCGTTAGTTAAGTATTAGTATCCACGCGTTGTTGAATTAGTCTATCTAATTGGTCCCACAGATTAAGATGTATTATAGAAGATAATTTAAAAAAGAGTTTACTGATTTGCTTACTAATCCCATCAAGTTGGAATCGGATGTTATAGACCTCCTCTCGAACGAGGGCTAGGCTGGCTTTATCCAAGATGTTAATTGTGACGCGGCGTTGGTTTGTGCGAGGTATAAGTTTGAAAGCAGAAGGAACGATATTTTTGTCACGGCACCGACGCAAAAAAGATAAATCACATAATAGTTTAGCACGCTTCGATCTTAACTTTTCGAATGATTTGCACGAACGTAAAATTTCCTCCCCGTAGAGGTTCAATATGTTATGGTTGAGATTTTCACGGGTGTAAGATGTAGAATAATTTTCTCGGTTTACCCGCGTAATGTAGTCCTTAGAAGGACTTTTAAACTCCTGACGTTTCGGACAAATCACATTGTCCATCTTCAGAGGCCTTATGTCTTGAGTTTTGTTTTGAACTGATCGCTTGAGCGTGTCCGTTCAATCCAAAAGTCAAAACCTAAGTGGTTGCAAATCATTTTAATAGTCTAGGACGCAGAACGCGTGTAAATAAAGGGGTGGGGGTAGGGGTGGGGCATTTAATAGGCTGTTTACGCATAGTATCCGGGTTATTTTTATTTAAGGAAGTTGAGGGTAATTCTAATAATTTTGGAAGTGATGTTATCGGGGAATTTTGATCGATTATGACTTTCCAAGTGTCGGGAATTCTAATTGAGTCATTTCTAGTATTCATATTGTTTTTATGTTTATGAATTTCGATGGCTTCGCGGTAAATTCTTCTTGTTTCATTGAAAAGGCTGGCTATTGTCGTGGTATTATCAAAATCTATTTTATGACCTTCATTGAGGACGTGTTGTACTAAGGATGACGTTAAGCGTTTATTGGTGACATCTACTTTATGTTCTGCGATTCTACATGATATTTTTCTATTACTCCGTCCAATATATGCCTTTTCACATGCTCCACAAGGTATTTTATAAATACCACGTGATTCAAGTGGAATGTGATCTTTCGGACTTCTTAACAGAGACGAGATTTTATTATCCGATTTATAAATTGTTTTGATTTTATTCTTTCTGAGGATTCGGCTAATTTTATCCGTGGAGCCTTTAATATATGGAAGAATGGCTATTGAGAGGGGTGGCTCTTCTGGTTCAAGAACAGATTTTTTATCTTTTACTATGGATTTGTCTATTAAATATTTGGAGAAACCGTTTGCTAGAAGAGCGTTACTAAGAAAATTTAATTCCTCCTGAATATGATATTTATCCGCTAGTCGTTTTGATTTGATGAATTACCCTCAACTTCCTTAAATAAAAATAACCCGGTTACTATGCGTAAACAGCCTATTAAATGCCCCACCTCTACCCCCACCCCTACCCCCACCCCTTTATCTACACGCCTTCTGCGTCCTAGACTATTAAAATGATTTGCAACCACTTAGGTTTTGAATTTTGGATTGAACGGACACGCTCAAGCGATCAGTTCAAAACAAAACTCAAGACATAAGGCCTCTGAAGATGGACAATGTGATTTGTCCGAAACGTCAGGAGTTAAAAAGTCCTTCTAAGGACTACATTACGCCGGTAAACCGAAAGAGTATTCTACATATATATATATATATATATATATATATATATATATATCGCTAATAGTATTGTTCTATAGGCTCTTTTTTTCAGACCACGTCTGATAAGGGAAAAATCCACCCTTAGCGCCCTATCCATTCGAAACACCGCAAGGTTCGTATTCGCTACAAGGCGTGTGGATTTCGCGGCCAAGCCAAAATCGACCTTCCGCCTATAGAAATTCAAAGACAGTAAGGCTCGGAATTGGTCAAATTTCGATGTCTTCAAAAAACGTATGGGAAAAATTCAGACAACTGAAGTTAGCCGCGGATCGGTCCGATCGCAAGCGAAAACCGACCGCTCTTCCCTCGAGTCTGAGCGACCGCAAGGCTCATTTTGGCTTAATTCAAATTCACTTTACTTTACTTTACTATTTGTTGTTTTACTTGCAGCATGCTTAGCTCGCCCTCGCCTCCTTATTTTGGTTTCTTCCAATTGCGTATTTTTTTTTTTTTTTAATGTATTAATATTTTTTAGTTACATACCTTTCTTATGTAAACACATAAATAATAACTTAATCAATGTACTTTGCAAAGGCATATTGTATAAATAACAAAACATCCCACATAGGCAAGGTCAGTGCGTGGGTATACTTGTGTATTAGTAGTTAGTGTGGTGAAAAAAATAGTTTTTATGGAATTAAATCTTTTTAAATATTTGTTTATATATGTAGAATAATTGTCTCGTAATGTAGTCCTTAGAAGGTCTTTTTAACTCCTGACGTTTCGGACAAATCACATTGTCCATCTTCAGAGGCCTTATGTCTTGAGTTTTGTTTCGAACTGATTGAACTTGCGCGTGTCCGTTCAATCCAAAAGTCAAAACCTAAGTGATTTTGGATTGAACGGAGATAACTCACTCAAGATAACTCGTCAGGAGTTAAAAAGTCCTTCTAAGGACTACATTACGCGGGTAAACCGAGAAAATTATTCTACATCTTACACCCGTGAAAATATCCACCATAACATATACGAGTATATATATATATTACTGATTTACATACATTTATATTCTTTTTACAAATGAAGCGAGTTTTTAAAGGAGGTTATGGGGAAATAACAGTATAGATAGTAATATAAAACAGATAACATAAAATATTATATGTATCTATAATCTTTTTTTTAAAGTTAGAATTTGAAAGTTGCTGTTCCAAAAATGATGGACATTGCGCTGTGGTCTCAAGTTATAAACATTTGAATACCTATTCGTTTCTTGACTCTGAAAAAATTAGACAAGACTATTGCTTATTCCACATTTTCAATTGTTCTCTGAAAATAAAGGTTTAGAAAAGATAGTGAGGAAGTCTACTGGGAGAAAAATTAACCCGGTATGACAGACCCATCCTAGGTCAGTGGCGGATACATATGGGGGGCGCGGGGGGCGCGCGCCCCTCCCTTGCGGAAGAATAGGCGCACAGAATTCATCATTTAAGGAACGTTTTTATATCATAAGATTCCATTGTCTTGTATATGTGTATAATGGTTTAAATAAAACTTTCTTAAACTTTGCATGTGACTTGATTATTTTATTATTACGATAAAAGGAAAGGTAGCTCAAGATATCTTCAGCGCCCCCCCCCCCTTGATTTTTTTCTGTATCCGCCACTGTCCTAGGTAAACGCTTCCGAAGTCCATTTTGAAATATTTCCAAACAAAGCCATCCGGCTAGCCCTGGGAGCACCAACATAAAGGTCCCTGCAGCCATTCCTGCAATATAATAATACTGTCTCATGACAGAAGCATAATTTTCTAAAATCAATAACAAGAGTTGAGGTACTAATTTATTAATTGATTAAGATAGATATATACGAGTATATGAAGGACTTTCGTATTCTGAATTTGCCAACCACATTTTAATTATTTATTTATTTCATCAAAGGTATTTAAAAAAAAACGTAAAAATGTGACCTTGCTGGGGCACCCCGTTGGAAACAAATCCTTATTTAGAATTAAATATAGGTCTAAAAAATTTTACATAAAAAAATTAAGTAACTACAAAAAGTGTCAATAGCAAAAAAAAATTTTAAAAATGGTTCTAAATTTATTTTCAGAATAATATCTATATTTAGAATAATATATTTTATTTATGCCGTGGTTATTCGTTGATTTTATTTAAATTTCTATTTTTTAATATAAATAAAGCAATTAATGTGTCATTATTATTTTTATTTATTTTATATAATCATGTTTACATTGATACTAACTTATTTACCTTATCTCATCACTATATGTATTGTCAATTTTTGTTTATTTTTATAATTTTGTTTATGATTTAGTAATTATATAGGTACTGTGTATCCTGGTGAGGGATCCGTTGGTTTTGAAACATGTTGATATTTATTTATTTAATAGTGGTTTATACAAAATGACTCCCATTCATAAAAGCCACAAAATGATTAAACCCAAATTGAATAAGTGACTAATATGTTGCTTGGTACTCGGTACCTGTGCTAATTTGTAGCTGGAATGTAATGCGAATTAAATAGAACGTACTTTTTAAATAACCACTTTCCGATAAACTGTAATTTACAATAGGTACAAATCTCTTCACTAAAACAACATGAAAGGCGACGTTAATATTCCATATAGGATACCCGAACTCATTTCATCTGACAGCTAGCCGAGCGTCCTACCCCTACTAGAATGATTTCCATGGTTTTACAAAGTGCGCGTTTTATCTGTCGCGAAACACAAAGGACACGTATAGGGGTCTTATTATCCGCATGGCTTATAATTCCAAAGTTTAAAAGAGGATTATTGTAGTGCCTTGCACCCTATACCGGAGTGGTCCTCAAAGGTATTGTAGTCAAGATTTAAAAAAAGATTAAATTATTACATTGAAAATGATATCTACCATTCTACTATTCGCGAATCAGCAGAACTTACCAATAATATTTTAGGGTATTTAGATAGATACATATTTCTATGAGTGAGTAACATTGAATCATTTTATTTAATTCCTTCAGAACATTCCCTTTCTGCATTGACATCGTTTTCTGTCACTACTTCGACAAATCTGCATAAAAACTTACTTTGTAAATAAATAAATCGGTTTTCCATGAGTGCCTAAATTCCTCTAGATGTCTAGATATATGCATTGTATGGAAGCAAATTTGAAAAAATAGGATATTTCTCTCTGTTTCGTACGCCATAACGGAGGGCGAGTCGTCATGGCGCGCGAAAAAATACAAAAATCTTCAACAAAAGGTTAGAATTTTTGTTAAACCTTTGTGTTTGTATGTTTTCTTATAGGCGTTACCAAATAAATATTTGTTCATTGTTGTATTTTTTTAGTAATATTTCATCATCATGATTAATATAATATTTTTTAAATTTATTATTACATCTATATAAACTTTGTTAACATTTCTTTTACAGTGCCTGTCTAACTGGGATTCGTCTGGGATATTTTGCACGATTTGGATTTTTTCAAATATTTTACAGTGCCAGTCTAACTGGGATTCTTTCAAACTTTTACAGTGCCTGTCTAACTGGGATTCGTCTGGGATATTTTGCACGATTTGGATTTTTTCAAATATTTTACAGTGCCTGTCTAACTGGGATTCGTCTGGGATATTTTGCACGATTTGAATTTTTTCAAATATTTGTTGAAATTTTCTGTGATATTCTGAAAGAAAAGGACCGGTTTCCAAAAAAGGAGTGTAAGGTGGCGAAAAGTTTTGTATATCGCAAATATTAATGAAAAATGGTTCAAATATGCACTAACGACCAAAAATGCTCAAATATGCATTAACGACTAAAAAGATTCAAATATGCATTATTTCATATGTATATATATAAGTATATATATGTATATATATTTTTTAATATGATTATTTTTTTGACAGTAAGTATACGAGTATAAATAAAACTTGATGTAACAAAAACATAATATAGCTGTTCCTCACCATAAAGAAACAAGGTTCTTGTGCTTGGTGAGGATTTTCGCTTAAATAATTAGATCATAACCTAAAACATTGTTGTATATGAATAAAAGTCTAGGCAATCCTAATATAATATTATATATTAATATTTTTTTTATTGGAGTAATAAATTGTTTGATGCTTATAAGTCTCATTGTAATGTTTTTATTTTATGTGTCTTCTGCGTTTCATATTTTATTTGAGACTTGTTAATATTATCTTCAATGATTAAAAAAAATATTACAATGAGATGTATACTCGTAAGTTATTCCAATAAAAAAACGGAGAGTTTTAATTGACACGTTTTTTTTAATAATCGCGTTATTGTTTTGTTTTCATTAATATTCATTTAAAAATCATGTTCTGGTGCCGAAACAGCTGTCACGGCTTAAAATTAATAGTGAAAGTTCACAAAAAATTCATAAATGTATTATTATTTGTTCCTCCAACCCTTTTCTCCAGTCAATGTTTAGACGGAAGTTATTATTTTAAAAATTATTTAAAATATTGGTATTCACTTTGTGGCGTCATTATTAATAAATTAAAATACTTTGTAATCCCCACTTTATTAATATTTGCATATCAACACGTTTCGAAAGCGAAGCTTTCCTCGTCAGGAATATACAGAATAGTGTATTCTTAATTCTGTATATTAAATATATTGAATTCTGTCTGCTGTATATTCCTGATGAGGAAAGGTTCGCTTTCGAAACATGTTGATATATATATGTTAATAAAGTTGTAATTACAAAATAATTTTTAATTCATTTAATGTAATTATTTTATTTTATTTATAATGTTTACAAAACAGACATAGAAGCATAACGTTAACATAAAAATAATAAATAATAATAAATATCAACCATTTAATAACGGTGTACATGTTAAAAACTTTAATTTTGAAATTACAAACAACAACAAAAGAGAAATGCTAGAAAACAATGTTTAGGTGAAGTGAAGTTAAGTGAAAATAAGAGATTCGAGAAATTTTGTGTTATGGGACCCTAGCACCAAATATGTGCGGAATCCTGCCACTACGGTGGATGTTGTATAGTTTACACATTCGCACCAGAGGTTTGGAGAAGGTTAAGTTGATTCTTTGGAAAGGAATACGGAAAATTTACGGGTTTCTTAGTCGGAAGATGCTATTAATTTTGATTGTGGCCAATATGGAAGATTCTAATTAATTATTTATAATTTTGAAAAGAAATTTGATGTCATTTTTTCCATGACGTCATATTTAATGTTTTTAATTTGAAACATTACCAAAAATACTAAACAAAAAAATAATGAAGACCTTTATTTGTGACATTACCTATGACATTACCAAAAACAAATAAATATTTCATAACATATTGACATAAGGTAATATTACCCTCTATACCCGGAAGCCAAATAATTCTTCGCTGACTTTTTCGTGATAAAACAATCAAGTTCTCACTTTATTTCAAAATCATTGGTAAGTGATTTGAATTATAATCTGTCATGTAAATTTAGTAACTTATAAATAGTAATAGTATTAAAGAAAAAAAAAGAAAAGCAAAGTTTGTGGAAAAAATAAAAAGACAAAAAAACTAATAATAATAACAACAACAAAAAAAGACCGTTACAGTAGTTTGTGGTGATTTTTTTAATATTTTGATAGAAAGCAGTCACTTTGTGGTTAGACATATTTAATGAAAATAAAACAAAGTTATTGTTTTATTTTCATTCATTTTTTAATAATATAATAAAACACAAATAAAACTTATTTCCACTTTTATTTAATTTTAATATTTTTAATTTATTTTGGAATTCATGGATATTTTCTATAATTTTAAGATTTAAAGGAAGATTGTTAAAAAAAGTTATTCCTAGTTAGAGGTGGGTGTTAAGCGTATGCTTAGTGTTGAATTGCGTGATTTTAATGTTATGCTGATATCTTGCGGATATATTAAATTGTAAATTATTTAACGTTTTTTCTTTAAAAAATTGTTTAATTGCATATTTTTTATACATTTTATCTAATGCAAGTACATTGAATATTGTAAAAAAGATTTTCAGTGGAAACGTTGATGGTTTTTTTTTAAATTGCCTTTATTATCAATCTTTAAATTATCTTAAGTGGACATAAAATATTATCATATGCTCCCCCCAGCCAACAATTCCATATTGTAAAGTACGTGACGATTCCCTAACTCTCACCGTGTCATTGCTGTAAAACTAAGTCATGGGCAATTTGTATTCGCACTAATGACTTTGAAATGTGACGTCAAATAATCTTCGTAGTTCAAGTTTCAGACGATTGGGCATGGCTCAAAGATGAAGAAAATCGTTCTCATTTTGCGGTACTGGGAACATTTTGAACAATTCCTTGATCGGTACCGTGGGTTCTATTCCTCCGCTTGCAAAGTCGTCCATCATTACACAAGCAACTTCCGCTTATAATGATGGTAGTAGGATTTTTTCAAATATTGTCAGTTTATTTGTAACCCGACTGTTAAAAAAATCAAACAAAACATAATTGTATTATGTTTGGTAAGGAGCTAGTATAAATTGATCGAAGTCTACGCTACCATCTGGCAAACGGTTTAATGGTAATATAAGACCATGCGCTTTGGTTTGAATTTTCGCATAGATATATTCTATAGTGTTTTATTAAATATTACGAGGTACGCATATTCGCAAGCAGTAAGTTTAAGCCTTGAAAAACATTATCGGGAATGTAAAAATGCTTTGAATTGTCGAATTTCAAAGTTGTGTAATATGGAAAATGAAGGCCCCGCATTAATCTCTCGATAATTTAGATTTGGGCAAGAGGTGTGTCTGGCATCGGCTCTGAATCCCGACTGACCGCTGTTGAAAGGCAGATATGATCATTCGAAAGATAGAAAGAGCGCGCCAATGTGAAGAGCGTTTAGAATAAACGGGGGTAAGTGACAATTCTAAAAATATTAATAAAACACCACATATTTAAGATAGATCAAAAATCTCAAGACGAATGTCTTAAGTAGCGTTCAAAGAAACACTATGATTTTTTTCAAACCTATACCATTTACTTGTAACTAATGTTATGTAATGTAACCATCAGAACACTTTGAGATTTTTTTCTGTCGAGGGAATTTCATATAATTACATTTTCAGCCCGTTGACTGATTAGAGATTATCTTCGAAAATAACAATATTTTTTTTAAGTGCATAAAACCTCCAGTTTTTAAGGGATATTTGTAATACGAGTATATCCATAGAAATTCTGCTTTGCTGAGCCCTAAATGAGAGAAAATATGTACCTGAGCTTCGGGTGTTTTTTTTTTCGAATTGAAACAGGCAAAGAGTGTACGATTTCATTCGAAGTCTTTTGGAAAGTATTTCACTATAAGTGGTTTGTACGCTTAATAATTTAAATTTTCATTCTGGCGTACAAATTACTACATTCAAGTCCGTTGGCACACGTTGAATTTGCAAGTGTCGATTCGATAACAGCTCGACAAACGTTCAAAGTTCAGAGTGGACCACCGAAAACTCCGTTAGATTTAATGAAAAAGTAAGCTGTTCTAAGACGGCTCCCATTTATCAACTTCAACTTGTTGTCTTCCAATTTCCGCGCACTAACCAACCAACGCGAATTCAAGTGATATCTAAAAAACGTGTTTTCAATCATAGCTGGTGAAGTTTGTTTGTCATACATAAATACGAAATTAATGGTATAGCAAATACATTTTTTAATGTCAAACGCATGGTTTCCAAAAACCGAAAAATCAAAACAGGGATCTCGGTAAAACTTACAACGTACAACGGCAAACACCCATTTATCGTACACACGATTCCCCTTCAAATGAGGTTAATATCTTACTAGTAATGGTTCACAGAGATATTTCTTCAAATTTGTTTTCAAAAGTTTTGGTATTATTACAATCGGTAAGACAATATTTACAAAATTCAACTATTATATCTGGAAAACGGGAACTTCAATCGAAAAAAAACAGACAATTTCCATTACAAAAGTTGGGATGGGATGAAGATAAACTTTTTGTTCAGGAAAAACGTAAAAAGTTTTGGTCCTGCTTTTCAGTCCCCATTATTCGTAAAACCTCCTACATTTGACTTACACCAATTACCATGGACATATTACATTGGTATCCATAATATGTACCCAGATAAATTATTTAATAATTTCTCTACTCTTCCCCACATCATCTCACCAAATATTTTCATCATTTTTTATTTTATTATTCACACCCGCACTCATTGGTGATAAACATTCTCATCACAAACAAAATTACTAAGATATTGTATGGACATTCGTAATAGGTACATTGATTTTTTTTTTACAGTAACTCCACACAGGAGACCAAAGAAGAAATAATTTCCCTCAAGGCCTATATCATCTTTGGGGATGCTGTGTGGAGGGTCTTTTAGAGGATAGGAAGGAGTGAACTTGGGTCTTGAAGAGACCCATATTATAGGATGGAGGAAACACAGAGGCCGGCAGATCATTCCACAGCCGAGCTGTTGAACACAAGAACGAGTCGTAGAAGCGACCCGTTCTCATGTGACAAATGTCAACCGTGTGTAAATGTTGGTCGCGCGTTTGGCGTGTTTCCCGACTATGCACCGGTGCCGAAGGGATCAATGACGCTAGTTCCTCGGAGCATCTTCCATTAAAATACTGGTAGAACAAGGACAGCATTCCCACCCAGCAACCCATTTGTTAAGATAGGCGAATCTATCAAACGGACCGCCCGTTTCTGCACAGAGTCAAGGTTTTTTTTCAGATATTTTGGGACTCCCGACCAGAGGTGGCTGCCAAATTCTACAATGGGGCGCACTTGCGATTTGTACAGGGTCAGCAGTTGTGTACTATTAAAGTATCTGCGGGCTCTGTACAATACGCACAGCTTCTGAGAGGCTAACTTTACTTGGGTTTCGATGGAGCCCCCATACCTGAGCTGGTCACTTAAGGTTACACCAAGCATATCAGTGGATGGCTTGTTGGGAAGATTGCTTCCATTAGAGGAGACTAGATTGTCATTTCGATCCCTTTTAGACGTAATCAGACATGATTGGGTCTTTGAAACATTAAATTCGACGAGGTTATTCTTACCCCAAGAGGAGACCCTTTCAAGGTAACCGTCCATTCTCTGTTTCAAAGCCCTCCGAGCCGTTGGAGTTTGTGTGCCCTTTGGGGGCTTATCAAACAAAAAGCAATCATGGACTGTACTGTCATCCGCGTAACAATGGATTGGTGCACATGTCAAGGGGTCATTGATGTGTAACAAAAACAATGTCGGAGATAGAACCGAACCTTGTGGGACGCCAGCATTATTAAATGCGAGGAAGAGATGAAACCATCAGCAACCGTCTGAATCGACCTCTCCCTCAAAAAGTCGGTAATCCACGTACACAAGGATATGGGAAGTCCGTAAGAAGGCAGTTTGTTAACAAGTCCTCGGTGCCAAACCAGGTCCAAAGGCCTTAGAATTGTCCAGTGAGACTGAATCTCACCGTAACGTTCCAGGCACCGCCCCCATTCATGCATCATATATGCGAGAAGATCACCGCACGAGCGGTTCAGCCGGAATCCGTACTGGCGGTCGTTAATGATTTTATTCTACTCGAGGTATGTAAGCAGTTTGTCGTTGATCACACGTTCACAGAACTGATGTGATCGCTATGGGGCGGTAGTTGGCCGGGTTGGAGCGGTCACCTTTCTTAGGTATAGGATGTATGACCGCTTTTTTCCAACCAGAGGGCACAGAGCCACATTTCAGGGACATTTTAAAGAGCTTTGTTAAAACTGGAGCGATTTCTGCAGCACACCTCTGCAATACTAGGGCAGGTATTCCGTCAGGCCCACTAGCTTTATTAACATCGAGCCCCCGTAAGACAAGGAGTACATCCCGATGCCGTATCCTCAGATTTTTCATATAGAAGCCGCAGTAAGGAACCGACGGCACCCCGGTCATCGAGGGCCGAGTTTTCTGCAAACATTTTCCCTAAAAAGTTAGCCTTTTCGGTAGCAGTGTTTGCTAGTGAACCGATATAAATGTTAATATACCTGATATATCATTTGTGATATGTCTAAATGAAAACATAATATAAAACAAGGCCACCTAGCGGGTTCTGCAGTTCCGGACAGTTTCAGCGAGTAATAACCAATTATGAGTATGTCAGCGACATTCTCATACACCGATACATCACTGGTCTATTTATTGACAGTATAATTATTAGATGAATCGGCCCGTTTAATCGCTTTGAAAGGTTTCAGGTTTCCCATGTGAAAAGGGTCGGATACGATTGTGTTGACATCGGCCTAGCCTTCGTAAGAGGTCTTGCATTGACACATTTCAGAACACGTTGAAAACTAACTGTAATTACTGTCTAACGATAATGTGCGCACATAGGGTTAGCTTACCTAGATTACATTAGGTTATTATGGTATATGTATAGGCAAACATCACCATGTATTGTGGAAGTTATTATGTAGGCTAGCTCTTGTAGGCTAGGTTAGGGTAGGTGAATTTTTTTTTTTTACTCAATCCTCGCTAAGTTCATTCATGATTATAATGCGTTGCAATATATTTTGTTGTAATTTTTTTCAACAGAACTTTCAGAAAATTATGAATAAATAATTTGGTTTTTTTGCCAAAAAAAAACTATAACCTTTTTTTTCCGGCCAGTTCACAAAGTTATATTCATTTTTTTGTATGCCGTCTACTGTGGTAAGTACAAACCCCCAGATGTTTTTCGAACGCGTGCTAATGAGATAGACGCGCGGAACCTTAATTGATTTAAAAATGTGTGAATAGGGTAAAACAACATAAAAAACCCGATTTGTTTGTTTGAAAATTAATCTAAATTAATTAAATTAAATTATATATATATTTTTTTTTATGATATCACTAAGTTTCGCGTTGAACCTGTCAGTAAAAATGCTTTTTTTTTGGTTTATTTCGATTACTTCTACCTGTGCAAGTTTTTCCGATGTTCCCGCTTATGTGCTTCCAGGAGCAAAGACAGCGACAGGGTAAATTGTATTACTATAAATTCCACGTTTCAATGCAAACTGTGCAACGTTCCGCTTGTAAACTGTAAGTAACTACAATTCAACTTAAAACATGAAAGATTTTTCATCGTGATCTAAACCTGTCAAAAAGTATATGGTAAAGTTACTCACGGCCTGGTCCTCGCCGAAGTCCCAGTTGTCCTGCTGCTGGTTGAGCGCGCCGTCCCCCAGCGCCGTGTCCTCGGGAATGACGGCAAAGCGCGACCTCGGCATGCATGGCGAGATGGTGTGGTACTGGTCTGTGGAACAACCATGCTCATTAGTCACTTTGCAGATTTTTTTTGTGACACCTACAAGACCTATGCTGATGTGTACATGTAACAACACTTACAACCGAGAGAACTAAAGGCACACCAACCCCCGGTAGCTCCGTATTAAGTCGTAATATTTCGTTATTTCTTATAAACGGCGCATATTACAAAAATAATGGTTGCAACGGACCTCTCAGCGGCAAAACTTTTTCCGCCATCCAGATGATCAACGTTCTGGGACGGATCAAGGAATAAAAGTGATTGGGGAAGGAATTTGCTAATACGGAATTGTCTTGAAGATGATTAGATGCGGACGAAAGATGAATCCACAAATGTGACGTTTTTTTTAATAATAATGTGAAATAGAGGAGACTACATTGGAAAACAAACACAGTTTGACACACTTCTCTTCGCAGCCCACGAAAGGAGGAACTAACGAACGAACGAACAGATTAAAAACATGTTTCTTGTTTAATATCCTGCACTAAAGATACCACCGACTGCAGAGTGGAGTATGTACTTCTGCACAACAGAAATTAAAAACCGTCACGTACTTATTATCAGTTCCAGCTCAGAGCTAAGGTCATCAATATAAAAAAAATATATATATATAACCATACTCAAATAAATATATTTTTATATGAATACCGCACAAGAGTCCCAACTGCTCCCAACCGACTGGAGCCAGTGAGACTATGGAATCCCCAATTGGGGAATGTTGCGAGGCTGAAGGTATTGGGGAGGGGAAGGAGAAGATGATGGTGGGGAAATACCTGGCTATTCCGATCTGGTCACCTAAACACGGCTAAAAGCTATTTCAAGCAACGTTGCAATTCTGAATGGCGGTCTATCACCTAGGCGATACTGAGAGTATCTTCCACTGTGGAACGTGCGCAAATATACTATATATTATTTTAAAATTAATTAATTGTGAAACAGCACAAATTAATTAAATAAAATTTACTTGCGCACGCTGGGATTTGAACCCGCGACCTTCGGATTCGTAATCGAGAGCCTTACCCCTCGATCATGGAGGCCGTCAAATAGGCAGTGATATAGCGTTAGGTTAAAGTTTGAATCCGGAAACAAAAGTATGCATTATAATCGGTTTGTTTTACTAGTACAGGGTGGCGCAAAACTACCGTTATGGTTTGAATGTTTAATAACTTTTTTAATTTATTTATATTTTTTATTTTTATTTCAGAATTTTGTGAAGAAAACTTGTTGAATTTGAAATGGAACACTACACAACAGAATAGCGATCAACAATTGTTGAATTTTATTTTGAAAATCAACGGTCAATTGTTTTGACGCAGCGTGCTTATCGTCGTTTTTTTAATGTGCGTACTGGACCTTCAGCACCAACAATAAACCGCCTGGTTGCATATTTTCGACAACATGGTACAGTAAGACACCTTCCATGTACCGGAAGACCACATACGGACCACACGGAAGAAAATATCTAACGAGTTCTGGATAGTGTGCAGGACAGTCCAGAAACATCAACAAGTAGACGTTCGGCACAACTGGGGCTATCGCGGAGGTCCGTTCAGAGGATTTTGGCCACATTGCACATGTCTCCGTATAAGGTTCAGCTTGTGAAAGAATTGAAGCCGATAGACTACCAACAACGGCTTGATTATGCCATTTCATTCCGACAAAAAGCAGAAGAAAATCGCGATTTCATTAACAATTTCATAATGAGCGATGAAGCCCATTTCTAATTGAATGGGTTCGTAAACAAGCAAAATTGCAGGATATGGGCTACCGAGAATCCAAGGACAGTTCATCAGCAATAATTACACCCACTTAAGTGTATTGTTTGGTGCAGTGTATCGTCTGAAAGGATCATTGGTCTATATTTCTTTGAAAATGCACATGGCGCCTCTGTTACGGTTAATGGTGCTGAATATCGAACGATGCTGGACAATTTTTTCAGGCCAGCTGCAGAAAACCATCCACAGTTGTGGTTCCAACAAAATGGAGCCACAGCCCACACTGCAAGGGACACAATGGATCTGTTACCGGACCTCTTTGGCGAACGCATTATTTCGCGCAGAAGCGGTTTCAATTGGCCCCCACGTTCACCGGGTTTAACAGCGCCAGACTGTTTTATTTGGGGTTATTTGAAAGAAAGGGTATACGTAAATAAGCCAGCGACCATACCACAGCTAAAACAAAACGTTCGCAATGAAATTCAAGCCATAACACCGGAAATTTAACGAAAAGTAATGCAAAATGTACTGGAAAGAACACAAACCAGCGAAGCCGAAAATGGCCACCACTTATAAAAATATTCCCCATTAATATACTGTATAACAAAAAAATAATAATAGTAATTAACCATTAAATAAAAAAGTTATTTCACATTCAAACCATATCGGTATTTTTGCACCACCTTGTAGAATTACAAATACGGTTAAAAGTAAACGATTAGAGAAATGCAGGAACAAAAAAATAAACGCTTACAAATATCTACTACTAACTGTAAAAACAACTAACTGTAAAATAGTAACATTTAAATTGCATCCTTATTTTGCAAAGTTCAGCCGGCCGTCAAAGCGACCGATAGGATTTGACGAGTTCGACCTTTTTTGCGAAAAAAGGTCGAACTTCCGAGGTCACATGTCATCAAACATCCAACGTCGACATGGTTCGGCCTAGGTCATTTAATTTTACCGTCAGGGGGATTTTGTCGTTTTGGTTTTTTGTTGTTGTATGAAAATTTACTTGGGATCGCGAGCCCATATGTGCCGAGTCCATTCCGCGCAGCACCTATGGGAATATCGCATTGCTCTTCGACCGTAGTATTTGGTCGCGTGAATTTTTATCGCGGAATTTTAACGGCGCGCTGTTCATAATGCGCTTATAGCATAATGCGAGTTAGTTTTATTCTCTTATATTTTTAACCGGAGTCCACTGCACAATTTCTCTTTAGAGAAAATCGCCACTATAGATAGATATATAGATAGCTTAGTTATAATTCTGTTTAATTATATTATAATTTAGCGGTCGGGTATTAAAAGATCTAAATACTAATTTTTGAAAAATCCTTCCCTCGGTGCTAGAAAATCCTTGGAGTAACGGTGCTGTCGGTACACTTAGTGTACAAGGTACACGTTTAGAATTTTGTAATTTTTACGGTGGATCGAAATGAATAGTTTGTATTTATTTAAGTTTTTAATCCAGCAGGTCTGGGTGGGTAGTGCAAACCCAGTCTGCCTTATCACATGAAATAAATACAATATAAGTAGTGAAATAAATACAATAAAAATACAATTAAAATAAAATTAAAATATGTAATTATAACAAAAATGAAAAAGGTTAAATAATAATATAAAAACATACGAGAAGAAAATGTGATTTTTTTTTATTACTAATTCATTTATTAATAGTACATATTATGTAGGTACGTCAGTAAAATATTGTTTATGAGTGCTGAAAACGATGAAAAAACATCGGCCACGCGTAATACGCGTTACGTCCATTACAGCCGGCAGACCGCCGGCTACTACTGACGACAGCATATCTTGGTACGGTAAGCGAAACCCCGCATCCCCTTCGATCACTACCACACCACTCGGCAAGACATAAATGCACGCAGACGTACGTATATATTAACTATTTTTTGACAAAACATTTTCTTGTGCTGCGTTCGATAAATACTTAGATGTTTGAATTATTTTATCCATTACATTAATGTATTAATGAATAAGATCTAAACTATGTGTTTAATATATCTACAGAGATATTTAAATACTTAGCGATATGTAAAATCAGTTGACAGCACCGACGGGGAAGGGTTAAAAAATATTAACATCATAAAATACTAATGTTCAAAATATGCTGTTTGTGAAATAAAGTTTATTCGGAGTTTTAAATAAGTGGATTAATCTGTGGGAAGTGATGCGATAATTCGTGGTCAGAAAATCCGAGAACAAGGGTAGCAAAAACCACCTGGGTTGGTGCAGATCGTAATTAATTAGTAACGGATCCAAAACAAGGTTTTGTCTAAATTCGCATTTGAATAATCGTAAATTAGGAAGCTTATGGTGGAATATTATAAATAACAGAACATGAGAATATTCTTCATACTGAAACCTTGTACTAAATTCGAATGCATCTACCGACTAATGTATACTTGACTTAAGAGATATAAGTCTGATGGAGGCAATATAATAAGTAGAAGAAAATTATAAATCATTTTATGGTGGGAAAGTAATTATATTTTTATAAATAATCTAAAAAAAACTTTTTGTAATCTCATGAAAGTTTCCTAAAGCCTGGTCTGCGCGCCCTTTTTCATACAAAATTTAATTTTGGATTGGAGTCCAAATAACCACCCAAATTAAATGATATTTTTTAAATTATAGGTGTAGTAAATATCTAGTATGGATTAGAACTATCTTTGTTTTAAATTTTGAAATATGGGTCATTAAAGTAATCAATTTTTCATGATTTTGAAAGGCAACTTTATAATTTTTGGCTGATTTACGGTATCTTTTTATTTGTCATACTTGCTATGTAAATAAATATAAATACATAAAATAAAATAAAAACGTTTTTTCGGGTCGATAATATACGGCAAATTTATGTTTCGACGTAAATTGGTCGATTTTAATCTAAATTTATGTCTATCATAATGCCTACCATATATGAACATTTATTTTTTTTAAATTATTTTATATTTCATTATATTTTCATAGAACACGGGGTAAAACTTTTTTTTTAAACCACCATTAGCCCCCAAATAATTGCTAAAGTTGCCTTTGAAATCGCGAAAATTCGATTTCTTTATTGGCCTTCATTTTATAACTTCAATAAAAAAAAAAAAATACTTCTAATCCGTACTAGATATTTGCTATACATTTTGATGAGCATAAATATTAGTAGATTCAGATTAGTATTTTGGCATCAAATCCAAAATTATGTTTTGTATGTAACAGGCCGCTCAGCCGTTCCTCTTAATAAAATAAGTTTGTTTGTTGTCCTTTCCATTATCATTAGAAAATATATTTTTTAAAGGTTAATTAGGTGACATTGTTCTGTTTACCTTTGAAAGCCTTTGACTTAATGTTTTCAGTGATGATCATGCCAAACGTGCTTCATGAAATTATCCCGGCTTTTGATAATGAAAACATGAGTGTACCCATTTCTATATGAAATTCTCAAAGTTAAAATACAAACAATTTCTGATTTTAAATCATTCTGAAAAACACAAATAATGGAAAAAAAAACTGCGAGGCATTCATCGCAACTGCAGAATATCTGCCGTATTATAGGTATATCAGAATTCCCGAAATGTTTTCCTTTTTATATCATTCTGAAAAAGTCATCAAAACAGCCTTTTGTCGTAATAATGAAATGGTACGGAATACTGAGAAGGAGCTCGTTTTTATTCAAATTAAATTGCAACCATGCAATTAAAATTTGAATGCAGTAACTTCTTTTTACACCACGATTTACTCATTTTTGAGGAAGAACGAATTTCACTCGAACCCTCATCGGGGCTGAATAATATAAGTTTTCTTTTTTTCGTAAGAAGCAATCACTTTGTGTTTTGACATCATATTAAATATAATATAAATCAATACTATTTACTTATTTGTTTATTTCTAGAAATTGTTAGAGACCGTTGAATAAAACTGTTGTTACGATAATTAAGTGCTAATATGAGACACTTTTTTTTTAATGTTGATCAGAAATTATAATTTAGTGTCAAAGAATTCGAAAAAAAATTGCTATTTTTTTCTTCAATATATGCGTAATGTTTCCTTATTCGTGGAAAAGTTGTTACATTATGTATTTAGTTAATATATATGAGTTATTATTCTTCACCTTGAAGCTTTAGTCCAAGCGAAACCCGTTCGGCATTAAAATATTAATAAAAAGAAATAATTTGATGAATAAAATTGAATGAAGTATAATGTCCATAACACAGTTTGTTTTTTACGAAAATATAAAATAAGTTTGAAAATTATTATAGAAGTCAGCAACTTTGTAATTAAATTCAAAATATCGTTTACATCACTTCTTTAACCAGCACGCCAATATGTTAGGAAAAATAATAAATAAAAACAAAAAAAAACTTTTTTTTTATCGAGCACTCGTATTAATATTTTTTAATTATTATTTTCCGTAATGAAAAAACGTTGTTTTCTTAAAACTTGTGAAATCAGTATGATTTTTGACGATGCGCTCATGACTTTATTTTTTCGGTTGCTTAATATAAAAATAATTATAAAGAAAACCGCAGAAGAAATCAGGAAAACCATTTTCGCTTACCGATAAAACGGCGGAAGAAAGACATGTTCCTCCTCAGTGAAACGGTGATATTGCACTCCGACGGAAACCAGAACTGATACAATCAGCCCCTATTTCCGCTGCGTGTTTTTCTCAACTATATCAGGTTATATCCCGAACACAGCGTCGTCACCCCCGCTCAAACAGGTGCGCCCTGTTTGAGAGCTCGCGATAAACTCGAGAGATGCAGTTTTATGCAATCCATCAAGTGAATTGATTATTTTTTAATCACACGGCGCATGCTTTGATTATATCCCTATGGCATGTATAATTCTAAGCTACATTGGTGTAATGTAGCGCAGATATGGTGCGTATGTACTGCCACCCCATTCGAATATTCATTGCCGATCCTAACGGATTAATTCAATGAATATTCCCGGAAGTCTGTTCATTACTCTTGCGGAAATTATATCGTTCCATTGAATCGGGCATTTATGTTACCATCCGTAGTTCAGCAGAAAACTAATGTTTCTACGCGTTTAATGATATTTTCGTTGTGATCCTGGAATTGTTGTTGTTTATAATTTTGAATACTTTTATAAGGTCAATCGGAGAACTTTTTCAGAGAAAAAAGGTGGATTTTGAACAGTACTTTTTTTCATGTTTAGAAAAAATGCCGAGACTCTTTGATAGCCGGCAGTTTAAATGTAAGGAAAATCAAATGCAAAGATATCACTAAAAGGGTAAGTTAGAGATACATTATTAGTGTTTTATATTGTAATTAATGTTTTCAATAATAATATTAATAATCAAAATAATAATAAATCAAAATATGAAAGAGAAGAAAAAAAGATGATTAGGTCGCATTACTCCCGAGTCGAGTAAAGGTTCCGAGTTCAAGTCTCGTCGAGATCTAATATTTATATCTTCTGTTTTATATTTTCATTTAGAACTGTCGATATTGTTTTCTATTATTAAGAAGGTAATTTTAAAAACCGTAGCTTCCGTACTTTCCGTTACACTGTTGCTATCACGTTATTCTCAAATATTCTTGCACATTATGGTACATTCTATTAATGTACAATCTAACTGTGCACATTACATGTAGCCTTCAAGAATCTTATTCGTTCAACCGTGTCAAGTCTTCATCATTAAAGGTTCTAAGAGTTCTGACAGACCTGCTAAAAACCTTTGAAATGTGAACCCACGTAATTTACCAAGAAAAGAGAAGATGTTAAGATTCAATTTCTAAGGGTCACGTAGATAATAACCTGAGATAACAGATAAAAAGATGAAATGATGAAGTGAATAGACGAATACCAACTTACTCTGTAGGGGCTGATGGCGGCCCCTGGTGGCTGGGGCCGGCTGCGGAGCGCCCTCCGGAGCATCCGCCGCGGTCACCCGGAAGCGCCCCCGTGCCTGCATACCGAACCTGCAAAAAAATCCAATCAATGTAATCATATTTACTGTCAATTACTTCAGTTATTTTTTTCAGGAGGAACGTAACTTGGTATTAATGGAATAAATTAGTCAATATTATTCTGGTTCGAAATATATAATTTATTATCATAGTTTCCAGTAAACTGGTGTATAGAATGACTTGTTTTGAATTATGTTTTTGATTTTACTGTTTTTAATATGATTTTAAATTTTAATTTAATTACGTAAAAAAATCTTTTAAAAATTTGGGTTTAAAATTAGTAAAATGTTGCCAATTTAAAAATATTCTCACAATAAAAAAATGTACATGCCATTAGAACGACTGCGCGGCGGCCTGTTTCATAGAAAACTTAATTTTGGATTTTAGTCCAAAATACCCACCCATACTGAATAATATTTTTTTAAATTAAAAGTTTAGTAAATATCTAGTACGTAAGAAGTATTTTATTTATTTTTGCTTTAAATTATGAAGAGGCCATGAAAAAAAAAACAATTTTCATAATTTTACGTATTTATGAGGGTTTATCGTATTTAAAAAAATATATATATCACATTTGCTATGGAAATATGATTACGTAAATAAAAGTGTAATAACCAAACATTCCAAAAAATACATTCTTCGCGTGGATATTTTAAATGATGTACTGCAAATTTGTGTTCCAACGTAAATTGATTGTTTTTAATTTAATTTAAAGTCCACCATAATGCTTATTTTAATATATTTAAAATATATATGTATATATATATATATATATCATAATTGCTATGTAAATATGATTACGTAAATAAAAATGTAATTACCAAACATTCCAAAAAATACATTCTTCGCGTGGATATTTTAAATTATGTACTGCAAATTTGTGTTCCAAAGTAAATTGGTTGTTTTTAATTTAATTTAAAGTCCACCATAATGCTTATTTTAATATATTTAAAAAATATATATATTTCATTATATTTTCAAAGCAGATGGAGTCAAACATTTTTTTGAATCACCTTTAGCCCCCAAATAATTGTTTAAGGTGCCTCTATAATCGCGAAAAATCAATTCCTTTGATGGCTTACATTTCATAATGTGAAACAAAAATTAATATAATACTTCTCATACGTACTAGATATTTACTTAAGTATTTATTTAAGTCTTTAATTAAAATATATATATCATTAGGTTTTGGTGAGTATTTTGACCTCAAATCCAAAATTAAGTTTTGTATGAAACAGGCCGCGCAGCAAGTTGACATATGATTTTAAAAGCAATGGATCAATGACGAAATTCTCACTGACGTTAAGTGTTGGGTTTTTGTTGGCTGAATTACGCATAAACTTATCTTTATGAGATGGAATGGAGACATTCTTTATCACGATACAATTGCACAGACTTTAAATTAATCTCGTATAATAATAATTAATAAGTCTTGGCATTTTTAGAATCGTATCGTGTATCAGAAAAAAACACCGCGCATTGTCACCGTGCTTAACCGATCATGTACTAGCTACGGGTGGCCACATGATACTAGACAAAAAACCAGGATAGAGAGTTTGATGGTGGGGGCGCTAATGGTTTAAATAATAGAACCCCATTCTATTAAAGTATCCTGTCTTGAGACGGTGGCTTACTGGCTTCCTCTCTAGTTTACTGGGTTCAAAACAAAGCCAGTATATATACTGTCTTGTCCCAGCTCCAGACATATTGTCCTAGTGGAACAGAAGTTTGGAGGACAGAACAACGGACCAAGATGCTGTCCTAGAGGACAGTGGCTTACCCACACCACCTCGAGCGGCTGCTTTGTCCGCGTGTTAACGCGCACGGACAGAACAGTGGGACAATACCCACTCACTCCACGCGTACGAGTATCGCTCCCGCGCATTTTTTTTTTCTGAAAATGTGGTGTAGATGGAACCCGGAAGAGATTTAAAATTTGATTATTTAATTCTATATGCTCCGGTCACATTCAAATGCACAATTTAACCTCATGGGGATCTTCCTTTTCAAATTCTTTAAGACGAAGCTATCGGTGAGATCACCATTTCGATTAATTTACACTACGAATCAATTTACATTTTCAAAATCAAAAAATATGCTTTGGATAAATTGAATCTTTTCCTAGAAATTCCCTTGATAAGAATTAAAATAAAATTCTTGATTGCGTTGTAAAAAATATAAGCGTAAATTACTAAATAATATTTTTTAATTAGAAAATTATGAACGCGTGTAACACACAAGTTTAAAAAAAAATACTGCTTTATAGCTAATATTATTTATGAAAGTGTACCTTGATTATTTTTGTTTCTTTCTTATGCAATTCTCAATAAAATAAATTTAAATAAAACTGCTTTTTGCGCCTACAGCAAACATTTCTAGACTCCGCTTGCAAAGCGAATTTTATGCCCATTATATTCGTGGGGACATAAGACACACAGCTTGTAGCAATATTTTTTACTTGTTATAACATGGTGTTAAGAGACGTACCTGAATTACTTCATAACCAATGATTCAAGTTCCTTAGAACGCATCTTCTCAGACAATCTTATCCATAAATGAAAGAAATGCACACGTAAATTGCTTAGCTAGGCTAGCCGGTTAGTGCTGACCTAAAGCCACTTATAGAATAAGTTTAAAAAATAAAAATAGATCACCCATCGGTGCACCACACCCAGCAACACTGTAAATAACTTAATTTATTATATAATTGAAAATACACTTTGTATATACCACTTTACTTAAAATATATAAATATTTCTACATGTTTCGATAGCAATGCTATCATCTTCAGGTATTCATTTATTCCTGAAGATGATAGCATTGCTATCGAAAAATGTAGAAATATTTTAAGTAAAGTGGTATATACAAAGTGTATTTTCAATTATATAATTAATAATGATGCCACAAAGTTATCAATCATTTGAAGAAATTATAACTTAATTTATATTTAAAAAAGGTTAATATCTATTAAAAACTTCTTACGATTTTACAGGTCATTTTATAAAAATTGTCCAGCCCTAAAAATATAAATATTTAAAATAAATACCTCTTGTGCCACCAATCTTCTAATAAATGTAACATCAATAGAAAAGGAGGATGAAATAGCAACTGTAAAAATATCGTCTCAATCCTTAAATTTTCTAATGAACACAGTTTTCATCTGAAGCGACCTGACAGGTAAGTATGTTTTTCTCTATCTGTTTGAACATAATTAGATAAAAGGAAGGAGATAGGAAGTAATATTTGTACAGCGCCCTTGAGGTGATTTTCCACAAAAAAGGCGCTACACAAATCATCCAATTATCATTATTATTATTATTCCTGGCCTTATTTGGAACAAAAAATGTAAATCAAGTTTTGGTCTCCGGGGCCTTTTTTTTAATTCCAATAAAAACATCAAAATTCTGTAGGTATTTGATAGATTGGGTCGAAGTGGGGGGTTACTCGGCTGAGTGATTAGTGACGAGATGTGAAAATATTTTTTTTGGTTGTATTTGAAAAAAAACTACAAAAATGTCACCGAAGACCAAAATTTCGGTAGAATTTTTTATTCCAAGAATCACTGGTTAAGTAAGTCAGGTACATCTCTTAACACCCTGTATATGCACAAAACATTTAGTTTGAGTAAATGGTGAAGGATATATCCGATTGCTGAACGATTTAAGTTTTTCTTTAGATTTGTCGAGAAGTTGCATCTATATATCGCAAAGTTAAAGATTTTTTTACTACCGGAAGAAGAAGACCATGTGCGAGTATATATAATAAACTCTTTTGAATTTAGTGGTGTGTCTACCACCGCTGATACTCGTTAATGCGCTTATATAATTTCTTCTTACTTTTCCAATGAAAACTAATTTTGCGATCAAATTTATTTCCTGGACGGAAATTAGAGCAGAGATCACAAATCTGGAGGCAGCTGCGCAGACCTTCTACGACGTCTACGATTCCAAGTAATTCTTACTAAATTAGTCCTCTAAGTGGAGTCTGTCGTAATTACGTTCGCTAAGAATCTTTTACATTATTTCTGATAAAATATTGCGTCTCACACGTCCGGCCATAAACCGATTATTATTTAGTAACCAAGTGGAAATATTTGCATAAAGGTAATGTCATAATGGTATTATTCTTAAGTCCATTGACATACGCTAAGGCCTATACTAACCTCTAGCTAAGTATTTGTCAAAATCTTGCTAGGTATTTCGCCATATAACCAACTGAAAAATATTCCGAAGTAGCGATTTCAGATTATCGTCAGCTCCATCTAGATATGTTTCTCTTGATTCCGAAGTTATCCCGTTATAAACAACAGGTAAAGAATTATCGAATCAAAACAAAAAAATCCTCTTCAGTAAAAAGTTGAAAAATAACTGTTTTTTATTGCCGTCAACCCGAGCGTTTATTAGCGTATAATTTGAACTTTCTGAGAACTTTGTGGCACAATTTTAAATAAATTATAATGAACCACACTTTGTTTATTATTTGGGAACAAAAACGCCTCCGCCCTGACCTTTTTCTATAGGTACTAACTAGTTAACCTTTACCGGTAACCAGTTTCGCCAAATTGCCAATTTTAAATGAATGTTCTGTAAAGTCATCAAATATCTAATCAAAAAATAAATCAAAGCCCTTTGAGAGCGTTAAAATGATTCCTAAATCATAATTCTGCGATATTTCCATCTGCCCTCTGGAAGTTGGAACAGCGAGCCCGTGAGTGTCGGGCGCGTACAACATAATCACCTCAAGCACGTGTTCTCAACTGCTCGTTGCTGTGGATATGTTCATTTCAAGGGTGTTGCAATTTTTCAATCATTTACAGTATAACACAATCCCACCGGGTGGAAGTAGATTGCGCTTACCCGTGTTTCTCATTACATTAAGTTAATGTAACAAACACAGAAGGGGTTGAGTTATATTTTTGCCTTAGCTTCTATTCAAGACACTGTAGTTTTCCAATAATTTATTCTAACAAATCCCCACAAGGCAAGAAGAGCCAACATTCCCCCTAGCCTTCGTTTCTTACGCCTTTGATATATTTTTTTATAATTTCACCTGCTCAGAATTCTTTTGAATTGGCGTTACTAATATTGCGTTATTGACGTAACAAATATAACGTGTGTCGTGCTATTTTTTACGTAACTCTGCCAATTTTGCCATGCTCATGCCAACGAAAATGGGTATCAATAAGAGAACAAATGCCATTTTCCATACCGAATCCATATGGAAAAAACGACCTCTATTGGAATGTGTACGAAAAAGTAATTGTGTAAAATGCTTATTAATAATTTTTATTTCATTGCCAGCAACCCGAGTGTTTATTGACAATTTGACACAAATACTTGTACAATGTATTTTACCTGCCTCTTTAGACTAGTCTCTCGCCTGTTCCGAGACGGGTAACAATAATCATTTTTGTGTATAAATATTTTTTTTAGAAACACATAAAAATACATTAAATGAAAATAAAAAATATAAATAAGGACCCAATATAAAAGTACACAAAATAAAATAAAGGTCATAAAATTATCTAAATAAAAATATTTTAAAATCATTAATAGTGATAAGTAGAATACAAACAATAAAAAATAAGGACCAATTTGAAATTTCAATAGTAGATGAGGTACCCATATAAAATTACTTACAAAACCTAGGCTTCTATAGGTATAGATGATAAAAAGTATAGTTTTGTGAATGACGAGCAAAAATATGTGTTTAATTTTTTTTTAATCTGAGAGTAAGGAGAGTTTGCAAGTAACTTGGTGATGCAAGTCTTTTTTTTTTTAGCAGTGTGTTAATGCTTTTATATAGCTACTGTCGGTAGTTTTGAGCTATGTGTTGAGAGGTGTGTTTTAGGAAGATGTTGAATATAAAAGGTGCTAGGTCGGATTTGTGTTTTTTTTTTGGCGAAAGTGGATTTAATGTTTAGTACTTGAAGTTGATTATTATATTTTTCTCTCATGGTTTTTAAGTGTAAGAAGAATGTATGACGCGAATGTGAATGGAAAAAGAAGCCGGGGACGCCCGAGGAAGACATAGCACGATCAAGTGAATCAAATACTTGAGTCGGGCCATGTCAGAAGTCGGAATAATAGAAGAGAATGTATGAGATGATGTATGAATGTGAATGAAGCAAGAAGTGTATGCCAAGATCGAGTTGTTTGGCGGTCCGTCCTCTCTGCCTACCCCTGCGGGGAAACGGCGTGATGGTTAGTTAGTTAGTTTTTAAGTGAAATATGTGGGAAGGTCATTATTTTATGCAGTAGTTATGGATATTTTTTTATTATTAAATAGCTTCCCGATATCTAGTGTCTTATTAATAAATTAATGTATTTTATGTGCGATTTAAATAACGTTTTTTAAACATGATTCTAATTATTGTTTGGCGAGATGTTTTGAGCGAATACGTGTCTGCAGCTTCACCCCACGTCGATATACCATAAGTTAAAATGCTTCGTCAAAGGATAACATTGTTTTGTTGTTTTAATGACGCGATGTGTCTTATTGTTTTAAAAATGTATGATAGTTTCAGGAATCTTTTTACATGAACATGAGTCAATATAAAGTTCTCATTTTAGTTTGTAGTCTACTGTTAAGCCTAGGTACTTAAAATTATTTGAAAGTTAAATTTTTGTGTTAAGTACAGTTGGTTGTTTTAGTGTAGGTTTTTGGTTGCCCAACATCGGTTTTACTGAATGTCAAGTATTTGGTTTTGGTTTTGGTCAAGTATTTCGTAAATAGATTCTTTTCGGGCCATTCTTTTATTTCCTTCTTATCAATTTCCGTGTTTTTAAGAGCCTTTCCCAAGTTTGCGCATTTAATAGAATTACTGCGTCATCTGCGTAACTGATCATACTCTAGAAGTGTGATGCAGTTTTAAGTCGATTGATGTACCATAAATGAGAAATAAAATGGATCCAAGATGCTACCTTGAGGGACTCCACACTTTATTTCTGCCGTGTAACTAAAGCGTTAATTTATTTAAACTTATGACTTTACAGGTCCATAAAAGCCCAGTTTTAATTCTTTTAAAATTTTGTTAGTTAATTTAGATATAGCGTGTTATGTGCCCATTTTGCTCGACAACTGAATTGGGGACTTAAAAGTAACGGCCGTTCTTCCCAACCTTACTGAGCAACTGCTGAGCCGAAATTTTGCCTCAGCACTGTTCAAATGCACAAATTCGCCTTTCCCAACGAAATTCTCAGTCAAACTTGCGATCATGTTAAGTTATCGATTTCTGTGGATTAAAGTTCTCCTCAGTAAAATACTAGTTATAAAAAGTGTCAACAGAGTGTTAAATGACAGTGTAAACGTCAAATGTCATAGATATCTATGGTCAAACGTCATTCGTTTCGCGACATATTTTTTGTATCTATTTGTGTATTGACAATTTTGAATATGAAGAGAGAAAATGAAGATATTTTTAATGTAATACCAATAGCGGGTATGGGCAGCGAATATGAAGACAGCGACGATGAAAATATTATTGACAATTATTGATTGAAAATTGAAAGAACGCACGAAAGACAAACGTCAAAAAGTCTACTTCCGTTTTCGCGGCATTTTAGTAAAAGTCAAGCTAACACTTTATTTTTAACATATACGTTTTTAAATATAAAATATTGGTGTTTGTATTACAATATTTAAGACAAATAATACGTATTCATAATAAATAGAAAATTAACTCGTCTATGTTAATTTAACATTGAAAGCTTTTACTTTGATGTCATTTTATTGACTATGAACGTGTGGGGGTACAATTATATTTTTCATAGAAGTGGGCGAGTCCTTCATAGACAATTTAGGAAGTTCAAAGATAAAAAATGTTTGGGGACAGTCAAATAGAGCGAATACTTAACAAAACACTTGGCTGATCGGTGGCTGAGATTGATCATTCGAAAAGTTGGGGAGAACGGCTGTAAGTTGTGTTTATTTGAGGTACGATAGTAGTATTTTTTCATTGCTTTTTCCAGAAATTTCAGTGTTGAATTTATTAATGAGATATGTTCGAAATTACAGGTTTGTCACCAGATTTATGAATTGGTATAATACTGGTAATTTTCAGTTTGTCAGGGACAATCTCTTGGTAGAAACTTTAATTGAATGTGTGTAGAAGTGGTATTACGAAGAGGACAACAATAACAAACGTGAAGAGGTCGAGGGTCAGATAGGTGTCGGGCAATGGGGCGGAACACTAAGAGCAATTGGCGCGGGCGCCGGACCGTCAGCGCTAGTCGTAAGAATGGAGAGATTAAATCTCGGTGACGCGACGCGTCCTTTAAATTTATGGACGGTGAACAGTTGGTCTAATGGCACTACTAATTAACTTGCGTATGCAAATACATGTTACCTAATACCTATGCTACTATACAAAACTCTAAGTTTTAAAAACTGCTGTCTATGAGTTATGTTATTTGTAACAATTATTTTTATAAACCATAATTATTAGCCTGAAACACTCATCCAAATTGAAAAAAACCTTTCCGAGCAAAGATAAATGTCATTTGTGTTATATTATTTATTTATTTATGTTATTTGTGTTATAGTTTGTCACTGCTGAAACTTTTTTTTTTACTGTAAATTTTTTTTTTAATATTTTGTTTCAATATACGAAATTTTACCAACATAGTTTTTTTTTTGTATAATACGGTTAAATTATTTTGTAAATACCTTACCGTCTGATAACATCATTGTCGCAATAATAATGCTGCAGCACGACCTCATTAAAAGTTGCTAACAGTATTATTCTAGTCACCCAGTAACGATAGGGATAGGGGGAACAAAGTTTATTGAAATCATGAAATTAATAAATAAAACATCAATGTGTATGATAGGTGCTGTAGACACGTCCAAGGCGAACAGGCCACTACATGAAGTAAGAAAATCTATCTCAATACATTTCCGAAAATCGAACACATAGCCTTCTGATGCAAAAAACACGGCGGGAAAGAGCATTTAATTAATTAGCTTGAAGTATTTTTCATTATAGCCGAACGCATTCTATATTTAAAGTGCAGCTAGTCAAAGAGAAAGAGTTCCCTTTGACACGTGCAATATTGTAGGATAACAAAGACAGGTTTGAGATTGGTTGAAGAGTAAAGTGTTGCGAAAATTACGTAATATACGAACGAAATATAGAAGAATTCTCAGTAAAGCGCAGTAAAATATTCATACCCATAAAGTGGCGCCCGTCGCCCTTAGACATTGAAATGCTGGCTATATTTCTGACACATAACATTATGAACAACACAACACTTCTTCAAGGGCGACAAGAAGAAAGGAATTATTAGAAGTAAACGGAGACGTTCCACAACTGCAGGTTATTTTCATCGGAATTTTCTTCAGTGTTTTTCACTCAATTACGTAATATACCCCCCTCCACCCAAGTACTTATTTATTGCGGGTCGAATTCATTCCTGAATCAAAAATCCTTTCAAAAAACAATTCATTCTAAGATGTATGTAGAACTTGTCACCGAGCTAAACTTTGTTAATGTGATACCGCTACTGTCCGGAGCCAGTGGGACCACGGCATTCTCAATTCGGTGAAAAGATGGGAAAAGTTTGTAACTACCTGCCTCTTCAGATTTGGTCACCAAACACGGCTAAAGCCATTTCAAGCAATGTGTCGATTCTGAATGGTGGTACTCCACCAGGGCGATACAGAGAGCATTAACTACACTGGAACGTGCCACAAATGTCTTTATATACTTTTTTTTTATTTATTATCGGAATAAATAATTGAAGCTTAAAAACCTAATTGTAATATTTTGATATCAATGACGTATGAAGATAAAATCAACAGATCTCAAATGAAATGTGGAACAGAACATACATAGAAAGTAAAAAGGTAATGGTCGCATCTAGGGCTCGAATCCAGGACCTCTCGCTCTATCCAATTGAGCTAATGCCATCTTATTACTTTCCGTTACCTTTTAACATATTATTTTCATTGATATATATATTATGTGAAAAAAAAATTTACGGAAAAGGTGTGTGTAAAGAATAATTTGAATTTTGCCAAATAAAAAACTTTGACATAAGCCCCGAGGGAAATAATTATAATAAATAATAAGCAAAAATATGATTTTAATTTTGGGTATTATTTTTTTTTATCGAAGGGAGCAATCACTTTGTGGCTGGACATCATAATTTAAAAAAAAAAGTTTTTGTTTTAAGTCACATTATTTTACTTACATATATTTCTGCATTCGACCGATGCAGAAATATTTATAAATAAAATAATTTGACTTAAAACAAAAACATTTTTCATTCAAATTATTATTTTTTTGTTTCAAAAGTTAACGTTTTAACGGGGAGAGGGACGTCGGAGAGTTATTATTTATTAATTCAAAATAATGATAGTATTATTACGCAATACGATAAACATAATGTTTTTAAATAGAAAAATATTTGGTAAATATTTTATAAATTTACAGAGGCATAACTTTTTTCTGAAGGTACCATTGTATGTTTTACAAAATATTTTAAAGTGGAGAAAAGTATGTTTAATAATTTGTCGTTGCGTTTTTGTAAATAAACGTAACCAAAAATTTGTAATTCGCAATACAAAAAAAAAAAGTTTTATTTTTATTTTTTATAAAATATTTAATAAATATATTTCTATTTAAAAACATTATGTTTATCGTATTGCGTAATAATACTATCATTATTTTGAATTAATAAATAATAACTCTCCGACGTCCCTCTCCCCGATGAAGCTCGTACTTATTACTGACAAAATTGAACTAATTTTATAAAGAAACATCGCTTGCCTGCGTACACCTAATGAATACATGAAAAAATGAGGGATTTTCAAAATAATTCTTAAATGTATATGCAATAAAGTCATTTAATGATTTTTTAAAACATTTCAAAAATTTATCTGTATCCTATTAATGGAGATCATGCATTATATTAACATTAACAACTTCAGTTTTTTTTTTAAATAAAATTAAATGTGTATGATAATATCAAAGAACCTTCATCAAAAGATGTATAATCTCTATGTGAGTTATATTTATTAAAATTTTAACAATTACTTTGTTTGAACCACAGTATTTACTTCGTAAATATCTACATGTTTGAGAAGGAACGCTCCCCTCATCAGGATAAACGATATACCGTTTATATTGTTTTTTATGTTTATATATGAAATACTGTGGTTTAAACAAATTAAACATTATTAATTTAATCGAGAACTTTGTTTGTTTACTTATATATCATACGAATGAAGCATTCACAAAGATAATATAAAATAAAATATATTTATATATGTATGTGTTGTTATATATAACATATTTTATGACCTTCGGAATACCGTATGTTTTTTTATATGTACAAAAGTTCGATAACGACAGATTTAAAGCAAAATGAATGCAATTTCTATGAAAATGTCAGAAAACGATTTAAGTCCGAAGGCTGATTTTTCTAGTTTTCCATAGAAGACGAGTTTAACAACAACACAACCCCTTTTACCCGTAAAGTTAAGTTTAAAAACTTTATGCCCACAACTCGTCGAGAATCTATTGTGCACATCTACAAAAATTTCGTGTTGAATCATTGAAACCGTCTAGTTGTATCCTTGCAGTGTACATCATCGGGGCGAAATATGAGACACTGAAGGCTACCCGAAAAGTTCACTCAAGAAGGAAGAGTAAGCACAACATAGCTCACTACCCCAAAAATTTAAAGAACACGATAATATCCTCTTGGTCTTTGAGAATCTTTGATCAAATTATGAAAATAGTTTAGTATACTCGATCCCAGATTACTATTATAAGTGCGTAAAAGGAATTAAAAATATGTATAATAGATAAATATACTGACCATGTAAATATGAACAACATCGATTAGTAAATGAATTGATGATACTGACCCGTTGATAATCATTACTGACCCTGTTTATGGTAAGGGTTGGCTGGAGGGAAGGCGAGGCCTCGCCTTTCGCGCACACGGCACCGTGTTCATCCGCAGCTGTGGGGGCTGCGAAACTTCAGTCACCACCACTGCGCCAACCACCTTTGCTGGAGATCGGCAACAACTGTCGATACAAAAGAAATAACACTTTAAATAAGGAGTGAACACAAAGTGAGTTGAAGACAATCACAAATCAGACAAGTCGGTAGCTCCACAGCCAGGCGAAGGATTAATACACCACTGCGATAACCGACGTACGTGATTACGGCACCGGGTTTCGAAGTAATCAACCCCGCAAATTAATATGTGTATTTCGCTAGTGCTAATTTTTATTTCGTGGCCTTGGAATATTTTAACAAAAATCAATCACTTTATTAAATGGCGTATTGTATTTCAGTATACTTCAGACACCGCAAGTTTACCGCTGGAACCGAGTGCCACTGGCGTTTATACGGTCAGATATACCACGGAGCTCGAAGCATATCCCAAAAATAAATATTCTTTTGCAGTCAAAAGGGCAAGGCATATCAATTCTGAACGTTAAATATTTCGGACCTTTGCATTAATGTTCAACTATTGATTGATACTTGCTCGCACTTGTCTAGATCATGAATCGCATGCCTCTCGATGTAAATATGGGCGAACTTACATATTTGTTATCTATTTATTCGAGACGTTTTTAGAAATTTCTTACTGATATTTTATTACGGAGGACATGAAAATATCTACAGAACTGAATTCGTCTCCAAGTCATGTAACCTTTGAACTGGGGAATGCACGAATGAAAACGAACGCCTTTTACTCATACAGATAAAATCATATGAATTTATTTAAGGATTAGAATTACCTAGATGTGTAGTTAACTTTTTTTTTAAATATTACTATAAATACTGGGGACAGCAAAAATAACAAAATGGCTATCATTAATTGACAAAAATTTATGATTTGTAAAGAATCCAACAGCTTTACTTTATTTTTATCTGTTTGGGAGACCAACGGTTTATATTTATTAAAAAAAATTCTTCAATAAATGTATAAACATTTTGTGGTGTCGTTATTAAAAAATAATGAGATATATATTTAGAATAATATTAATATAAGTTTTAATAATAATAGCTATTATTATTTTTATGCCTTGTTGTTTCCTTTGATTTCATTAATAATAAAAATGAAAACAATTAATTTTTTTTAAATTTATAAAATAAATTTATTATTAAATTTTTTATAACATTTTTTGTTTATATATATATATATATATATATTTCAATTATTTTTTACATATTTAATTCATTCACTTATTGTAATTTTTTTTATTTCTGTTGTATGTCTTTTTGAAAGTGAATGTAGCAAGAAGTGTATGCCAAGATCGAGTTGTTTGGCGGTCCGTCCTCTCCGCCTACCCCTGCGGGGAAACGGCGTGATGGTTAGTTAGTTAGTTACATTATTATTTTTCTGTGTTTATTATTTGTCTATATTTTTTAGAATACTTAGTATCCTGATGAGGGAAGCTTCGCTTCATAAACATGTTGATATTTATATATTAAACAGTGGTGTACACAAAGTAATCCTCAATAATTTTATTTGTTTGGAAGACCAAAAAATAATTTTTTTATTAATTTATTAAGTTTTTTATAACATTTTTATATTTATATATATATATATATATTTTTTTTTTCAATTATTTTTTACATATTTAATTAATTACTTACGTGCTTTTATCACTTATTGTAATTTTTTATTTCTGTTTGCAATATGTCTATATTTACATTATTATTTTTCTGTGCTTATTATTTGTCTATATTTTTTAGTATACTGAGTATCCTGATGAGGGAAGCTTCGCTTCATAAACATATTTATATTCATATATTAAACAGTGATGTACACAACGTATTTCTCAATAATTTTATGATTTTTATTTGTTTGGGAGACCAAAAAAATAAAGTATATTTAATTGTTTACAATAAGTACATTTTTTTAATGACATAAATTAGACCATTCACTGGTTTCCACTTGGGTATTAGGTATGTGAATGTAGTGATCTATTACAGTATATGCGAGCTCTGTTCAGTATTTCCCATTTTTACCGCCTGCCCGTTTACAGTAGTCGGAGTTCACTCCATTTCTGTCTTAAGGTTCACTGGTTTGACCCTAAGCATTGTTGATGGTTCGGAGTCCTTAAAAGAGCTGTTTTCCAACTCTTCCATTGAAAGTAAATTTCTGGAAATAATTGTGGCATTCAATACCGACCGAAAACCTACAAGAACAAGGTATTCATAAGAACAACAATTAATCGGTCTAGTTTTTCAATGAAAATCAACCTCACTTTAGAATTTTTTTAATAGCATTTGTATTTCAGGACCGGTATACTTATTTCTCCACCCCTTTCTCCCTGAGAACCAATTTCTTAAAACAATGCATACAAATTACCTACGGTCTGAAATAAACATGTGGAAGTTACAAGTTTTTTAATTAAAAAAATCCTATTTATACGACGCAATGTTATTTGCTCCATGGCCTGTTATTTTTTCATTGTTCGTAGAGAAAAAGGATTGCTGAATAATGAAACTGGTACAATACTCTCGTAAAATACTAAATTATACGAAAACGGGAGAACATTCTATAATTATCGTTGATTATATTTAATAAATAACAACCCATGGTAATATATAGTACATAAATATGTACGTGGTATAAATCCTGCCATGCTATAAAAAACCTGTCAGTTTGCTTTACAAAATTTTCCTTCATTATTCATACAAAAGGAAACCCATAAATCTAAAGGTTTTGAGAGAAATCACTGCGGGCAGCAAGAGTAACGATGTATGTGATACATTTCAAGCGCGTTGGTACAAGTACATCGAGAGCGGCGGTGCCTTCACCGAAGCAAGAAGCTTTGCCTTTTGTAAGTTCGAAATATCTATTAATTTCACAAAAAATGTTGTGACCAAAGAACTTGCAACCAGTGACGGTATTTGGGTTTTATCAGGGTAGAGAACCGATCAAAAATCTCAATACTAATTTATATGGGTACATTATAAACCCATATTTGTTTAAGTTATTATTGCACTCTAGCTCCAACTTCCCGAAGCCAGTGGGACTGTGGCATTTTATGAAGCCGAATGAAATGGGAAGGGGAAGAGGATGGGAAAGGGAAAGGTATATGGCCATATCTGCCTATTCCGATATGGCAACTAAATAGGTTAATGCTATTTAAAGCAACCTTTCCATTCTCAATGCTGGTATTTCACCAGGGCGACACTTAGTCGTCTTAGGGTCTCTTAGGGTCGATCACAATGGAACGTGTAGCAAACATTTTTTTTTATGTGTGAAATATTAAATATGAAAGAAAAATTATTTACGCACACCGGTTTAACGTATTTTAACTGTATTATATGTTTGACGGTATGTTGTGTATTGTGTATACTTACCAATACTTACCAAGCGCTTTCGTTAAAGATTGTCGCGGAGATATTAATAAAAGAAGGGTCACCATTTGATTAATTTATTTCTCAACGCGTACAAAATTCAGAAGGTAAATTTATAAACTAGAAGTGATGCAAATGCAAATCAACAAGTTACTAGTATGTTCTACTACACGACCGATTCTGCAGGAAGCAGAAAAGCGAATAAATCTCGTGTTCTGTGGATAACAGAAAGTCGGTCGGTTGTCATTTGATTGAAGGGATACCATAAGTAAAAATATTTTTTATGGCTAATAAGTTGCTTGCATATTACACCGGTTTTAAAGCCAGCGACCTTTGAATCAGTTGAGTGGGAGCTAACCATGTCGTGTAACCAAAAGGATTTAAATTTCAAATATACTCTGAAAAAAAAAGCACCCTCAACTCAGTCTTACCGGTGCTATCAACGGATTTGTCATATCTCTAATTATTTAAATATCTCTATAAATATTCTAAGCACAGAGTTTATATTTTGGGCGTTCCTTAATACATGTATGTATCGGTTAAAATAATTAAAATATGCATATAAGTATTTATCGACTGCAACAGAAAAAAAAACACGAAAAATCGGGAAAAAATTATTTAGCGTCTACGTGCGTTTATAACTTGCCGAGTGGTGCGGTAGTGAGTGAGAGGGGTACGGAGTTTCGCTCGCCATGCCACGATACTCAGTCGCCAGTAGTAGCCGACGATCTGGCTGCTGTAATGGACGTATCATTCGTTTTATGCGTGATGGATGTTTTTCCCCATTTTCAGTTATACACAATATTTTAGTCATATATGCAATGTGCATTATGTACTATCAATAAAATGATTTACATAAGTAATAAATGAAAACAATTCTAATTTTTATCGAAACTCGTAGGATTTTCTAACACCGTAAGGAAAGGGTTTTAAAAAAATGTTAATGAATCATGTAGGTATTTACAATGCACGACCTCTAAATTTTCTGCGGTAGCAACGAAATTTCTATGAACCCAGAACTTTTGCGCGCCATCTCTCGCCAAATATTGTTATTAGAAATTCCAAATACCGTAGAAATATAATAATACGCGCAGCTCCTGACATTTACCATACATTGAAATGGCAACATGCTACACCAGTGCCTCTAGCTACGCGAGTTGGTGAAATTTGGTTTATCCATACATTTTAATAGATTTTTTGCGAAATATATTCTTAATAAATTAAACAAACGAAAATTCAAAAAATAAATATTAGGTAAACCTGCATATGATTTTACTCCTTTGCTCAGGTATATACATATTTTTAAAAGAGGCTATTGAGGTTGTATTAACATTTAAAGCAGCGCTGCTCGCACACTGTCGATATTGTTTAGAAAAATAATAAAATATTTATTATAGTAAGAATGCAGTCTGGAAGCGCTATAGCCGGGGTCACTAGAGGCGATATTGTAGCATGTTGCCAGTATTTTGACATCTATAATATTTGATTATACGCGTAGCTTTGTAGGTTACGTAATATTTATTTTTTAAATATTCGATTTCTACAAATTATTAAGAAATATATTTCACAGAAAATCTATTAAAATGTATGAAAAACACCACTTCGTAGAACTCGAACCGCTAGAAGGCGCTAGTGTAGTATGTTGCCATTACATGTCAGGAGCTGGACGTATTATCAGAGCATTTAGCACTACATAGCCTTAAATGTCCCGGATCCTGATTCCTTCGAAATCCTGGCGTCGGGGCGGCTCGCAGCCAAACCTGCTTACAAATTATTACATTAGAAAGCTAATCGGATTAAAAAAAACGACAACGTATGTCATTTTAATGACTTTGAAATTTGATAACTCTGCGTAGGTACAACTGGGCAACTAAATTATTATTTAACAAGCAATTAAAATTATATTAATCAGTAATCTTATACCCTTGGTATCGCACAGAAGAGACGAATTCATTATCAGAACATTTTGCATAATCCGCATAACAGTTCTTGTACTAGTAATTTACCAAATTAATGTACCACCTTCTCATTCAACAGAGATTTTCTCTCTATTATTAAAACCCCAATAATCTCTGTAATTTTCTCTCATATTTGATAATTAATTAATGCCATATGATATAATTAGCGCGTTTGTAGAAAATATTAAATTAATGTTTAATTATTGAGTGAGTAAGTTGCTTAGCGACCGCACAAACTGGGAAATCCCCAAGGGATCAGCTTAAAGGGAATTTTGCCAGAATACATACGAGTATATAAAATAATAAATTATTTTAATGAAAAGATAGGTCGGTTGGTTCCTGCCTTGAGGCAAGCAGCACGGTGGCTATTTAATTAACTAACAATATTTTAACTATTGAAAATTACATCAATAACTCTCAATGAAAATATGAACCAGAAGACGCAGAAAATAAAAAAAACATACGGTCGCGACTGTGACTTGAACCAAAGCCTTTGGTCTATCTGGGTGATGCGTCTCTACCAATTGAGACCTTGCTGAATTCTCCATTTCCATCAATCTCACACTTATTATTATTAATATTATTGTTCAATTATTTCATAAATATTGACTGCCATCTTTGTTTGAGAGCACAAAGTTTGCGCCCATATACGGTGTCTTCTATTCATCGTTTTTTTTTTACGAGACATCTTTTTTAATAGGCCACTTGCACGCATTTTATATTGGCTTGGAAAAAATCGTGTGGATAGATGTTTCTACTAAGACTTTAATAATTTAAGATTTTAATTAAAAAAATTAGAAACTTATACTTTTTTTAATAATAATATAATCAAATCCTGTTTTTTTACCTCGCGACGTCACTAAATAAAAATGTCCGGTTTACGATTTTATTTATTTAATTTCATGAAATTAAATAGTGATCTTTTTTTAATATAGCAACAACAATTCTTCCGATGACTTAACGTTTTATAACATCAATTTTATTGGAGCGAATATGAAATATCAAGACAAAACAGTTAGTATTTTTTCTGTATTACAAGATACACGAAAAGCTAAAAATAAAACATAATTACATTATGTTTCCATCTATTATTTGTGCAATAATAACATTTTAACTATTTTAGCAACGTTTTGCCACATAAATGCCATTGTTTATATTCACTTATACGGACCTATTCTTTTTTAATGTGTTATTATTAATGAACTTTTATTGTATATAACTAATATATATTTAAGGTACTTTTACGATATTGGACCTTACAGTAGTTAGAGTTGATCCATGTAAACAGTAAATAGTTTTCGCTCCGCTTCCGTCCTACGTATTTGAATTTTGACAGATGTGACATGTGTCAAAAGTAAAAGTGAATTTGACGTTTATACAAGAACGTTGGACTTCCGACTTAGCAGTTGTTACGTAACAAAAGGGTGACCCTAGGTTAATTTCTAGCTTCTTGTTACAAGGAAATAGCCTGGCATCCAATTACACAGCAGCACGCCACACGGCGGCCAATTACAGAACGACCCTACAGAAGTCACAATAATCAACCAATCCGGTGATTTCCCGCTTGTAATCAACCAATGAGGGCAGACGGTCATTTCTGACTAAATAACACTCGGGACTTCTGTTCGAACCGTCAAGCCGATACCTGCGTGCTCAGTAAGAGGCCGCGGCTTGGCTGTTTCATTTCATCATTCGAGTCCGATTGGCAACTTTAATCGCATGAGGGTCTGAGGCTCCTAGCTGATCGTACCCATTTTACCTTAAAACACCTAAGATGGTGACCTGTGATTAACCAATTAAACTCAGTGTGGCGATATCCGACGCCTGTGTTCTGTGTACGCTGCCCACGCCGACTACCCCGACCATCGCGCCGCTGTACCAGCATCCTCATGTAAGCTGTCCAAACCTTCCCTCTTTTATTTGTTGTACTTGTGTTTGCCATAATTAATTAGCCCGGTTTAGAATTTTCATCAGAGAGAGAGAGAAATAATTTAACTCAATGTCAAAATAGAAGCCGCCCACTTGGCGTACCATTGTGCGTAACCTGTAATGTCTATTATCCCTTCACAATAAATTCTGAAACTGAAAGTACTCCCTCGCTTCATTTAAAGTAGAATAGAATTGCCTCACATCCAATTATAAGACTGCGGTCGACTCATATGACCCTAAGAGAGAGGAAACCTCATGCTGTACCAAAAAACCTGAGCTAACAATTGTCCGGACGACGCTGAGACTCGCCTAAGATACCATCACTGGGTAAGTCGCGCTGTTACCTTTATCTCCGCCTCTCAAATGCTCCCGACCTCCTATCCTCCCTTTCAACATCATAACACAGTATAACGATGGGGATACAAACTTTAACAAAATCAAACTCTATATTATATGAGTATAATTTAAATCTAAGAAGTAGGATATTAATCTCAAACATCAAGCAATATTAAGAAGGCAGGTATGCTTAAGTACATTAATGTTCGGCTGTACAAAACTCTACGTTAATCTTTTGAAAACCATCCCTATTTTTTATATATATTATCAATTTTGTGACCGTCTAACTTGTTTTTTTTTTGTAAACGGTTTTTGGGCTATTATGCCGTGTTTCGCTTCCTCCTCCTGCAGCCAACGTTCCGGACAATGTTACAGTGTGACAGCGTCACATCGGCCCTGATGTTGGACACTGTAACACTGTCCGAAACGTTGGCTATAGGAGAAGCAAGCGCAACACGGCATAATACCCAAAAACAATTTTTAAAAAAATACACTTTTGTCCGTGGAAACCTAAAAACTTGTTTTTAATATTTAAGGAGAACGGCTGCAGTGCGGCTTGGATTGGAGGCCAAAATACCCATCCAAACGGAATGATCTATTTTTTTAAATTAAAGGTTTAGTAAATATCTTGAACGGATGAGAAGTATCTTTATTTATTTTTGTTAATTTTCAATTAATTACATACCCACATTCATCACTTATTGTTAATTTTTGTTTGTGTTCATTATTTTTCTATTTATTTATTATTTGTTTATACTCATTTTTCTGATGAGAGAAGCTTTGCTTCTGAAACATGTAGATATTTATATATTAAAAAACAGTGGTGTAAACAAATTTCTTCTTATTAATTATATTGTTTAATTTTACAATGATTAAATAAAAGACACATATATCTGGATACACAAAGTAATATTATTAATAAATTCAATGTACCATATAAGTCAAGTTTCATAAAATAATGCTATAACACTGAAAAATATAATCTAAGTAAAATCATGGTTTATTACCCCTGATACCCAAAATTGTATATAACCCATAGTAGAAATAAATTTACCAGTCTGAAGATAACCGTCACAGGCTGACACCGGTCACGGTCATAAATAAAAAGTGGAATAGAGTTTAAAAAAGTGTCTTTTATTTATTTACAATGATTAATCATTGTAATGGAATTCCACCATGTATTAATTAACAGTTTCAAAAATAGAAATCTTTAGTATTACAATTAAGTGTAAAGCTTCAATGAGTTATTTCTAATTTTAATAACAATATTTTCATCATAAAAATAAAGTAAAATTCTCACACATTATAAGCTTCGTTCGGACAGTTCACTTAACGCACAACTCATTTTTTACCCGTGGCTGTTTTAAAATACTACACGAAAAATCAAATACTTGATTTCGAAATATTCAGTGCTTTAATTTAACTTCTGGACGTTCAATATTTACTTTATGAAAGTTTTTAAGCTAACCGCACCGCTAATCTGTGATAAAGCGTTTGCTTATATCATGTCGTGGCTTTTTCGTTTAAGCTCGAAGCTTTATTCAATCAGTGAAAGCCATAACATGGCTTAACCGCAAGCAGCTTCCGAAGAAAATTTTACCATGCAATTTTAATAATTTTAATGAGATAAAATGTAACGCAATCTACCATACCAATAATCTCGGATGTATACATTTATAATTAGTGTTCATCAGACGTAATGATAAAAATTAATAAAATCCAAGAATTTAGCTGCTCTTTTACATAACCATAATTTATTACTATGACTTTATTAATCGTGTATTCTATTTTTTTTTAAATGAACACCGCACACGAGTCTCAACTGCTCCCAACCGTCTGGAGCCAGTGAGACTATGGCATCCCCAACTTGGGAATGTTGAGGCTGAAGGTACTGGGGAGAGGAAGGAGAAGGGAAAGAGAAAGGTGGGGAAATACCTGGCTATTCAGATCTGCTCACCAAACATGGCTAAAAGCCATTTCAAGTAACGTTTCAATTCTGAATGGTGGTCTTTCACCAGGGCGATACTGAGAGTATCTTCCACTCTGGAAAGTGCGCAAATATACTATATATTATTTTTAAATGAATTAATTGTGAAACAGCACAAATTAACTAAATAAAATTTACTTGCGCACGGCGGGATTTGAACCCGCGACCTTCGGATTCGTAGTCGAGAGCCTTACCCCTCGACCATGGAGACCGTCAATTTCTTTAAATTTTATCTTTCTTTAAATATTATAAAACAAAATGTTTAATGATAGGTACTGTTCATCAGTGATTGGTAGCCTTTATTTAACCGCAGTTGTTTTGAGTTTTTAGAATTGAAAAGAATGTCAATCATAATTTTACGATTTTCATGACCCAGAGTTTGCGGGTTTTCGAGTTTTCCAAATTCAATGGGTGAAAACTAAAAAAATATATTTTATTAAAAACAACGCCCACAAAAACTTAATTTTAGATAAACGAATACCTATTTTCACCTTGTGAATTAACGTCAAATTGTAATTGAACTTAATAAAACGTGAGATTTAATTTTATCCTCATCCACAATCATGATCGAATGCCGATACAGCGCATCAATACCTAGTGGTGGTCGGCGTAAAAAATGTTTTTTTGGTAAAGCCTTAAAATGTGTTCAGCACTAACAAACATTTTAAGCTTAGTATTATTACAAAATTCCAAAGTACTCTCTTTATCCATTTGATGTTTACACTCGCAAAGCTGACATTGTATATTGCCATCTGAAAACATCGGGCATTTTTAAAAAACTAAGCGGCTTAATAATATCCCGATTTCTTTGAATTTATGTTCGACCCTCACTCAAATCATAGAATAAAGGTCCCTTGACATTGATTCTTTTTTTTGCTTTTGATAGTATTATACATTCTCGAATCTATTCAAGTACTTCAGTAAGAAGCGTATATCTCTCCCGGTCTTAGACTGAGTTTCATAGGTCCGGTATTTCAGTTGCTCTCTAAGATCGCTAATAGAAATATTTACTTTTGTTAAGTTGCTCTCAGGTGCAAGTCCTGTCAAGATAAGCCGACTGATGACATTCCCGACTATACTGAAATACCAGACCATAATGCCCTTGCAATCAGAAATTATACGGGGAGTTTTAATCACATCAATGTCCTTTTGACACGTGCACCAATTCATTGTTACGCGGATAACAGTCCATGATAGCTTTTTATTTGACAAGCCCCTAAAGGGCACATGAACTCCAACGATTCGGAGGGCTTTGAAGCAGAGAATGAACTGTTACCTATAGAGGGTTTCCTATTGGCGTAAGAATAACCTCGTCGAATTTAATGTTTCAAAGACCCAATAATGTCTGATTACTTCTAAAATGGATCGAAATGACAATCTATTCTCCTTTAACGGAAACAATCTTACCAACAAACCTAGATGTGCTAGATGTACCTAACCCTAAGTGACTAGCTCAGGTATGGGGGCTCCATCAAAGCCAGAGTAGAGTTGGAATCTTAGAAGCTGGGCGTACTGTGCAGGGCCCACAGATACTTATACACACTGTAGAATTTGGCAGCCACCTCTGGTCGGGAGCCCCAAAATATCTGAAAAAACCCTTGACTCTGGGAAGAAACGGGCGGTCCCTTTGATAGATTCCCCTATCTTAACAAACGGATTGCAATCTTTGGAACATAGACGTTATGTGGGAATGGTGTCCTTGTTCTATCGATATTTCAATGAAAGATGCTCTGAGGAACTAGCATCAATGATCCCTTCGGCAACGGTGCACAGTCGGGAAACCCGCCAAATGCGGCGCCCAACATTTGCGCACGGTTCACATTTAAAACATAAGAACGGGTCTCTTCTACGACTCGTTCCCGTGTTCAACAACTCGGCTGTGGACTTCTGTGTTTTCTCCCTCAAACAACATGGGTCTCTTTAAGACCCAGGTTCACTCCCTCCTATTATCTAAAAGACCTCCCACACAGCATCTCCAAAGATGACAAGTGGGAAATTATTTCTCTCAAAGCATCCTGTGCAGACTAAATGTAAAAAAATAAAATAATAATTGGATTCCGAAATTATAATAAAACATCAAAATACATGCAACAATGCCTACAAAGTTTTCCAGAAAAATGCCAAAATGTGAAACTCGTATTTAAATTGAATGTATTTCTATGGGGAATGAACAATTACAACATTTCAAAGGTTTTTGTATTATTTATTCATTCAAATAATTGAATGAGTTCAAAGAATCAACACGTGGGCCAATAATTCATTATTTGGTCCGATTTGAAGCATCAGTGGTGAGGTCGCACATTTTAATGAAAGCGCTTTATACATTAAATCATTTTATAAAATTGAGTAATCTATTCAATTGAATTGTGGACTAATATATCTTTGTATTTCTGAAACGTATAATACGTAGAAACCTAATATAACGCAATTTTCATCCTTCTAAGTATATCTTAAGGATATTATGACCAGCCTACCCAGTTTTTTCTCCACAATAACAGGAACGAAGTTATAAGGTTAATTTAATCACAATACTGAAGTAGTTAGGTTGCTTTTATGTGGAATGAACGAAGAAAGGAGTGTAAGAACAATGTATAACGCGAATGCGAATGGAAGAAGAAGCCGGGGACGCCCGAGGAAGAAATGGCACGATCAAGTGAATCAAATACTTGAGTCGGGTCATGTCAGAAGTCGCAATAACAGAAGAGAATGTATGAGCCGTTGTATGAATGTGAATGAAGCAAGAAATGTATGCCAATATCGAGTTGTTTGGCGGTCCCTCCTCTCTGCCTACCCCTGCGGGGAAACGGCGTGATGGTTAGTTAGTTAGTTATATTTTCACTGGAGTTACTTATTATGTAAAAAGACACTAGCCGCTAGTTTGAGTAATAGACTTTTCAATAACTAATAAATAGCCCCATAATAAGTGTGTATAATGGATAAATTCGAAAAACGTACGGCAAGTTTGTCAAGTAAAACTAATGTATTCCAAGAAGAAGAAGAGTCAACGAAGAAAAAAACCTAAGCTTGTTTATCGAAAATATGATGAGAGCTATGTAAGTTATGGCTTTATATATTGTGGAGACGAATCATGCCCAATTCCAAATTTTTTTGTTTGTGGAGAAACTTTGGGCAATAATTCGATGGTGCCCAGTAAACTTTTACGACAGTTAACTACTAAACACTCATCGATAGCTAAGACCAGTCTAAGAAACAGGTAAATCTCATGAGTTTGTCTTTCAAAATATTAGACAAAGCACAAAAGGCAAGCTACGTTATCGCTAATATGCTAGTTAGATCCAAGAAGCCTCATTCTCTCGCTGAAACTTTTATTATACCTGTCTGCAAAAAGTTGTCAAGATTATGATTAGCCAAGAAGCCACTAAGGAAACCGAAAAAATACCAGCGTCAGCAGATACAATCCCACGTCGCATTAATGATATTTCTAGCGACATTGAATCAACGTTAATTGAAAAATTAAGACTTAGTGGAGTTTTTGCGCTACAAGTCGACGAGACTACTAATATCAGTGGTCACGCGCGTCTCATCTCAAATGTGAGGTACCCTGACGGATGTGAAATAAAAGAGATCTTTTTATTTCGTCTGCCACAACCTGTTTATACCACAAGGGAAGAAACATTCCAAGTAACAGACCAGTACTTCAGTGACTATAATTTGGAATGGCACAACTGCATAAGCATTTGTTCAGACGGAGCAGAAGCTATGACGGGAAAAATTAGGGGATTTGAAACGAAGGCTTCTGGAAAAAAACCCTAATATTAAAAATGTACATTGTTATTTACACAAGGAAGCAAGTCTCTGCCTGATGAATTGTTGTCTGTCCTACAAGAAGATGTTAAAATTTTCAATTACATGCAATCGCGACCGCTGAACTCTCGTCTGTTTAATGTAGTGTGTCAGGAAATGGGTGCAGATCATCAGTCACTTCTGTTTCATACAGAAGTACGATGGCTCTCTCGCGGAAAAGTGCTATCTCGGATTTACGACCTAAAAAATGAAACCCAGACGTTTTTAGAGGCCCAGGGTTCAGATTTTGCTTCTGTGTTTAAAAAAGAAGAATGGGTAGTAAAACTTACATATCTCGCGGATATATTCGCTCATTTAAATAAGCTCAACAGAAAAAAATAATTCTAATATTTTAACGTCTTTAAACAAAATTGAAAGCTTTCGCGCTAAGTTGGTCTTATGGATCAGCCGCGCTGTCAATGGTAGTAATGAAATGTTTTCAAATGTCATGGCTGCCGATTCAGAAAAAAAATTGCGGGCTTTGATAGTGAAACACTTGGAGCGATTAGCAGAAAAAATGAACTGTTATTTTCCTAAGTGTGACCTGCAACCTATGGACTGGGTACGAAATCCATTCTCGGATAACATTTCCCTTGGACATTTACCGATAAACGAGCAAGAAGAATTCATGAAGTTAAAAACTGATCGGACATTAAAACTAAAATTTTCCGAAGTAGAAGCTAGCACGTTTTTGGCTGGATATTAAAAATGAGTATCCACTGATTTCAAAGCGTGCTGTTGCAATTCTATTACCATTTGCCACAACCTACTTATGCGAATTGGGATTTTCAACTCTTACTACTATTAAATCGAAAAAAGAGAACGCCCGAGGACGATCAATGAAGAGATGAGAGCAGCCTTATCAGATTGGTCCAAATTTTGATCGCCTGTGCTCAGTTAAACAGGCTCACATTTCTCACTAAACATCTTTTAATATTAGGTATTTTGATTTTACTAATAAATTAATATTAAATAAACATTGCTTTTTTCTTTGGTGTACCTCTAAAATTTCTTGATTTGATAGGTGTACCTTGAACACAAATAGTTTGCGGAACACTGCTTTAGAGGATAGGAATACCGATATTTAATCATTGAAGAAGATAATATTAACATAACCTAAATGAAAGATGAAAACCGGATAAAAGGACAGAAACTAAAAATATTTTTAGTTTCTGTCCTTTTATCCGGTTTTCATCTTTCATTTAGGTTATGTTAATATTATCTTCTTCAATGATTAAATATTACGATGAGGTTCTTAAATCTCAATAAAAATAAATAATAATTAAAAACCGATATTTAAGTTTGAACGTCACTATAGATAAAAAAAGATTTAAAAAATTGGACTGGAGTTCCTTATTGTTATTCTAAATAAATACACAGCTTTTCATACGAAATGAACGCTTTTTAATATTCCTCTGAATTGAGTGTCTTTTAGAATTAATAAATGGTTTTTAATGTGTTTAATTCAGAAATCAGTCTACGTCAGTATCAAAATAGTACTGTATTAAAACGTTGCTCATCCCTTCTAACAAGACTCACGCCTCGAGAGAGACATTTGCCCCCAATGTCCAGTCAGGAGTCGCCGTGGTTCACTGCATTCGGAAAGTATTTCCGTCGGCATTTTGCGCAGTCGGAATACGCACCGTCAAAGTTAACGAAGCAAACTGTAATCATTCCTAATTTATTTGAATTCGCGACGCGTCCCGTGGAAATTGCAGTTTAAACCAGGGGCGGAGTGATGGAAAACTGTCCATCTTTCCATACGAGTGGAATACCCCCTTTCGTTATTAAATTTGTATTTGGAACAAAAAAAATTGTCACAACGATCTTAGCCTCTCAGAAGCTGGGCGTATTGTACAGAGCCCGCAGATACTTTAATAGTACACAATTGCTGACCTTGTACAAATCGCAACTGCGCCCCATTGTAGAATTTGGCAGCCACCTCTGGTCGGGAGTTCCAAAATATCTGAAAAGAAATCTTGACTCTGTGCAGAAACGGGCGGTCCGTTTGATAGATTCGCCTATATTAACAAATGTGTTGCAATCTTTGGAGCACAGACGTCTGGTGGGAATGCTGTCCTTGTTCTACCGGTATTTTAATGGAAGATGCTCCGAGGAACTAGCGTCATTGATCCCTTCGGCACCGGTGCATAGTCGGGAAACACGCCAAACGCGCGCCCAACATTTTCACACGGTTGACATTTGTCACATGAGAACGGGTCGCTTCTACGACTCGTTCTTGTGTTCAACAGCTCGGCTGTGGAATGATCTGCCGGCCTCTGTGTTTCCTCCATCCTATAACATGGGTCTCTTCAAGACCCAAGTTCACTCCTTCCTATCCTCTAAAAGACCCTTCACACAGCATCCCCAAAGATGATATAGGCCTTGAGGGAAATTATTTCCTACTTGGTCTCCTGTGTGGAGTTACTGTAAAAAAAAAACAACGAAATCTGTTTATTTGTATCGGCAACAAAATTTAATTTGTCAAAGGTCAAACCAATAAATGCGTAAATTTTTATCATTCTGATAAGTAAAAAATACCTTGCAATTTAATGCGATTTAAGACGAACAAATTTTTTGCAATGCCGCTTTGTGTTTTTTGTAAAATAGAACGGAAACCGTTAAATATTTTGATCATACTCGTGGAACTCACTTTTGAATCGTATGACTCACTAAAAATATTTTGTTAAGCCGAGAAGAATCTATATGTAGGTATACTGTGTATCTTGATGAGGGAAGTTTCGTTTCCGAAACATGTTGATATTTATAAATTAAACAGTGGTGTACTTCTCATTAGTAATGACAACATAAAGCAATAATACATTTATTGAAGAAAGAATCTAAAAGACTTAATTTTGTTTATGATTTTTTTCCCTTACGCAATTATTGTCAAAATGTTTTGTTTGATAGTAGGGTTCAGGTTATATTCCATTACCAGTTAAATACCTTGTTTACTTCAAAGTATTCAATAAAACAATTTATATCGCCCAACGACAGTTCTCTTATATTGCTCCCAAAATATTCAACTCTGATAACCTTTATACCATCAGTGTTCAAAATTGGCTATTTAGAAAAGGAAGAAATTATTTCAAGGAATGTCTTACATCATAAAAGAGGTTATTATTAATATGTAAACTTATTTAATATATTTTTTAATTTATTTTTTAAAGTATGCATATTTAAATATGTATATTTATTTAAACATATTACATATGTACAGGAATTATGATTTTATTCCTATCTTATTGTATTACATGTAGGTATACAACAAACTTCGACTACCATAATACGGCCATGTGCCTAGTTTGATAGTGGTAAAAATTTAAAAAATGTGAACTCTGTACCAAACTTATAAGATGAATAAATAATACATAAATAAAATATCGAATTTACTTTAATAATTTGGAAAGCCATTTTTAAAAATACCTAATAGATACGGAATAATGACCGCGATCGACTTCGAAACCTCTCGCGATCGGCCGGTCGATCTGAGCACCACTGCCTTACACTATCAAGTTATATTAAATATGTGACAGAAACGATTTCCAAGAAAAAGCACTACCAACGGAGCAGAACGATATTTGCGCCATTTTCTTTTACTCTGCGTGACAGTTCACTCACTTTATTACTTATCCTTTTCCTTAGACTTAAAGACATTTTGCTTAACTGGGATTTCGGTTACATGTTATTTTTTATTCATTTTATTTTAGTACATAAAACAGGCAATATGCCAATAACTAACATACACGAATGTTACAACAATAATAATATTTTGTTTACAGTAACTCCACACAGGAGGCTCTGAGGGAAATAATTTCCTTCAAAGCCTATATCAATTTTGGGGATGCTGTGTGGAGGGTCTTTTAGAGGATAGGAAAGAATGGTCTTGAAGAGACGCATGTTGTAGGATGGAGGAAACACAGAGGCCGGCAGATCAATCCACAGCTGAGCTGTTGAACACAAGAACGAGTCGTAGAAGCGACCCGTTCTCATACGACAAATGTCAACCGTGTGCAAATGTTTGGCGCCTGATTTCCGTGTTTCCCGACTATTCACCGGTGCCGAATTGATCAATGACGCTAGTTCAATAAGTACAATAAACAACAACAAACATCATCTCGCAAAAATGATAATAAGAATGAAAAGAAGTGATTTAATTATCACAGTATCATTAAACATTGTATCTGTATCACACATCTAGTTAATTATTACTTACTTTACATATATATTTTATTATAATTTAAAAAATATATATAAAAATCCCTTTTATCTGGCATTTTGGACTTTTGGCATAGGTACTTTACAAGTATCACAATAACACACTTTCGTTAAATCGGTTAATTTAATAGCATTATTATGCGATAAATGACTCACTAATAATATTTAAACTTAATATTCACGATAATAATGAGTTTTTCTTTTGTTAAAACTACACAAATATCACTCTAAGAAAAATAACCATAAAAAGAAATTATACGAAATTTTTTTAAAGCTACAAATTTCTAATAAAAATGTTTTTTTTCCATGAATTTAATAAGGAACTTGTGCGCTCATTTATTCAATTGGCCGTAAAAATCAGCGGAAGATGATAACAAGACGACAATTTTCAAATATTTAATGCCCAGTACAAACCCGAAGTTGAAAAACTAACCACAGCCTACCTTTGGCCATAGAGCAATATACGCCGCTGGTAAATATCGATATTTTTAAAGAAAGTCGTTCTCTGAATGACAGCTGTCGTCCGAAAGAACGGGAACCGGAGTTAAGCAAGAAGTCTTTAAGCGAAAGGAAAATGATAAGGAATTTTATTTAAAAAGAACCAGAATAGGCGTCCACACAAATGCAGACATAATATTATATTTGAAAGCTGTATACTAGCGAGGGCTCCAAGACAGAGAAATGTACGCTGTACTACATAAATGATTGGAAAGTGGAGAATAAAAAAACCGCACATTATTTTAAAAAAAAGGTAATATTGAGAGTGTAGCGGCGTGCGTTTTATGTAATGTAATTGTATGTCTTCTGTGTGTATTTATAGAACACATATATAATCGGCTTATTTCAGAGCCATGACAGTTGACCAACTAGGCCCTCTGACTACCTCTACGAGTAGAAGGTACAGTCAGTTGGACTTAGTAGATACTACCTATATTTTAACCTCCTTCTATGAGAAAGCTGTGCAGGGACACTTGAGGGTTTAGAGTCCTTTAAAAATTACAGATTCATTTAATTAAAAAATTAGAAGCATTGACGTGCACCCTGAAGGAGTAACCATAAGTTAGTTATACCGGGGTGGGAAAGTGGCGGGTAACCTCAACTACCTATATACGACATATTTTTTCAGAATGAGGAAATCCACGGTAATGCATTGGGTATTGCAATAAAACTACGAAGTGACTAACGGCTGCTTTCACAAAATAAACTGGGCGACCGTAAAAAATTGGTAAAAATCCGTGTAAAGCGGTATACTGCAGGCATTGCTATCCATATCATGGATTAACCTCCCCTAAGCATAGACGGAATGACGTAGGTGTAGTTTTATTTTCTATTCAGCGGGTCGGCTCCACTGACAGCCAAAAACAAAACAATACTATCAAAGGCGTATTTAAAAAAATATATGTGTTTACTCGTACGTTGGTAGGCATTGCAGGGTGTTAAAAAATACATTCACAATAGTTAGACAAGGTATTAGTTAATTCCTATTGGATACTATCATTTTAAATATTGTTACAAGAATATCAGCATATAGCTCAAATAAGTAGCGCTCGCTAAGTCTTCTGTTAAGCGCAAATTTTCACACCCAATTTTTCAGGTTCAGTGATCAACCTTAGTGAATGCTCTAATTTACCAGGGGGGTTAGTTGAAGTTTGCCGGTTTTTTCAATAAAGAAAACGCTTAATTCTCAAAAGAATCTCAAAAAAATTTTATTCAAAGTATTGACCATCGGATTCTATACATTTTGCCCATCTTGAGGCAAATCATGGATACCATTCCAAAAAAAAATTTCTCTTTCGAGGCAAACCATTCGACGAGCCATTTTTCGACTTTTTTCAATTTTTTTTCTGCGAGTGAGTATCCCATCGATGCGAAAAGGTGATAGTCGGACGGGGCAAGGTCTGGAGAGTACGGCGGGTGCGATAATGTTTCCCAATTTAATGCTTTGAGAATGTTCTTCACTACTTTAGCTGTATGAGGCGGTTTGGCGGTTTTTTCGATTTGTCTCTCGTTCATTTGGTGTGGTACCCATTTTCCATACTTTTGGATCTTTCCCATGGCTTTTAAACGTTGGCAAATTGCTTCTCGGGTCACATCAAGTGTTTGGGCCAATTGTTGTTGCGATTGGGTTGGGTCTTCATCCAATAACGCCTGCAATTCGAACTTTTTCGTTGCACCAGGATGTTCATTGTCTGTTAAATCGAAATCTCCACTTTTAAATTGACAAAACCATGTCTCACATGTTCTAATCACTGGAGCATGTTCACCATAAGTTTCTACCAGCAACCGATGAGCTTCACCTGTTTTTTTCTTTTGATGAAATAAGAAAAGCAACGAATGCCGCAAATGCGATTTACTTGGAACGAAACTCGACATATTCACTGAGGTAACCAACTATGACACTATCATTTTGGCAGAATGTAACTTGTGTATTTCGCAAATGCGATTTACTTGGAACGAAACTCGACATATTCACTGAGGTAACCAACTGTGACACTATTATTTTAGCAGAATGTAACTTGTATATTTTTAAATGTCCATAGAAAAATATGACATAGATGCCAAATCATAGAAATGTATACATATCTCTAGCCACATCTATGAGTAAAACCGGCAAACTTCAACTAACACCCCTGGTAGTCGTAGTCGGTAGTCGGATTTAGTCGGTAGTCATTTGGATTCTGTTATTCTTGTTTTTTCTCGAGGCAGTGGCATTCTTTGCTCTATGACTAAAGGTAGGCTGTGTGAAGAACGGGTATGAATTGTGTATTCCATATTTTTAAATGCCCAATTTATTATCGTCATCCGCTGATTGTTGTGGTTAACTTAAGCAATGAACGTACAAGTTCCAAAATCGTGTCAAAAATACATTTTGCTCAGAAATTTGTCACATATTTTTTTTCTTAATTTTTTTCTACAGGGTGTTTTTCTTTGGGTAGGCACTGCTTTTCGGCATTTATGAACTGCACACCACTGCCTAGAGATACTTGTGAAAGTTTACAGATTTACGACCAACAAAATCATGTCTGTTCATATTCAGGCTAAGTTTAAAAGAAGCATACAGTCGATAACTTTTTAAAGTTTGGAGATCTGAGTCTTTATACCATTCTTGTAGAAGAGAACTAATTGACAGTGACTAACTAACATCACGCCGTTTCCCCGCAGGGGTAGGCAGAGAGGACGGACCGCCAAACAACTCGATCTTGGCATACACTTCTTGCTTCATTCACATTCATACAACGCCTCATACATTCTCTTCTGTTATTCCGACTTCTGACATGGCCCGACTCGAGTATTTGATTCACTTGATCGTGCCATGTCTTCCTCGGGCGTCCCCGGGCTCTTCTTACATTCACATTCGCGTCATATATTCTCCTTACACTCCTTTCTTCGTTCATTCGCTCTACATGCCCAAATCATCTAAGCGTCCCTTTCTTAATCTTGCTCAATACGCTTACATCAGCCTTGCATTCTTTACGAATCTCAACATTTTCACTCGATCATACATGGTTTTACCACACATTCGTCTCAGAGATCTCATTTCTACAGCATTCAGTCTACTTTCATCCTTCCTCTGCCATACGTCAGGGTTGGTATCAGCACTCCATTATGGACTGCTAGCTTCGCTTCTTTGGACAACTTTTTCTTAGCGCCAACCGCGTTCAGTCCTCCGTTAATGGAGTTTCCGGCATATTTGACAGTACATTCGCAATATTGACAGTGCATTCGGTTAAAAAACGATTGAAAATTAAAAAAAAAGAAGTAAGGCAATCTAGCGAGCACCAATTAATTAGGATTGGGGGAATTTCATCAGGACAGACAATAAGAATTATTTGATATACATAATTAATTATTAGTAAATTAATTGTCACTAATCCATATTTATAATAGCATTTTAATGCTAATATTTTCAGGTCTAGATATTGTTGAGAGAAGTTCTCAAAATAAAAATTTGGTTTTCTCATGCCTGTTCCCCCAAAGATGGAAAAAATATTTGAATCTACATTCCAGTGAGGGACAACTCTACCGAAACTATTCCAACTCTAAAAACTAGACTAGTGTTTGTGTTAGCTGCTTGCATGATTTATGAGTTTGAGATATCTGGTACACATAATAAAGTATGAGTATGTGCCTACGAGTATTATGACGCGTCTTTATTTCATTGCTTCCTCCGCCATTGGCGATGCCGACCTACGCTGTACGTCGTATATCACTACACATTAGTGGAATATTGGGTGCGCGATAAGACCGAGGGCTGTTTTCACAGAGGATTATGGAACGAAATTAAAAAAAAAGCTAATACCATGTCTACGATACTTTTCAGCGGTCATAACTCAAAAGGACAGGACTTTTCGAAAGTAAGATAATTTATCTCCATAACATCAAATATTTATTTATTTAACTTGAAATAGAACACATGTTTTTTTTTATATGAATACCACACAAAAGTCCCAACTTCTCCTAACCGCCTGGAGCCAGTGAGACTATGGCATCCCCAATCGGGGAATGTTGTGAGGCTGGACGTATTGAGGAGGGGGAGGGGAAGAAGAAAGGGAAGAGGAAGTTGGGAAAATACCTGGCTATTCAGATCCGGTCACCAAACATGGCGAAAAGCCATTTCAAGCAACGTTTCAATTCTGAATGGTGGTCTTTCACCAAGGCGATACTGAGAGTATCTCCACTCTGGGAACTCTGTACATGTACATTGGTTACGTGTTTTCTAATGTGAACATAATATCTACAGACAAACATTTTTACAATTTAAGTCACAATACACAATTAAGAATTACAAATCAAACTTTAAAAATTACCAGATTAAAAATTGCGCTTTACGTATTTCCTCACTTCCTACTGAAATTTCAAAACATTTTCCCCTTCTTTTACATTGGCCGGTATTTCTTGGATGATCTTCATGGCTCTATATAGGAATGAATTTTGCGATTTTGTTTTCTTTCTAAAGGGATGTTTTGTTTCATTTCTTCTTCCTGTAGAGTGGTTATGTCTGTGTTGATGTTTATTAATTTTTCTTAAGAATTCAGAATTTGTTTTGCCGTCAAACGTTTTAAAGAGAAAAACTAAAACATTTAAATATATAATTTACTTAAGAAGAACGGCTGCTCTGCCTGTTTCATACATAACTTAATTTTGGATTTGAGGCCAAAATACCTATCCAAACTGAATGATGTATTTTTTAAAATTAAAGGTTTATTATTTTTGTTTTAAATTATGAAGTATATACCACGAAAAAAAATCATAATTTTAGAGCCAACATAGATAATTATATGCGGGTTTATTGTATTTTTTAATACATTATCATATTTGCTATGTAAATAAAAATATAAAAACAAAACATTTTAAAAAAAATCCTTTCGGGTCGATATTTTAAATTATGTACGGCAAATTTGTGTTCCAACGTAAATTGGTCGTTTTCAATTTAATTTAAAGTCCGCCTTAATGCTTATTTTAATATGTATTTTTTCATTTTTTTTATTTCATATTTCATTATAATTTCAAAGTAAAGGGGACAAAACTATATTTTTAGATTAGCCGTTAGCCCCCAAATAATTGTCAAAGGTGCCTCTAAAATCGCGAAAAATCTATTCCTTTAACCAATTAGTAATATCATAATGTAAAACAAAAACATATTACTTCTTATCCGTAGTAGATATTTACTATACTTTTTGATGAAAAAAAAGATCATTAGGTTTAGGTGAGCATTTTGGCCTCAAATCCACAATTAAGTTTTGCATGAAACAGGCCGCGCAGCCGTTTCTCTTAAAAGAGAGTATGTTTAGAACCCTTAGAATTTTTAAAACTTTCGAATATTTGTTTCGTTGTAAAATTATACGCATGGCTTTGTTTTACAAAACCGTTTTCTAAAGTCCTTCTCTTTTGACAATAACAAAATACTGCTACAATAATTAATATCAGGAACAGTGATGGCATTGTATATAGTTTTACAGGATTCTGCATTGATATATCTCCTTATCCTTCCGAGTAGCGAGACTAACTACTATTGGAAAGAAAAATCAATCGGAAAAGATACAACTTATTCGATAGTGAATATCAAGAAATCACCAAAAAAAAGGATAAGTTCTATGCCACCCTCGATAATCGTGTAAAGTTAAAAAGTAGAAAAATAAACAGCAAAAGGAAAGTATTTATTACACACAATGAAACCAAGAAATATAAAACATTAGCAAGCATTTGTGCAGTAATGCCTCGAGAAGAAATTCTAAATGTAGTTTTATCTTATTTATTTAAACACAAACACATAATATAACTATGTACTTAACACCTACATGGAAAACTTTGTTAAATTAATTTAGCACTTATTACACTCTGCTCAACAATCGTGTCAATAATAGGCTTGTGGGTAAATAGCAATAAGGACACTGAACTCTAAACAACTCTAACAGAAAATGGAGTAAACACGACACCCCGTTAACTTAATCCATATTCATAAGCTGAACAATCTTAAGACCCCAATATGAAAAATATTTACTTCGAGTTCTTTATTTGGCGTGGAAAAATAACATGTGTGCATGAGCTATCGGGAATCATTCGGTAAGAGGAAGTAATCCCAAAATAATGGGCTGCGAAAATCATGTAGCCTTAGAGTAACAAAATACGTCTTTATATATTTCCAGTAAGCATATAATCGTTGTACCCCCTACACAAAAAATGAACGACTACGGATTGGGGTAATAAGAGATTAAGATCATGGCATAAGATAGGAGTAAATGATGCCATGGCGAAATACATGTCTGCTTGTGTTTCACTTCAATGAATATGCATTTAATTTTCATGTAAGTATTTTAATTACTTTGCACAAGTACATAAACATCGTAAGTAAGGAAATGGACAGATGACACCCTAGCCAAAAACATCTCGAATAGTGACTCCTCTCCAGAAAAAAACTATATTCAATATACGTAAAACACCTATCAGAACAGTGGTAACTGCTGGTCTCTCATAAGAATAGTAAAAAAATGTTGACTATTTTTGAAAAGAAAATTTAGTTACATAAAGTCATCATAATAGTTGACTAGTTTTACACCAGCCACACAAATAGTTGCTTTTGGTCCATCAGCGCAACTAGTCAAATGATATATAAGAACGAAAATTATAATCGGAAACCTTAACAAAGGTGACTGAGCAGTAGGGAGACCAATACCGCATCTTCCTTGGACGTGAATGGAAATAACTGGATGGAGAGAGCAGGAAACCGGCAGGAGTGGAAATGTTTCCTAGAAGCGACCTCCCGGTATTTCCATTGAAACGTCAATGATAAGTTATTTTCAAGCTCTGAACTATTGGCCAAGTACTTAACTAACCGGATTGAAATCATAGCACCCGGGTAGTGTGAACTTTAGATAATGTGTGTGTATGGTTGTGGGCCTGATTTTATTTCATGCTTTGGCTTACATTGCCGTATCACCATTGTGAGCTTTGTCTAGTTGTTTAAGTTCGAATATGAACTGTGTATTGAATATTCAACTTAATAAATGAGCGTACAAATTCCTTATCAAGTTCATGTAAAAAAAAACCATTTAACCAGAAATTCGTCGTATTTTTTCATCGCCTTTTAACTTCTTATTGTGGTTCATTTTTCTTAGGGTAGGTACAGCTTTTCAGCCTTTATGAACTGCACCCCACTGATTCTTTGTCTGTAATTGTCTCTACCCCTTAAAAAATTGCAGATCTCCTTGTTATAGATTTCGCACCAATTTTCCAAAAATAATCTTGAATACACTTAAATTTCGTCGTCTTTGCCTTCATTTACGCCTCCTCAATGGCTAAAAATTAAAAATACCCTCTAAAGGTTAAATCCAAATATAATTATATCAAAATGTATTTAAAACTTTTACGCTGTGACAAAACAAAACAGCAACAACAAAACTCCTTTGTAAGGATTTTTTGTATTAATCTCTTTGGTTAAAAGATTTAATGGGGAACCCAGTACAAAAGTTTTGGGTATAAAAATACCAACCTCAAACCTTTTGATCTAGAAAAGTTGCGCGCAAGTGTGCATATACGTGCGTACTTACTCAATATATTGAATAAAACATCCTTTGAACACCCTCACTCATACCCCGGAATCTATATTTGGACTTGAGGATAGGACAGATCAAAACCAATGAAAACAAAATATTTATACGTCGAACAGTTTTGGCTACAATAATTTCGAAACTACCTGCGACACATGCTACAAAAAAATGTTTGGCAAGCAAAATTAAGATTTAATAATATAATGTATTATCGTTTTGGAGCGTTAATGCTAAAGCATCATTAAAGCAACATTAGCTCGTAAACGAAGCATGTTTAGTTATGCGATGTAAAAATAACTCTGAGAAACTACCTCTGTTATTTTGAACACACGCGATGTAGCTGGTGTTACCGATGTGTTTCATGTTTTGCAGGCGAGATTTGCCGCATTAATGTAAAGGTTTGTTGCAATTTTAAAGTACTGCCAATGTTTAATATTTGTAAGGCGGTCTCTTTAACTCTTTGGTATACGCATCTATAATGTGTTCATACAATGACATGACATAACATATTTTCGATGCCAGTATATGTGGAGTGTTATGTTCGATCAACTATATAAAAATCCTCAATTTATTTTTTATAACTTATTGAAGTTTGTAAACCTCATTGTAATATTTAATCATTGAAGAAGATAATATTAACACATCCCAAATGAACCACGAAACCGAAAAAACAACAGAAATTAAAAAGATTTCATAAATAATTGCGTAAATTGAACTGATTTCATACATAATTGCGTAAATTGAACTGGTATCATTAGCTAAGTTGGTTAAGCGGTTACCCCGGATAGGTAGAGGTCCTGGGTTCGAGTCCCAGATGCGACTGAAATCTTTTTAATTTCTGTTGTTTTTTCGATTTCGTGGTTCATTTGGGATGTGTTAATATTATCTTCTTCAATGATTAAATATTACAATGAGGTTTACAAACTTCAATAAGTTATAAAAAATAAATTGAATATTTCTTTCCAGACTTGTAAAATAAGTCAATAGATGTCACATATAAATAAAAATCGAGTAGGTATATCCGAGACTCTATTTAGATTACAATTGAGTTCTGGATGAAACTTTGCAATCATCATAAGGATAGCAGCCAATAATATGGGATTTAAATAAATGGAGGATAATATTAACAAATCTTGACCATGAAGTATGATATCGGTGTAAATGGCGTAAATTGAACTGGTCTCATTAGCTAAGTTGGTTAAGCGGTTACCCCGGATAGGTAGAGGTCCTGGGTTCGAGTCCCAGATGCGACTGAAATCTATTTAATTTCTGTTGTTTTTTCGGTTTCGTGGTTCATTTGGGATGTGTTAATATTATCTTCTTCAATGACTATATATAAAAATCGTTTTAAATAAATGTATAGAAGCAGGAAGCCTTTAGCGGTGTTATCATGAATGAATCAAAATAAAAAATCAGTACCCTTAATGGTAATTCACGGCGGATTTGTAGATTGCCGCGATATGTTATAGATCGTTTGTGATAGACAGTTTATTTATATTCAATAACATGTTGACATTAGTTAGTTACATAAATAACGTTACCTATGTAAGGGAATTAATCGGTACATACATGTATTTACAAACCTGTATGTTACCTACTTTTTACGGTAGATTGGGCCGTAATATAAAATTAGCATGTGTTGTATATATTATAATATACTAGCTGGGGTACCCGGCTTCGCTCAGGACAACATTCGATAGTGTTCTGGAATGTTCCACAATGATGTTCCTGATTCCCTATTCCCGAACATTCCAGAATGTTCCGGGATGTTCTGGAATGTTGTGGAATGCTCTCGAATACTTTTTTTACAATATACTCGTATATTGATTAAAATTAAGATTATCGAACCTTTTAGAACTTTCCAGAACCTTCTAGACTCACCGCCATACTCCGCCACTCATTTATGAAAGCTTCTAGAACTTTCTCCTTCCATACCTTGCTAGAGCATTAGCGAACCATCCAGAACATTCTAGAACCTTCTTGGCTCACCAACATACTCCACCACTCTTTCCAGAACTTCTTACAGTTTTATCTAACCTTCTAGAACTTTCCAGAACCTTCCAGACTCACTGACACACCGTTACTTATTTCTGAAAGCTTATAGAAATTTCTCCTTCCACAATTTTCTAAAGCATTTGCGAACCATCCAAAACCTTCTAGACTCGCCGCCAAGAAAAGTACATATAAGTAGCCATACTCCGCCACTCCTTCCAGAACTTTCTACAGCTTTCCAGAAGACTGTTCTTCTGAAATTTCTAGAGGGCGAAACTTCCAGCCCTTATATCTTCAAAAGCATGCCCTTTAGGTAAAAACGGGAAACCTCATCATGGAGGGGGGAAATAGATCTACCATACCATAAAACTCCCTTTATCGTACCGGGACTCGTTTCTGAGTTTTTTTTACTTTCTTTTATAATATATATTGATTATATAATAATTTTTAACAAAAAAAAAAAAATCTTAAATTTATTACAGTCCGAGATAAAAGCAATACAGGAGAAAACTAATTTTTCGCGAAAAATTACATATAATAATGTTAAACAATTGAAAATAGAAAATAAAAAAGTAAAAATAAAATTAAAGTAAAAAGTGAAAAAAGTAAAATAAAATAAATTAAAGTCAAAATAAAATAAAAGTAAAAATACAATAAAAATAAAACCCTAAAAAATGAAGAAAAAAAAGTTTGTAAACAGATAGTTTGTATTTATAGTTTGATAATTTGTAAATTGTTTATAGTAGTCGAAAACGGAAAATCTTTGTCGCAGGATATATTATTATATTCATTAAATGTATCAATTTTTACGATCCCCCACCTTTGTACATGGATAAGAAAATACATGTTTTTTTTCATAAATGGTGATCAAAATACGACCGTTATATTTGTTCTGATGTTTACAGATTGTAATTGGTAGCATAGAATCTGTACACGTTGTGAATGCAGTAATGGTAAATGTGCAATGTGCATTAATGCAGTAATCGAATAATCGACGAACGAGGAGACAAGAAGCGCCGGCAGTTTGATAGCATATTTTACCTATTTATTTAATTGTACATACACAAGTATCTAACCGCGACATATTCTGACGTAACATACTAGTACTTATACATACTATATTTCTACCCCAACACTAATGCTGGACTAATTACTAGTGCAAACACAAGATATATGGACTAATAACGTGAACCGAAATTATGTTTATTATTTATGCATTATGGTGAAATAAACTCCATTATTAATTTATTCCGCGAGCTTATTTCATCGCGGGCCGGAGAGGGGTTAAAGGTCGGACAATTAAAATCAGAACTTACCTTATATAAGTAGTCCGATTCTATTAATATGTACTTGTGACAGTAAGTCAAGTTTCAAAAATTTGTTTGTGTTTCGTGTTACGTGAAGTATTGATCATTTCACGCAGCCAGAACACGAAAACATCGCGGGAAGTTCCCCCACGCACGCTGTGCTTTAATTGAAAAATTCGCACGTTACTTTCTATCTATAAAGTATTAAATACCTATGTGCTTAACCTCAAAACATATATAAACGATAACTTTTCATATAATTTAGTTTTAAGCGTGCACAGTAGCGATGTACTAACTTGTGCATATATAATAATCCGCGAAATGAAATAAAATGTAATTGACAAACTTTAAGCCTTAAAACATGACATTCTTAAATAAAAGCAAACAGGTTAGAATTTATTATTTATGTGAATATGAAAGAAAAATTTACTATGTGCCTGTTTAAATAAAATATCATTAATTAAATATTGGCGTAAACAGTAAAATGATTAATGCCTTATAAGTTATAATAAATTACCTTTTCCGAATCGATACTCCATTAAAACCAAAGTATTAAAGCTTCCGTAAAGCCACCTCACTATGCGACGTTTGTAAAATACTGAAATGGACTCGACCGAAAACGCCGGCCCTGTCCCGAAGCGCGGCGGAAGCGCCCGAGCGCCGAAAAGCGCCGCGACGCCGCGCCCCCTACTGCGTGTGTTTGAAGACGCCAGCAATAACCGGTTACCCTGATTAATTGCAATCGGTGTATTGATATTGGTGTAACACCGCGTCATCGGCAAAGTGTCGGTCAACCAACCAACTAAGCAAGCGGCATTTTCCGAGAATTAAAGATTACATTATTGTCTACACAGATATACACATTATTATTTATGTTCTTCATTCTGCAAGAATGGATTACATGCGTACCTATTCATTCTGGAGCTCTCTGTAAACTTGTTAGGTTATCACCGTAACTATTTCCAACAACAACGTACCTACAAGGATTCAAAGTAAACTTAATTCTCAAAGTAAATGAAACTACAGTACCTACCTAGAGGAAGGATTTTTTTTAAAGGTTTTGTGTTTATTTTACAATTCGTCGTGTGATTTTGCGTTAAATTTTCTAATTTATCCTGCATTTAATTCTCTTGTTTATTCTCCGCATAAGTATATAGATAATTTTTCATTTCATTCTCTATTTAATTCTCATGGGAGAATTAATGGTAATTCTTCATTTAATGATAAGTGCTATTATTGGAAACAAAAAAAACATTGTTTTGTATTCTGCTATCTTGTTCTAGGTTCTGAAAACTATGAATGTGCAATAATGGTCAGATTTAATTGCAGTTCGGCATCAGCTTTTAACAGTCAGTTTTTCGATGTTAGCGCCTTTGAGGTGATTTTTTACGAAAACGACCACTCCATGTCAATCGATGTGATTGATGGAAAGTAATTGAACATCAGCATATTCGTTGGAAAAGCCCTTTGGATAATTAGAGCTTGATCTATGTAAGCGGGACGCGTATTCTGGTTATTTTTAAAGGAAAATTCGTTATCCTTTTACTTAGGCTTAAATACTTCTTGCTTAGCTACTGTTCCGGCTCTCTCGGATGACAGCATTCAGCGAACGATATTCTTTAAAAATATCGATATTTACGTAGTTTTAAACAAAGAAAAACTCAATATTATCGTAAGTATTGACTGTACACATCATTAATAAAGCAATTAAATTATCCGAATTAACGAAATTGCGATGTTTGGAAAATGGCCTATGCCAAAAGCCCGAAATATCAGATAAAAGTGGTTAAAATTCTAAAAATTATAATAAAGTACCCGTGTAAAGTAAGCAATAATAAACTACGTATGTGATATACCTATATTTTTTAAGAATACTGTGATAAACCATAAGCTATTTTTAAATTGATTATCATTGCCATGTAATCGGAATCACAGTTAAGTAAGAAGTCTTTAAGCCTAAGGAAAAGGATAAGGAATTTTCCTTAAAAAAAAAACAGAATAGGCCTCCAGGTTGGCATTTCATCAAATGTCTGACACCTGCGATCGGTGTAATATGCAATAATTTATTTTCCATTTTCCCCTACCAGTTTTGTATCTCTCTAAAATTTCCTAAGATGTATGCTTATTGTAAAATAGCACTTAAATGTGGACTAACTATATAATATGGTCGTGTTATATATTTCTATGTCCACATAATGTCTGTAACACAATAGGCTAACCCAGTTTCTAAATATTATACCATTTTAAATATCGCTATACCTATTATCATAGACATTGTTAATAAAATAAAAAACTAAATTGTTTTTTGTGTAATTGCGTTCCGTTTAATTATTTTTCTGCGAAATAATTACAAAAATAATCATTCTTTTCATGACCTTTAGTGTGCCATGACTCGGGCTGTCCAGGGAATTCTCCGGATGCGACGCTAATGAGATATGTATAATGAAACATCAAATTTAAGTACCTTCCAACATATATCACAGCCATACTACATAATTTGAGAAAAAGTTTTTCTTAATTAATATAAAGATGATTATAATAAAAACAATATTAAACTTTATTCCACTTGAACCGAACCGGTTTCAAGCCACAAAAATGTATAAAAAACAATATTTAAGCAAGAATGTACCAGTCTAAAGGAAACGATAGTTTGAAACCGGTACGGCAAAAAAATTAGGAGAAATAGTTATTTTTATAATCATGATTAGCAGTTCAAAAAATATAAATAAACAATACAATTTCGATTTTTAATTATGAATTATTTTTATGGAAAATTTAAAAACCTGATTTTCATATTTAATCATTGTAGAAAATAATATTAACATAACCTAAATGAAATATGAAAACAGAAAAAATGACAGAAAATAAAAAGATTTCAGTCGCATCTGGGACTCGAACCCAGGTCCTCTGCCTATCCGGGGCAACCGCTTAACCAACCTAGCTAATGAGACCAGTTCAATTTATGCCATTTTTTCCGTTTTCATGTTTCATTTAGTTTATGTTAATATTATTTTCTACAATGATTGAATATAATTTCGGTTATGTACGTAACATTCTGATTCTAAAATACGTAATATTTATTTTCAGTACATATAATGAATTTATGCCGCCACTCTAAAAATAGTTGGTGGTGTAATGGTCAGCATAGTTGCTTTCCAAGCAATTGATCGGGGTTCAATTCTCGGCCGTGGTAACGATCAGACATAATATGTTTGTATACCTAGTATTAATTTTGCTTCTAGCATAAATCTAAGTATTCATTAGGTATTTAATTTTGTTGACTGTCTGAAGTTATAAAATTATAAAAAAATATTCAGGTGCTGTTTTAATTTAAAATAGCGTTCAGAAATGTTTATTTTTGAAAGAGTAGATATAGGAATCTTCGTCTATTGTATAAAGAAGAATGTCCCGGGCGGGTGGTGTTTGTTTGTTTTGTATTAATTTGTGCTGTTTCACAATTAATTCATTTAAAAATAATATGTAGTATATTTGTGCACGTTCCAGAGTGGAAGATACTTTCAGTATCGCCCTGATGAAAGACCACCATTCAGAATTGAAACGTTGCTTGAAATGGCTTTTAGCCGTGTTTGGTGACCAGATCTGAATAGCCAGGTATTTCCCCACCTTTCTCTTTCCTTTTTCCGTCCCCTCCCCAATACCTTCAGCCTCACAACATCCCCCCAATTGGGGATGCCAGAGTATCCCTGGCTCCAGACGGTTGGGAGCATTTGGGACTCTTGTGAGGTATTCATATAAAAAATAAAAAATTATACAAATATACAGTTTTATTTTAAGTTTGATGAAATGTTGTACACTTGACTTTCGAAACAAGAGGAAGGTCACTGTCTACGTGAGATTACTAAAAAACCACCCCCTTCCCAAACTTTCCCTTAAACGATTCATACTCCCGGGCAACGCCGGGTACTTCAGCTAGTATCATATAAACTATAAAATCTTATTGATTAAAAAGACAGTGATGGTCAGGTCAAGTGGGAATAATGCCAGATGACAGGACATCGAAAATCATTACCAGGTGGGTACCCCACTAAAAGCAACGGTGGACTGACTACGTGGGAAAATACCGGAGCGGGAAGTTCTAAAGCGGTAATTAAGGTGTCGTTAGACGACACCTATTTTCATCCAGATTTCCCGTGATTTGTCTTTTTCTATGGAAAATTCCATACAAAATTCCATAGAAAAATACAATTAACGTCCAATCCGTATGAAAATAGGTATCGTCTAATTACCGCTTTAGACGATACCTATTTTCATACAGATTGGACGTGAATTGTCCTTTTCTATGGAATTTTGTATGGAATTTTCCATAGAAAAAGACAAATCACGGGCAATCTGGATGAAAATAGGTGTCGTCTAATTACAGCTAACAACCGGAAGCAAATAATTCCACCCGGGCAGGTAGAGAACATTCACGCAGGTCTACTAATCCCACCGTGGGATGTAGCACCGTAATGAATTTTTTTTAAAGTTAAGCTATGTTATGTAAACTCACTGCGGGATGTATAGGAAAGTACAATGTATACAATATATAACGAAGCACATAGAATTAATAGCAGAGTGCAAGGTGCTTTATGTATTGACGCAAGAAAGTGAATATTTTCTATAAAACACTGTACATCTGCAAGAAAAATGTAACAACATGTCATAATATTTACAATTCCGACCACCATTACCGAAGATTGATTTCTCGCCCACTTTATCCGCCCGCGCTATTCTTCTACGGTCGATAACCACTTGCTTCGGTTTAGTTTGGTAAAAGTATATGACAGAACAGTATATCTAGTTGTTACCTGTTTTCTTTATTTTTTTTAATACGATTACAAATAAATCTGTTGTCTTGTTATCACTGTTATTTTTTAAAGTAATGGTTAAATAAATTCATTTCAAATTCGTTCTCTAGGTGCATTGCATGGTGCTCTCAATTCAAAATTCCGTGTATCAAATAAGCATTTGAACTTTGAATAGGAACTTTTTTTCATCGTGCAAACAATTTTTTTTTTCAAATCCTATCCATCTTCTAGATACCTTCTTTCACGTTAACTTCAAAATATAAATAAGAACAACAAATATGAAGAGATTATATTATTTTCTTAAATGAAATAAACACTTTTTTTTTTAATTGTTATTTCCGACATTAACGCACACGACGATTTATTTATTTATATATCAAAAATATATTTCGCATCGTTTTGGCCAAAAGTTAAGTTACGGCAAAACTTTATAACATTCTCATATTTATTTTGAAAATCCCATTCATCTGGATTCCTGGCTGGTCATAGCACATCTATAGTCATAGTCAACTACCCATAACAAGTAGGTTCCTAGAAAAGATAACAACTGTATTCGACCCCAGATATATGACAAACTTCTTAGATTCTTAACCCCTTCAAAGCCAAATTTTCGGCTGATAAATCGTTAGAAACAAGAGCATTTACAGTGTTTACCTCACGGTATGTCAGCCGAGTGTAATTTCGTAATTACTCACTTGTTTTTTTGCAAAATGATGTTTTATTGTAAATGATACTGGTAAGATAATGGGTTTATGTATTGATTATACATTGAATGTAGATACATATCATCAGTAGTTTCTCCCAGAATAGCTTAATATATTTAGAGAAATGTTTTCACGGATTACAAAAAAAAGTAAAATAAAGAAATACGAAAATATTTTTGAAGTTAGTAGTGATTATCGGGTAAAAGTCAGCTATTTATTAGAAAGACATCGATATATAAACTTGATACAAAACACGAGACTCATGACTATGAGCAATGGCGGCCTACTCTGATATCGGTGACAATTAACGCATAGTAATTATTCATTTGCCAATCGAATAACATTTATTTGAGAATTGTAAGAACATCCTTTAATCAAATTATTTTTAAAAAAAACATATTTTATGGCTCAAAATCCCTTGAGAACGTGAGATGCCCCCACTGTTCTTTAAAGATGTGATGGCCCGCCCTTCGTTTATGATTTAATTTAACAATAGACTTCCGTTCGCGCCACCGATTTAAGGTGACTCCTCTACTGCTGCCTTAAATTTCCTAACTAATGTGATCGGAAAACTCTTTGTAGTTTTCCTTTCAATTTGAGGTTTTTCTCCTCCTTGGCCAGCGTGTAACGTCTAGCCCTATGCTAACATTCGAGTGTTTCCGATTTTCATGATTTTTGCGGAAAATTACCCACTGGAATGTGGTCAATTTGCCAAAGCTTCTCCGTCAATTACCCGTTGTGTACTTTTTTGTTTCGAATTATTGGAAAAACAAGGCTTTATTTGTGGTAACCCCTATTCTTTGTAGCGTAGGCAGACTCTCGCATACCATTGACAGAATTCATATTCCTAACATTACCCCTATCTTAGACTTTAATATTCTGAATCTCTCTACTATTATCCTACTATGCAATCTACGTTAATTTCCTATAGGAAGACTAGCATTTCCCTAACTTTACCCCTAAATTTTCTAAATTTTTTTCTATCGTGAGTTTTAAGGGGAAAACTTAGCTCCTGGGCTATACTAATTGCACTATTCTTGATCTATATAATACGACGTAGTTTCAATTTTAAATTTGGTATACATAAATGTAATGATCACAGTATTATCGCCTTTCCTCGTCGTACTAAGTGTTATTCTACATGGATTAGTTTCAATAAATTTCATGGTTAAAAGGTACAGTTTTACTTGTTTCGGCGCCATCTCCATCCTCTCCTAAATTTGGGAAAATTACATGATTAGGTTTTAGTTTACACAGCTTTTGTTATGACGAGAGATCGAATACGGTTTGTTTTGCTGCAATTCGGCTCCAGACCAACCCCTAAAGTACTCAGATGACCACGTTTCCGATTGGTAACCCCTTCCTCACAGACGCACAGCCTGACCAAACGGTATACGTAACTTCTTCTTTTAGTTCGTTGCGCTATTGGTCATCCCCTGTTCCGCGACGGAAAGAGCACCTTCCATATCCATGGGTCCAAGACCCTCCGAATTCCCGTCCTCCAGACAGTTACATTTAAAGGAGATCAAACCGGTTCCGTCCCCTCGTCAAACAACATTAGATACTTGCGAATTTTTGCAAAGTCCGGGTTGAAAGGCCGTCCTCCGCATCAAAAGTTCAGAGATAACCACGCTTAAATCAGCAATTATCTTTGCCCAATCGATAGGTACAAATTATAAATATATGTAAACAATACGAGTTTTTATAATCCACAATACTCCAGTTTTCCCAGAAAATTGTGGATCTGACATCTCCAACACAGGTCGTGAATCTGTGCCAGATATTCAGATATACTACATATTAACATACATAAAAGTGATAATACAATATACATAATATACTACTTTTTGGTTTGGTTGACAGGTTGGTTTAATGAGACCCTGCTATCTCATGTAGTTTGAATTTAACTGTAGATTGATTTTTGTTTGGAGAAAAGGTAGGACTCCAAAAAGCCCAAAATTTGCAAGGCCTGAACCTTGAAAACCTAAGTCGAAGATAAAATTAATTTTATAACATAACTTGGGAACGTATTGTCGACGAATGATTATGCTTATTTTGACATTTCTAATAATGTGGGTTTTTGTTTGTTCTGTTGAATTCATCAATATGTTCGAACGGGAGTGGAGCGCCTTTGAATTGAATCTTTCCATGAAAATGGCGCTATAAAAATATGTATGTACGCAAACTACAAATACGTGATTTCTAAAAGATGATAGTTCATCGCAAAAGATGATAGTTCATTTTTCAATTAAATGTCGACGTTTGTTAAGGTACTTATTCTTCGTAAGATGTACTGAAATTCGAATATATATACATACTTACGTATCTACATACTTCGATAAAAGGAGGGTGTGGTTTGGAATGTTGACCTAGTTTTAATAACAGTCGAGGATGTGTGTCATTGAGATATGCGACAGTTATTAAGTGTCAGAGACCCCCGTCAGGAAGCATAACAATTAGATACTTGGTTTGTTTTAGAATGATAACGATCTTTGAATTAATAAAAATCGTTTGGAATGTTGATAATATTAGTAACGTTAGTTTTGAATTTATGTGTTAGGGAAAATATATATTTATAAAATAAATTGTTTTTATAGGACATATACATAAATATAATAATTGGTTTTATATATATACATATTAAACATTGTATATAAATAAACATAAAATAAATAACGGCCATATAGATTTGATAGATACATTATACGCTTTATACATACATATATACCCATACACACACATACATACTCTTAGTAAAGGCCAAGTCTTTAGCCGAAGTTATTTCACTACACAGTGAAATACCTATAAAGGATGTTCTGAAGTTGTTGACTATGAATTAACTCGATAAAGACAATTATACAGGTAGGTATCTACCGGAAATTATTATAAATACCTAAATGTATTTATGTAAAAATTAGGTATTTTTGAATATTTAAAAGTCAAGTACTGGTAATGAGTGAGACAATCGAATTATCTTTAGTACTCGTTTAATTATAATTCAATGCGAAAAGAGAGGTTTATACAGGTAAGTATCTAACGGAAATTATTATAAATACCTAAATGTATTTATGTAAAAATAGATATTTCTGAATATTTAAAATCAAGTACTGGTATTGAGTGAGACAATTGAATTATTTTTAGTACTCGTTTAATTATAATTCAATGCGAAAGGAAAGGTTTATATAGGTAAGTATCTAACGGAAATTATTATAAATACCTAAATGTATTTATGTAAAAATAGGTATTTTTGAATATTTAAAAGTCAAGTACTGGTATTGAGTGAGACAATTGAATTATCTTTAGTACTCGTTTAATTATAATTCAATGCGAAAGGTAAGGCTTATCGTAAAATATCTTATGAAGGTAGATGTACCCGCTGGGTATCATAAAATGTACTTGAACACAAATATTTGATTGGAACGGCTTTGATCAAGTGTACAAAACATTTACTCATAATAGATAACGGTCGTATAGTATTGACCTATATATTAAACATTAAATATAATCATATATATATATACATATATACATACATATAATATGTGCGCTTATACATCATTAGAAATATAATTCAAGTCACCGTCCTCTTCTTCCCCGGGATCCTGAAAACTTTAATATTTAATGGTTGGCTCACCTGAACTCCCGACAAATTTCATAATTTTTCCAGACGGGTTATACACGCCAATTATGAAGATTCAGAAAATATTGAACTTCCCTGCCTGGTATGTTTAATCTAATTTAGAAATATTTACTTAACAACAATCTAGCGTTACCTAATTTCAATTCGTGATCTACCGATTTGTACTATTTCTTCAAATTTAATGATCTCTAAATCCAAATATTATTAGATAATATTTAATTTTTGTTGTTTTTTAAATCCGTAAACCGAACGCTTGGTAATATTTTAAAACTTTATTATTTTTCTTTGACGAAATTAATCCCACGCTATTAAAAATGAATTATATGAAACTAAGACTCAGCTGTTTTTAAACTTTCACTAAATTATTTTAAACGCAATTATATTTAATTTTTCTTAAACTCGTAATGAATTTAGTTCAACACAAAATATGAATTAAATCACATTTCATTTAAACAATTTTAATTAATTCACAGAAGCAATTTTTAAAAATCTTTAAACAAATAACTTTATTAATTTTAGAAATTTTCAATAGTTATTAAATTATTATTATTATCACATTGCTCTAACAGTTTTGAGAAAATTAAATCAAATATATTGTTATCAACTTTAATTGCAACTTTTAGAATCTTCAACGTAATTTAAGTATTATTAATTTTTAGGAAATTTCACTATTTATGAAACTATTATTGTATTAGATCAACAAGAGAATTTATTTTAATATAATATTAATTCGAACACTCAAAACACTTTATTTATTATAAGACGAAATTTTTGAAGTCCAGGAAAAACACTTTTTAATCACTCCGCACGCAATTAACGGCGTATCAACTCGAGACGAACTGTCTTTAAGAAAATTTTAATATTAATTTGAACACAAACATTTTATTCACTGGGTCACTCTTTTTTATATCACTTCACTTAAGTATAATGAATTTTAGAAAACTTCGATTTTTATCAAACTATAATTGAATTAATTCAACAACTATTTAAAAGAATTTATTTAAAACTTTATTTATTTTTATATCACTTCACTTAAGTATAATGAATTTTAGAAAACTTCGATTCAAACACTTTATTTATAAACACTTTCGATTATTATAATTTCACTTAAAACCACCAATTTTGATTAATTCACAGAAGTAATTTTTAGTATCAACTTAAGTATAATGAATTTTAGAAAACTTCAATATTTATCAAACTATTATTGAATTAAATCAAACTATTTAAAAGAATTTATTTAAAACTTTATTTAATTGTAAGAATCAAATCAAATGAAATTCTCTAAGTCCAAAAATCCAAATAATTACTTAAAATCGGTCAGCACGTAATTAAATTTTTCCTCGCCCGACGTATTCCGCGACTAACTTCCTAACGTTATTGGATTTTCAAATGTTAGGAAACGGGTTAATGTACTTGTTAGTAAATTAATAAAAACTTACCCTACTTCTTAGTGCATATCCATAATTTTTTAGTTTAATTTCACACACAAAACCCGCAAAACAACTACCACTATCACGTATTTTTATGCATGCAAAAAACCATGCAACCTCTAGTACAGACTCCTTCATAAAAACACCACCACATTCGCTCCCGTCTTCTAAAAAACGCTCCCCTTTCTCTGCCTATCTAAGACCGACCGTGTCCTCCCTTATCAAATTAAAACAACCACCCTCTCTGACTATCTAAAACTCACTATCTTCCCTCCTCCGAATCGACAACGTACCTTCTCCCCAACTCTCCAAAAAAACCGACTATCTTCCCGTTATTCGTCGCACAGGTCCGTACTAGGTATCCTTCGCCAACTTAAACGAATTTATAATTCTTTTAAATTATCTCCTATAAACCAACTATTCTGAGTAAGATATTTACTTACTGTTTGATCCCACTATCGAACCAAAATAGGTACCGTTCCTGCTAGTATCACGGTACATTTGGCCCTCACGCGTGCCAAATGTACCCATTGCTTGGTTTAGAAATTCGCTCAGGCAACAATAATAACAATAACAAATGGGCCACTTCCACCAAATATACCCTATCACTTAGACTATATCTAATAATTTACATACTAGTTTTATTACTAATGGCTTACAGCTTAGAAATTACCTAATTCTGGCTTATAATTAGTGATCTACATCTAAGAGTTATATAGATAACGACAACTTGGACCTGTAGCTAGTGACTTAAACCTGGGTAAGCTCAATTTCATAATCGAAGTCATCAAGACTATACCTATATCCTACTCCATTCCTCACAAAACCGTAAATCTGAATGCAGTATAAAAGACAGCTTCCCAGTTGCGCTAGACACAGAATCGCATTCAAGATCGAACTACTTACTTATATAAGTTTTTGATATTTCCTCGCATACAAAGATTCGAGAAGATATTAACAAAACAACGGGCACACTGGTCACTTAATGCGCATCTGGATATATTATTCATAACAATTTCGTCACTAACTTGATAATTTATTATCTTCAGTCCTAAGGATAGGTAGAATGTTCCAACTCATTTCTAATATCAATAATTAATTCCTGTTTCTTAGAGATGTCACATTATTTAATTCTTCAACGTGCCTCGGTAACTTCATTATTTCAACACCTTGCTTTAAACGTTGGTACCTAATTTATCACCCTCCCATAAAAGAAGAATTCTCGCCTTCATACAATCAGTACTTTGATAATTTACTACCTGCAGCCTAGGGTAGAGTGTCACTATTATCCATCCAAAACCCTTGAGATTCTCTAACATTATGTCTTAGCCCGAAACAAACCGCGCTCATCTTTCAACGCGTCATAGGATTCTTATTCATTTTAACTCTCCGATTACAGTGGCGTCTCCAAGACTTATACTCGGGTCGTTGAAAAATCCTTATTTAATTTGTTTTAGGTATTTTAGGTGAGGCACTAGTTTGCGGCTTCGAACCATAGCAACTAGTTAATTTTTAAAATCAACTACACCGTGTTGATTCTATTTAGTATGTCAATTAATATGCTTGTAAATCATTATATTTACCCAAAATGGTAATCTAGACAATGTTTCTATCTGCTTCCCCCTTTCCAAATACGTAATTCACGCCGAAATTGCACAACTCTCCAATCCAATCAACGATTATTTCGGATATTTTTCCATCGCCGAGTTTATACCACCCGCCGTTACTGGAATATTTCTGGGTACATCTTGTAACCCAGCCTGTAACATTCACATGTATTCTTTTCAAGTGTTCGTTTTTGTATAATCCCGTTATCGTCGCTTTCGATATGTTTGTTTAGGATTCACAAGTCACAAGTCATAATTCATTATTAAGGAATGCTTTTACAATAAATTCTCCTTCTATGAGTTCTATGAAGCTCTGGTACTTTCCTTTCAGCCACCCCGAAATCGTTCTAAGATGTGCAACGCTCCCTTATCCTTCGAGACTCTAAATTTACATGAATTATTTTAAAGTATAAAAAAAAGATTTTCCTGCTAAGACTCGAATTCATCACAAACGTGACCATTCCGAATCGGCGCCATTGTGCGCTTTGGCGTCAAATAAAACAATGTGGACTGTATGACGCGTTGGTGTTCCACAATCTACTTTATTTTAGTAGCTCTGTCGACCTAGGCTTGATACTGGTTCCATAACAAACTTGCGACCCGCCGGTAATTGATTTCACTCATATTTTTATGCAATCGTAAATAATGCATAAACCTCGGGCAAACTTGGCAGACCCTAAAGTAAATGACGTAGATAACGTAGTAGCTAACGCCGTGGCTAACGCTGGCGTAGCTAACAAGGTAGAGCACTAGACCGATTGCTTTTTTTTATTTATCAAACATTTTGCTTTAATTTCCCACTGTGACCACTTGGGCGCCTACAGCGACTTAAAACATGCATTCGATATATTTTTGACCTTCACAATATATCGATTGCATTTTCTGTTACAGCACACGATTACTCACTACTCAGGCCTCCAATCAAAACACGACGCGAGATAAACCCACTTCTATACTGTCGTAATTTTTGCCACCTCTTCCAGAGGGGCTCTCTGTTAGCCCAAGTGGTGATAAAACAATTTCTTATTCATAATAAGGCAATATTTCTTATCCTCTCCTCTATTTTCTTTTTATTTTTTTCTTTTTTTACAGTAACTCCACACAGATGGCCCTGAGGGAAATAATTTACCTGAAGGCCTATGCCATCTATGGGGATGCTGTGGGGAGGGTCTTTTAGAAGATCTCAGTCTTATAGAAGAAGAAGAAGAGTGAACCTGGGTCTTGAGGAGACCCATATTGTAGGAGGGAGGAAACACAGAGGCTGGCAAATCATTCCACAGCCGAGGTGTTGAACACAAGGACGAGTCATAGAAGCGACACGTTCTCATGTGGCAAATATCAACCGTGTACATATGTTGATCAATGATGCTAGTTCCCCAGAGCATCTTCCATTGAAATATCTGTAGAACAAGGACAGCATTCCCACATGACGTCTGTGCTCCAAATATCTCTATCCGTGTGTTAAGATAGGCGAATCTATCAAACGGAACGCCCGTTTCTGCAGAGTCAAGGGTTTTTCAGATATTTTGGGGCTCCCGACCAGAGGTGGCTGCCAAATTCTACAGTGGAGCGCACTTGTGATTTGTACAGGATCAGCAGTTGTGTACTATTAAAGTATCTGCGGGCTCTGGCTTCGATGGAACCCTCATACCTGAGCTGATCACTTTGGGTTACACCAAGCATTTCAATGGAGGGCTTGTTGGGAAGATTTCTTCCATTAAAGGAGACTAGATTGTCATTTCAATCTCTTTTAGACGTAATCACACATGATTGGATCTTTGAAACATTAAATTCGACAGGGTTATTCTTACCCTAAGAGGAAACCCTCTCAAGGTAATCGTCCATTCTCTGCTTCAAAGCCCTCCGAGCTGTTGGAGTTTGTATGCTCTTTGGGGGCTTGTAAAACAAAAAACTATCATGGACTGTACTGCCATCCGCTTACCAATGACTTGGTGCACATGTCAAGAGTTCATTGAAGTGCAACTAAAACAAAGTCGGCGAAAGAACCGTTCCCAGTGGGACGCCAGCATTTGTTGAATGCGAGGAAGAGATGAAACCGTCAGCAATCGTTTGAATCGATCTCTCTCTCAAAAAGTCAACAATCCACGTACACAAGGATACGGGAAGCCGTGAGAAGGCAGTTTGTTGACTAGTCCTAGGTGACAAACCCGGTCAAAGGCCATAGAAATGTCCAGTACAAGCGTTTGAGTCTCACTGTGACCTTGCAGGCACCACCTCCAAACATGCGTCACATACGCGAGAAGATCGCCACATGAGATATTCCGCCGGAATTTGAATTGGCGGTCGTTAATGATTTTGTTTTTCTTGAGGTATGTGAGCAGCTTGTCGTTGATCACACATTCCATCGCCTTGGACAGAACTGATGTGATATGCTATGGGGCGGTAGTTGGCCAGGTTGGAGCGGTCACCTTTCTTGGGCATAGGATGAATGACCGCTTTTTTCCAACCAGATGGCACAGAGCCACTTTTTAAAGAGCTTTGTCAAAATTGGAGCTATTTCCTTTTTTTATACGATATACCGCACAGGAGTCCCAACTGCTTTCAACCGTCTGGAGCCAGTGAGACTATGGCATCCCCAATTGGGGAATGTTGTGAGGCTGAAGGAATTGAGGAGGGGAAGGAGAAGGGGAAGAAGAAAGTGGGGAAATACCTGGCTATTCAGATCTAGTCACCAATCACGGCTAAAAGCCATTTCAAGCAATGTTTCAATTCTGAATTGTGATTTTTCACCAGGGCGATACTGAGAGTATCTTCTACTCTGGAACGTGCGCAAATATACTATATATTATTTTTAAATAAATTAATTGTGAAAATCACAAATTAATTTTTAAAAATTTACTTACACACGCCGGGATTTGAACCTGCGACCTTCGGATTCGTAGTCGAGAGACTTACCCCTCGACCATGGAAGTCGTCAAGTGCACCTTTGCATTTCTGTAGTGCACGTCTGCAATACCAGGGCAAGTATTCCGTTAAGTCCACTAGCTTTATTAACATCAAGCCCCTGTAAGACGTGGAGTACATCCCGATCGCGGATCCTCAGCTTTTTCATATAGAAACCGCACTGAAGAACCGACGGCGGGATGGCGCCTTGATCATCGAAGGCTGAGTTTTCCGAGAACATTTTCCTTAAAAGGTTGGCCTTTTTCGGTGGCGGTGTTTGCTAGTGAACCGTCGGGTCTAGTAAGAGGTAGCAGAGTGGATTGCAGACAGACCAGAATGCTCTGCTGCCATGCGGGCAGGCACCTAGCTTTTTGCTGATCTGTAAGTCGTGCTCAAATTTTGACCTATTGATGCTTCTCTTACTTTCCTTTACCAATTTGTTATATCGGCCCTTTGAAATAACAAGGTTCCATCTGACACAGCAATGTCACGCGATAATGTGCTCTATAGAAGGTAACCTTAAGAGTCATTATCGCATAACATTGCCGTGTCAGATGGAACCTTGTTATTCCAAGGGGTCGATATTCTGATCTGTTTTCCGACATTCGAGATGTGTTGAAGGCTCAGTAAGCCGCGTTTTTCCGTTGAACTGCTTCAGAGCATTGTCGACTAAACCACAGCTTTGAGCCTACACCAGTTTGTTTAATGGTGGATTGAATGAAGCCATCCATCGCAGATGTGATGACTTCACCAATTTCCTGGGCACATTTGCATCTTAAGTCTGAAAACAGATAGCTGACCACAGGAAATCATTAAAGTGTGCCCGCAGACCGAACCAATCTGCAGACCTATAGTGCCATACTTTTCTCTTCAGCCTCCCGATTGGCGGTCTGAAGTTAATGGGGATTGATGTGGTCACCAAGCAGTGGTAAAACGATCCTAAAGGCGCTGTGACATCAATCCCATAACCATGTGGTTCGTTAGTTAAAAATAGGTAACAGATTGGAGCGGTGAGTTAGTTCTTACCTCTCCTCTCCTTTCCATTATTTTTCTTATTCATTATCTCCTTTTCTTTACATTCCTATCTATTAGAATAAAATAAATTTATCTTATTTTTACTTTAACCCTTTCAAACACTAAATAGAAACCTCTCAATTAATATATTTTTAAACTGTGAATAATAAAATTAATTTTTATAATAAAATAGTTCTAAAAATTAAACTTGGCAACAAAATTTTTTTAATTATTAATAAGTCATTTAATTTTTTTTTTAATGTAATTATAATAATATTAAAATATTTAAAAAAAAACTATTCTTAATCTTCTTTTTTATGTCATCGACTGTAGTAACTGCCGTTCACATATTGCCGGTCTATAATATAGAATAGAACGAAAGTTGAAGTCGAACCAACACTGGCCTTCTATTTCTATCAGGTATATTATCGCATAGAATAGACGAGGTGAGAATGCAGCTTAAGCCATAAAAAATAACATTATAATTCTAAAACCTTAAATTGAAATTTTGAGATAAAAACGGTGGTAGGTAGCGAGTTTATTGATTAAAAATATAAATACAATAGAATAAGGCTTATTATAAAATGTTACTATTTTTGTACTATTATTGTGAATATGTTATTTTTGTATAGCCAAGTATATACTGTATAATATTTTGTAATTCTATTAGATGAATATGCACCTAAAGAGTACTGTAGGGGTAATAATAAGAATAAGCAAGAATGTATGTAATATGTTAAGAATGTATAAATAGAATGTAAAAGTAGCTCTGTAGGAATACCACCGAATGGAGTTATTTAATCATTTAAGTTTATTTATAGTAAAGCACACTTGAAGTGAAATAACACAAAACTGCGCTATACAAATGCTTTTTTATTATTATTATAAGAAATGTTCAGCTTTTTTTTTCAAATTAGACCATCAATATATATGTACATTATTTTCTTGCAGTACCTACCTGAAACTGATCTGGTGAAAAATTTCACTTGTGAAAATGCCACTATATACTCGACTCCGAAAAGTTTTTTATTTATTTACCTTATCCTTTTTGAAATATTAAAAACTCCATCCGTGTTTCATTATTCTGAACCAAAATGCATACATTTATATAGAAAAAATATAATAGATTGAAAGATTCTAGCAATGTGTTACGCAGCGATAACATTAAATGAAAATTAACGAAATATGCAGCTAAAAAATGGACTACCGTGATTAAATAATTATAAAAAAGATATTTAGGTACTATCCGACTTACCTTAGATAAATTTAATGCCTCTTTTCTTGTCAAACAACAAAAAATATGGTAGTTAATAATATAGTGTCTTGTTTTCCAAGGGACTGGAAAAAAACTTCTTATGGGGTAAAACCTTACATGTGGGAAAAATTGGGCCATTTTTGTAATTCAGTCTTCAAGGGTCCGAAAAAACCAAACTTCTTATGCACTGGAAGTGGGAACTTTTTAAGAGTTTAACTGCAACGGAAACTTCTAGCCTCTAGAGTAAAAAAAACACATGATAGAAATGACGTTTCAAGCTAAAAATAGTTATCAGATATTTCGAACACAAAAAGTTATGCATTTTTAATTATGCCAGAGCTATATTGCTTCTTCATAGAACAGCTTTCCGCTTGACAGATAAGTTATCGCTCTTCTAAACATGGATAAAAAGCAGTATTCGCTGAATTCATATGGCATAATAATATAATAGTTTCAAAGTTCGCAAAAATAGAATCGCAATAGGTGTTGTGTGAATGATCTCAAATAAAACTCCAGTTTATACAGCAAGCACTTTGTCTTTATTAAGATTATAATAATCTTCGTTAATTATAATCGAGGAACAGCCCAGAAGCCACTGTTCTCTGTTCTGCTGAATCTTCCAATCTGCTCGTCATGCAAGCCAGTTCACGTCTCGGTGACATCTCTGGTTAATGGCTAAAATTATTACAATGGGTAAACGCAATGGGAAACACAACGCTGTCTGACAATATCTTGTGGGTTGGATAGGGAGATGTTGGTTCTAACTGAGTTTTGAGAGTAAATTAGGACAAGGAGTGTTTTCATTTTTAACTATTTATTTTAAGTAAATGGTATTTGGAACAAGAAATAATATTTGGCGGGTATAATATAAAAATTTTGAAGAGTAAAACAAATTTAGGTAATCATAGAGCTCGTTCAGATGTTTGTTCTGCAAAGTAAAAAAAAAAACACAATTAGTATGGAATGATTACAGAACTTATGATACATGTAACTTTTTTTTTTTATATGAATACCCCAAAGGAGTCCTAATTGCTCCCAACCATCTGGAGCCAGTGAGACTATGGCATCCCCAATTGGGGAATGTTGTAGGGCTGAAGGTATTGGGGAGGGGAAGGAGAGGGGGAGGGGAAGGAGAAGGGGAGGGGAAGGAGAAGGGGAAGAGGAAAGCGGGGAAACACCTGGCTATTCAGATCTCGTCACCAAACACGGCAAAAAACCATTTCAAGCAACATTTCAATTCTGAATGGTGGTCTTTCACCAGGGCGATACTGAGAGTATCTTCCACTCTGGAACGTGCGCAAATATACTACATATTATTTTTAAATGAATTAATTGTGGAACAGCACAAATTAATTAAATAAAATTTACTTGCACACGCCGGGATTTGAACCCGCGACCTTAGGATTCGTAGTCGAGAGCCTTATCCTTCGACCAAGGAGGCCGTCGTACTGCTTCGATGCACCAGAAAAAATAAACTAAAAGTAATATTTTTTAATTATTTGCTATGCAATTTATTGTTTTTAATAACTCTTACAAAGTACATGGTTCATAAAGTTATTTTGCTAAAAAAAAAAAAATTCAGGAGCATTGCACGTGTCAATGAAGCCAAATCCATGTATTTTCACAAGCTTGTTATACATAATTGCTTTGCTGTCATTATGAAGCATTATATCATACCAACCAGTAAGATTCATGTACATTGCAAAGCCAGGATATACAGCTGCATTTTTGGGCAACAATGTCATGCGCGTAATAATATTTTCACACATTATGTAGAGAATTTGGACAGAAGAAACAAATTTACCTACTTTCTATTTTTAAATGTAGGTACACATACTCGTACATATATTTTTAAATAAAAGTGCAAAGTATAACACCATCACAGCTAATCCTCTCTGTAATATGGTTTCACTCCATTTATTATAAGGATTTTATTATTTATTATCTAGAGGGAATGTGTTATTATATTTATAATCTTTATGTATTTATTAATAGGGGTTTTCTGCGGCAGACAAAATTTTTCAATCAGTTATTTACACAACATTTCAATGTAGACATTCAACGTGCATTATCGTTTCGTTACTTACATTTTACACAATGATTATTTCTTTAAACCTTGCCTGGAAATTAAACAAAAACAAGTGTAAGTAAAAAAAATATTTATGATTTAAACTTTTTATTTAAAGACAAACATTCCCAGGTTACGAATAACCTGACAATATTTGAAAATATCCTACTACCATCACAGTAAGCAGAAGTGTAGCCTGCGCCATGATGGAGAACTTAGCCAGCTGAGAAATTGAACTCACCATGCCTGGGACCCTGATGTGGTGCCAACGCAGCCACTGACTGATCAAAATATGCCTGGAATAGCAAAAGCTTGTCCCAAATTTTTTTTAATAATGTTATTTTGGTCATTGTAGCTCCCACAAGCACTCAGGCAATCTGTGTACTGACATCTGCGCTATCTCGTATGTAAGATTAATTATTTTTCAATAAAGTTAACGGGAGGATTATTCCGGTGGTTCGGCTATCTCTCCTGGTTAGAAAAAATGTCCTCCCAGATATCTCAATTGTTTACTCATCGAGATAGGACAATGGCAGCATACGTGAATCAGCATTTCTTCAATCACTTCATGTTTCATACAGAAATTGGTGATTTCCACTCCTCATAGCTGCTCAAGTCTCCTTCTGTGTACCAGTAGTGGTAGTCTGCTTAGAATTTGATCACTTTGTACTATTCAACATGAATTATTAAGAATGTGTACTAACTGACTGCTGTGCCATTTTCCCACTTGGTGAACCTGATAGCGGTGGCATCTCGTTTGGCAGCGTCGATCCTTAACTCCAACTTCAGGGACTTACGCAACACCTTGGCGGCGATGGTAGAATAGTTGATGTATCTAGAAAATCAATTAGGATCATTATTATACTTTCCTAGTCCTAATGGCAAACTTATACAAAAAAGTTACTTGTTGTTTTTTAACTATCTAAATAGATTCAATCTCATTGCAAGTGAGGAATTTAAATATTTTAAAGCGAATATTTTTGATAAAAAATATCACAAAACTTTTGTTAGTTATTCAAGGATGGGGTTTCAAACATTGTGGCTAATTATGTTATGGGTTTGGAATACAAGATCAAAACATACAACATCCTATTACATGTGGGAAAGCAAATTTCATCTATCATACTTTCCGAAATATTAAAAAAAAGATTTATTCATTTATTCCCACTTCAATGAAGGAGTCTTGTGATATATTTATTAAACTTTATTTAATGGTTCAATTCTAAGTCATAAATTCTGTGATATATAGCAACTTAAGTGTTCCGGCTACAAAAACACCTAATCAATTACAGATAATCGAAACTAAGGTCTTGAGAGCGCAAATTACTTAATACATTCTTTGGTATTTATTCGATACTCAGACTCAGTAGAAAAATACATAATTAAAAAAAAAGAAATATACTGCCGGGTTCATAAAAATAAATAAAAAATAATTGCACATGCGGAGGTCCAAAAAAATGCACTTTATTTTTTTATTCTTCAAAAATTGTTAGATTTTGCCCCGGCCGTCGTCGAAGACGACGTCGGGGATAAAAACCCAAACCACAAATCTATAAGTGGCCTATAGGTCCTTAGGTGAACCTGAGAACCGGTGGTTCTCGGGTTCAACTAAGGGTATTAGGTTGGGTTAAATAATAAGATGATTTTACAGTTGGCGCTTCCGACAAATGTCTACTAACAACATTAAAGATGGCGGCGATCCCATTACATATTTACGTATTTTGATTTACGTAAAGTAAAAAATGAAGTGAATTTTTTTGGACCTCCGCATGTGCAATTATTTTTTATTTATTTTTATGAACCTAACAGTATATTTCTTTCTTTTAAATTATGTGTTTTTCTACTGAGGCGGAGTATCGAAGAAATACCCATTCTTTTATTTCAATTCATTGTTACGTTTAACGACCATCAAGGGATACCCTTCTCTCTTGAAAAGAAATTCATCTTCTATCGGAGCACAGGCTCCATTATAATGTCCAGGGTACTCTCATGTGTTAGAATAATATGTGTTGTAAGTCATCGTAACGCTTCCGAGCATAAAATTAGTCATCTATAGCGGTCAAACAGCATCCTAAAGAAAAAAGAAAAACCTGTTTGTTTCAAATTTCATCGGTCACATTCGCTTTCCAATTTAGACAGTAGAGCATCAGTGAGATTGACGCAACAAATAATTTAGAGAATAATATAAATATATACACAGATTATCCGTGACATTTTCTTCCAATGTTTTATCCAGAAGGTATTAGAATTGCTTATTACTTCGGTATTAATGTCACAGTTGGGGAAAACTTATTAGTTTTTGTTACAATAATAATTACAGCAATAATATAATATTTACAATTAGCTCGCAAGCAACTATATGCTCACAAAGAAAAATAACATTACATAATCAGTTACGTGATGTTTCAAGTTTTTGTGAAATGGTGTTTTAAATGGAGCTTTCTGGAGTGAGCCAGATATGGTTATTGCTTGTTTATTAAACTGGGGAAGGCAACTTGTTTAGTTTGCGAGGAATTTTAAAAATACTACAGTACCTTCAGCATTCACAAAATATGGAAATCAAATACATGCAAAATAACGTATGAACACAGTTAAGTGGTGTATGTTTTAGTACCCGGAATAGTTATTAGTGTAAAATCCTGCAAAATATATTAATTTTGTTTAATGGAAATCGTAAAAAAATATTTAAAGATTCAGGCAGAGGTTATCAAAATTACACTGGAATTAATGAATTTTAAATCGATTTTTGAATGAAACATATTCTAAAATATATGTGCACATAATAGGAACAACGATCAAATATATTTTTAAATGTAGACTATTTTTAAATATTACCGAAAAATACATATTTTATTGTGGCGTTTGCAGCTCACACGTGAAAAATAATATTTAATTAATGGGAAAAGACGTGTTATAAACCAAGATATTTCTTACGTTAATCCAGCTTGTCTCCACGCACTCATTTTGTAGTTTTTTTTTAATTTTAGGGAATAAATTAAACGTGACGAAAGCTGACAAAGCCACCTTCTTGCGTAATTGAATAGTAATGTACAAGTGTATATAGATATATATGGTAGTGTAGTTGGACAGTTGGTCTTGCTAGAACTTATTTACATCATCAGTGTTGTCAGACTTTAAAACCCAATAAAACGGGGCAGATTGTCATGCAGTACGATAAAACTCGGGCGTGAGCGAAACCTAGTCGGCAATAAAATAAATAAATAGCGGTGTAGAAACCAAGTTTCGATAGAGAATTTACAATTTCGACGGTTAATTATATAATAAAAGATGTAAATTAGGAAAAAAACGATACTTCACACTGAAAATTTAACTTTTTTTCCGCGTTTGCGAGGGGATTTGCGATTTCATTTGGCCTCCGGTGCTTGTGTGCTTGATGGTGTAACATAACTGCCATCAAATTTGTTAAAAAGCAAAAAATTATATTTCTTAATGATAATTGGAAAAAATCATATACTTAAGAAAGATATAAAATATTAAAGACAAGTGATGGAGCATCACCAAAATCCAAATGTTCAAACTTTCACGAAAACACCTATAATATCTGTTACACACAGTTAATATAATATGTGGGCGTGGCATATCTCTCGATATCACTCGCCATACAATCCCATACAGTCGTCACACACGGGTACTATCATATATCTGTGAAAATTGTATGGCGGGCGTACCCCCCACTATTATGATATTATATTAACTGTTACAGACGTGTTTAAATCTGTTGTAGTCGAACGTGCTTTCCACCCCCCGCCACTGGTAGAATTCCTCAAACGCCTCTGACTCTGAGTCCAATACCGTATTACAAGGGTCATAATGTCCGTATTGATATTATAATTATTGATGTTTAATATTTTTGTTTTATGTTCAACGTTTATCAATGTAATTGTTAAGTAAGCTGTCTCTTGTAATTTGGTTAAAATTGAACATTTTAATTTCCTCACAGTGGCATAATAAATTATTTGAATAATGCCGTAATGAGGAGATGCCCTAATAGTTTTAAGTAATATTTAACATTGTTTTAAATCTGAGTTGCAACTTGCCCAGTCCAGTATAGTGAAGTACTGCACTGGGAGAGTTAATTTAACTGTAAAAGTTGTATTTATGTTTTCTTTCATGTCTTGATTTAGACAACCGTCGACTGAAGATAATTTGGCCAAATGGCTCGCACACAGTTTTTACACGTAATATATAAGCCACATGTCGGCCTAGCGAGCGCGACCGTTCCTTTCTCACCATGGGGGGTAAGGTCTTAATGTGTTCGGCAATAACATAAATAGGTCAACTTAATAGAAATAAAGTCAGTCGTAAATTATCTGCAGATTAACAAAGCCTTTCACTTTCGTCTTCTCCAATTCAACACCATCTGTTGGCTCGCCAGTCGCCAAACCCTCCCTTGGCAGAGCTAACTCTAACGGGAACGAGTTGCCGGAATAATTCTCGGAATTGCATCGAGCGAACGAGTGTCAGCAAAAACAAAAGTCTTTCACTTCTCCTGCCTCCCACCTGAAGGATTATTGGACCTGCCTCCTCAAAAACAATCGATCCTGCACCCTGCCATCGAAAGAAAGTGGCTCTGGATCTAGCACCTACATATTACAGTCTTGTAACGATAATTAGTCGATTACATTAACTGTGTAACAAGCTTAACACTTAACTGGTATATATAGGTCAAAACAGCACCCCGCTGACGCAGCAGGGGTACTCAACAGAGCAGCCAGGACGATCCGGCCCCGTACCCCCGCTGACACAGCAGGGGTACTCAACAGAGCAGCCAGGACGATCCGGCCCCGTACCCCCGCTGACGCAGCAGGGGTACTCAACAGAGCAGCCAGGACGATCCGGCCCCGTACCCCCGGTGAAACAGCAGGGGTACTCAACAGAGCAGCCAGGACGATCCGGCCCCGTACCCCCGCTGACACAGCAGGGGTACTCAACAGAGCAGCCAGGACGATCCGGCCCCGTACCCCCGCTGATGCATCAGGGGTACTCACCTTTACCACTCGACGAGCAGTGGTACGCTGCACGGGAGCAGCAACGGCCAGTACCCCTTGCCCCACCCTTGGCACCTTGGCGTGACCTGAGCTGCCTAACATCAGAACAGCAAAGTCCTCCTGGCCCTATACCACCAGCACCACTGCATGACCAGTGGTACCCGCAGCAGCCTATCCCCAGGACGGACTCCTCATTGCCGATGTTCCCGCCACAAGCAAATGCGGACGAGACGGTGCATAACACCAGAGTATGGGACCAACAGGGAGCAGATTCGCTCTCTCAACTCGCTTCCGTAATGGCTGAAGCATTCAAAGCCTCTAGGGCCCAGGACAGCCCCCGTCATACAATAGAGGATGACCCCCGGATGGCTGTACTCATCGCCAGGCAGTCAATGGCCAAGGACCTGCCTCCCTTCTCAGGGGATCCCCTCGAGTGGCCCACTTGGAGGGCACAGTTTGCACAGTCAACTTCAACCCGTAGGATGACTGCAAGCGAAAATTTAATTCGTCTACAACGTGCCCTCAAAGGAAAGGCACGAGAAGTTGTGGGACCACTCCTCATGGACCCAACGCAAGTACCAGAGATCCTTGCCGTCTTGGAACAACGATATGGAGGGACCAACTCACTAGCTGCCCTGATGTTGGACAAGGCAAAGAAGTTACCACAACTAACAGCTGATGCATCACTTGAGGACCTAGCTGACTTCTCTGGCACCGTTCAGAACCTGGTGGCCTCACTCCGCTCCCTAAATAATGATGGGTACCTCACCAACCCAGCGCTGCTCAGCGACATTGCGGGGAAGATGCCATGCACGATGAGGTTGGCGTGGCTGATGGAAGTGAGGCACTACGAGGTGCCTGCCACCATCTGCCAGTTTGCCGCCTTTCTGAAGACCGTCGCGAATGCCATCCCAAAGTCGGGCATGGTTGACCCCGCGAGGTCTCGACCACGTCGCAAACAAACTTTCGCAACCAGTGACCAGCCCGGGTCACACCGGGCCAACAATAAGAGTGAAAAGTGTGAGGCTAGTGAAAAGTGGGTCCCGAAGGACAAAGTGAAAAAGAGTGGCAAAGCTCACCCGAGTGAGCCAAGCAACCCCGACGGTTGTATCCAGTGTGGTGACGTCGGACACCTGCTCCGCGAGTGCCGGGCGTTCGCGGCCAAAGACGTGAAACTCCGCTGGGAAACGGTGAAAACTGCCGCGGTGTGTCGGGTATGTCTCCAGAGAGGACATAGTACAAGTATGTGTAAAAATCGTAACTGGTGTGGCGAAGGGCAGTGTCGCGCCCCCCACCATAAGTTGCTACATGATCCAACGTACGTACGAAAAAGTCCCGTGGCGGGTGTTGTGAACAATATGTGACGCCATATGCCCGACAGTTCCGTGTTAAAGGTAGTGCCGGTAGTGATAAGTGGCCCCGAGCAACAAGTGTCCGCGTTCGCGTTGTTGGACGAAGGCTCAACCATCACACTTATTGACGCCGATATTGCAACGCGAATCGGCGCAACCGGTCCGGTACACGAACTACGGCTACACGGAGCCAAGGGAATGTGCTCGTCAGACAAGCACTCGCGACGCGTGAAAATCACTCTGCGTGGCGCCGGGAATGAGGACGTCTACCACATCACGGCCAACACGGTCGAGGGTCTCAGCTTACCAGAACAGCGGGTCCCGGGACGTTACATCACCCCAACCCTTCTCATCGGTCAGGACAACGCCCACCTGATCGTCTTGAGAGAAGTCCACGAAGCCCGTGACTCAATGAAAATAGTGTCGCGGACAGCGTTAGGCTGGATCACCCACGGGGGCGGGACCCCTGACCGTGAAAGTAACGCTACGACACTCGCATTGCGCGAGGAGGGCTTCAAAGACAACCTATTGAGCGATCTTATCAAGAACAATTTTGCGATCGACTCTTTGGGAATAACGTCAGCCTCCCGTATAAACGCACAGATTGCGAAAGCAAGACAGTTGATGGGAGAAACTACCCGTCACTTATCAAATGGAAGATGGGAGACGGGTCTATTACTGATGCCTCGCAACAGTTGGCCTCGCGGCCGAGTGCTAGATGCCACACCAGCTGCAGACGGCCAAGTGAGGACCGCCCGTATCCAGACAAGCACCGGAGTCTACATCCGGCCTGCTGTGAAGCTCACCGTGTTAGTGCTAGCCCCACCTACCGATACAGCCCCCCCACAAACTTCAGTCCTGCGCCGTCCTAAAGGGTCCGGCCGCCGTGGACAACGACGAACCAAAACACGTCTTGATTAAGTTAGGGTCCAGTTTCACTGCACGGGGGGAGAATGTTACAGACGTGTTTAAATCTGTTGTAGTCGAACGTGCTTTCCACCCCCCGCCACTGGTAGAATTCCTCAAACGCCTCTGACTCTGAGTCCAATACCGTATTACAAGGGTCATAATGTCCGTATTGATATTATAATTATTGATGTTTAATATTTTTGTTTTATGTTCAACGTTTATCAATGTAATTGTTCAGTAAGCTGTCTCTTGTAATTTGGTTAAAATTGAACATTTTAATTTCCTCACAGCGGCATAATAAATTATTTGAATAATGCCGTAATGAGGAGATGCCCTAATAGTTTTAAGTAATATTTAACATTGTTTTAAATCTGAGTTGCAACTTGCCCAGTCCAGTATAGTGAAGTACTGCACTGGGAGAGTTAATTTAACTGTAAAAGTTGTATTTATGTTTTCTTTCATGTCTTGATTTAGACAACCGTCGACTGAAGATAATTTGGCCAAATGGCTCGCACACAGTTTTTACACGTAATATATAAGCCACATGTCGGCCTAGCGAGCGCGACCGTTCCTTTCTCACTATGGGGGGTAAGGTCTTAATGTGTTCGGCAATAACATAAATAGGTCAACTTAATAGAAATAAAGTCAGTCGTAAATTATCTGCAGATTAACAAAGTCTTTCACTTTCGTCTTCTCCAATTCAACACCATCTGTTGGCTCGCCAGTCGCCAAACCCTCCCTTGGCAGAGCTAACTCTAACGGGAACGAGTTGCCGGAATAATTCTCGGAATTGCATCGAGCGAACGAGTGTCAGCAAAAACAAAAGTCTTTCACTTCTCCTGCCTCCCACCTGAAGGATTATTGGACCTGCCTCCTCAAAAACAATCGGTCCTGCACCCTGCCATCGAAAGAAAGTGGCTCTGGATCTAGCACCTACATATTACAGTCTTGTAACGATAATTAGTCGATTACATTAACTGTGTAACAAGCTTAACACTTAACTGGTATATATATAGGTCAAAACAGACCCGGACAAACCTTTGATCGACCATATCATTCGATATTCACACACCCCGCACCCAGTATTCGCCAGTCGCACAGAACACCGCAACGTGAATGATATATCCATGACTGCAATGTAGGTGCACAAGCGCCCAGTATCTGCTGTAATTTTCGGAGTACTTGCTCTCTCTGGTCAGATTTGATCTACGTAACTCTTTTTTTTGAAACACGACACTGTTCAAAATGTGAAATACATATGTGTAAAATTTATTGAAATATGCCTGCAACATGCCAAAATTGTTGCAACTTTATATTTTTAAAGTTTGGCCTAATATTCAAAAGAGTAAGAATATTTCAGTTTTGCGAGTATGAAAATTATGAATAGGGATGATTATTATCTTTTTCTGTTTGTATTTACTAAGAAAAAAATCGAGAATTTATGTTTCGAGAAGTCTTAGACTTAGTTTTGAAGAGAAGTAATTGTAAGTTGGAAACATGTTTTTTCATCAATAATTATTTGTCTCCTTGAACACCTGTGTTTTATTGTGTGAATAACCTAATTATTGAAAAATGTGTTCACTCTAGGTTATATCTAATATTAGAATAAATGTTAATAAATTAAAAAATAAAAGATAATACGTACGAGTATATTCCAAAACAATTTTACATCACATAATTGAACTTGGATCCAATAATACCAATGTAAATTAAATTATATATAATTAAATATCCCTTTGTATATATATATATATTATATGATTTTTATAACAGCTTTCTTCATTTCATAAAGTAAAATGTTTGTTCTGCTTATGGTCAAAATAACTCATTAAATTTTAGCATTACTTTAAAACAACTAACTAACCATCACGCCGTTTTCCGCAGGGATATGCAGAGAGGACGCCCGATTTTAGACTAGGCCTGAACGAGCTAGTCACGACACCTTTTTGTAATCGGGCACTCTCCGTTGGCGATACAAAATCCTCTTTTAATTTGAGTATCGCACAAGAGTTCCAACTTCTCTTAACCATCTGGAGCCAGTGAGACTATGGCATTCCCAATTGGAATATGTTGTGAGCCTGAAGGTCGGAATGAGAAGGAAATAAATGGGAAAGAGGAAGGTGAGAAAGTACCTGGTTATTTAGATCTGGTCACCAAACATGGCTAAAGCTATTTCAAACAACGTTTCGATTATTAATGGCGATCTTTAACCACTCTGCAACGTTGATATGACGGTGTGTAGGGCAGTGGTTATAATTCTAGGAATAACGCAAAAAGGGAGGAATAGAAAAACGATCTTTGGTAGTCACAAGTAATTTATTTTGATAGTCGTGGGGTTAGTCTTAAAACTAGAGTTAATCTTAATTGGACATAATTAATTCAATAAAATTAGATAGGCAATTACTTAAATCTACTTGTAAAGTCTTTGTACTTAAAATGAACTAATTACTTCCTTAAATCTACACAAAAAGTTGTATTCTTAAAATTAGAGGTTCACTGGCTTATTTGTATGAAAAAGTTGTTGTTAAAGTTAGAGATTCACTTGGCTGACAGGGTGGAGGAATTATCATTAGAGTCAGAGGCACTTCCCTTTTTGGTGATGGCTGTCCAAGGTCCAGTGGCTGCTTTGTATGTAGAGTCCTCGCGTTCGCACTAGGTATTCATCTACCTCCGGATCGGGAGTAGGTGCAACACGGCGATAATCAGAGGCCTGGGCGGTCTCCGATGTTGATCTCCGAAGGGCGAAGATCAGTTACTTCCTTCTGGGATGGAAGCGTAAAATTCCCTCGTCATCAGAGGACCTGGGCGGCCTCTCCAAGGAGCGAGAATAGGAACCTTCCTGAGAGTGGTATATCTATGACTTCGTTTCGACTGCAACTGCGGTCCGCACAATTTGTTCATCTTTTTACCCGACGCTTCTATGTTCGACGTATGTCAGAGTCAAATAGTTATTTCGACGGGAGTCGCGGGTTGCTTTGATGTACTGTGATTAATTGTATTTTACTTGTATATATTTGTAGAAAATCACGATGGATTTTCATTTAATGAAGTATTTAGCCGATATCGTCGGATCATCGGAACCGGCATTCCGATTGCTGTTTTCCCTAATTATCGCTTATCCCATGGCGTGGATCTACCGATCGGCATTACATGACAAGAGTCCAATGGTACAGAATATTTTTTTCGCCCTTTGTGGCTTTGGAATCGGAATCTTCAACTTCGGGATCGACGTTTACCATAGCGTGCTGGCCGTGCTCTTCACTTACGCCACTTATAGGATATTCGGTCCATCCAAAAGCACAGTCCTAATGAATTTCTTTTTCCACATCTCGTACCTTCTGGTCGGGTACTGGTTAACTGAGACCGGGGATTACGATATAAAATGGACGATGCCGCACTGCGTGTTGGTATTGCGTTTAATTGGATTATGCTTCGATGCCTGGGACGGTTCCCAAGAATTTGAGAAGCTGTCGAGCAGCAACAAGATCACAGCTTTGCGCTCCAAGTTGACTCTGCTGGAGATCGCGGCGCACGTATTCTTCCCCGCCAGCTACCTGGTCGGCCCACAGTTCTCCATGAACCGCCTGAAGAGCTTCGTGGAAGGCAAGCTGGAGAACGATGCCAAACCCACCTGCC
>JAHDVE020000392.1:0-33197 GCA_022606495.2 Halesus radiatus
GCTTAGTCCTAGCTAGGTTAAGAATTTAAATGTAAAGAACAAATTTTAACACGTGAAGAAAAATAAAACAATTTCTTGAATAGATTTGTGGTCACTTTGTGACGTCATTATCAGTAAATTAATAAAAGTAACTTCGTTTACACCACTTTTTTAAATTACATATATCAACATGTTTCGAAAGCGAAGCTTTCCTCTTCAGGATAAACAGTATACTAAAAATTATCACAAGTATAGACAAATTACAAACTAAATAATACGAAAGCAATTATTTAAAAATGTAAAAAATTATTAAAAAATATTTTAAAAAATTACAATAATTTAATTATTGTTTTTTATCGTTATTACTTGTCATTATTTTTAGTGTACTGTTTATCCTGACGAAGAAAGCTTTGCTTTCGAAACATGTTGATATTTACAAATTTAAAAAAGTGGTGTAAAGTTATTCTTATTAATTTATTAATAAAACACTTGTTAAAACATTACAGCACAGTTTATTTGAAATTGTAATATGTACGAGTATTAATAAATTCTATGCCTGACGACCCACTGACTGATTAATTGAATTGAATGAGCGACGACAATTGTTATAAAAAACGAAAGTGATTCGTAAAATCATTAGTGACTTCATGAGACGTTGTATGAAAGTGAATGAAGCAAGAAGTGTATGCCAAGATCGAGTTGTTTGGCGGTCCGTCCTCTCTGCCTACCCCTGCGGGGAAACGGCGTGATGGTTAGTTAGTTAGTTAGTTTAGACTTCAACAAAATATATATATTTTCATAACATGGTTAAATTTTCTGAGAATGAAGAACAAGGACTTGAATCTAAAATGTATTCAACTTATTGAAGCTTATAACCTTTATTGTAATATATTTTTAATCATTGAAGTTAATATTAACAACTCTCAAAATAAAAAAATGAAACCGAAAAAACACAGAAAATAAAAAAAATAACGGTCGCAGCTGGTACTCCGATTAGTACGTCCTTAAATAAATAGACAAATTGAAGGAGTTTCGTTGAAAAATACATGCTCGGTATTTTTTTATTAATGATTTTATTTAAACTAAAATCGAATTTCCGAATACTGGCCAAGCTAGATAATGTATTGATTTATAATACTGTATCATTAGATGATATGAAATATTTGTGTTTTATAACAAACGTTCGTTTGAAAATATAAAAATCTTCACCAACTCTCTTACCAACGGAAGAACTAAAATATATTAATGATTATTTAGCGTTTAAATAAATAAATATTGTAATGTGTTTTGCACCTGTGTGACTATTACAAGTAACTACATATGTAAAAGACCATATAGGGCGTATATAATATAATAAGTAAATATTAATGATATTTCAAAATTTCAAACTTACTATGCTAAATAAAATAACGTTCTTTCAAAAACAATTTGTGTTTTTTTTTTTTGTGTGTAAAAGAGTCGACACATCTAGAATTCGATTAAAAAATTATGGTTTTTCAGTTGTCTCTGGTTATATCGCCTTAAATGTTATGTATCGCGATGTTTCAAAGTCAAATAACTTCTATAATAATAAAAAATAATAATAATGATGCTTTTACAATAATCACATCTATCATAGTCAAGATGACAACAAAAGAACAAAAGATGTTGTTTTTATATTTTTTATTAGAAAAATCGACGTGGGTGCCTCCGATCTTCGGTACAACATTATTTAAATATTCAGAGGTCGACCAGTCGTTTAGTTTTGAATCTGTTTGTAGTTTGATGCCCACTCCAAGACCAGCCTTTGTTGTTATCTAAGATGTACAGGAGTAATGCATGCAAATTATATAATAAATTATTGGTTTATTTTTGCGCGACGTTTCGGACGCTTTTAATAAAACATGGGCGCGCATTTTGGCGAAATAAAGCGGATTAAATTATATACATATCTTTTAAATGTCACGCGGAAGTTAACAGATTAGTCAAATTATTGGGCTCAGGCACTGAAGAGATAAATCGATACAAGTAAACGTGTCTGTGTGCCGGGAATAGGGTAAATCACTCTCACTTAAAAAAATACGCGTTATTTTTTAAAATAATCTCTATTCAGATGTCTAGTTGAAAAAATATTTTTTTTGAATTTCCCTGCAGAAAATAAATTGTAATACGAAAAATGTAAATAATGCGCGTAGTTCTGTTATTTAATATATTATATGTATGAACAAATCCGCATCTTGAGGTTTTTGGTCTATTCTAAATATGTCAAAAAAAATCCCTCAAGGCCTATATCATTTTTGGGGATGCTGTGTGGAGGGTCTTTTAGAGGATAGGGAGAAGAGAACCTGGGTCTTGAAAATACCCATGTTGTAGGAGACACAGAGACCGGCAGATAATTCCGCAGCCGAGCGGTTGAACACAAGAACGAGTCGTAGAAGCAATCCGTTCTCATGTGACAAATGTCAACCGTGTGCAAATGTTGGGCGTGCGTTTGGCGTGTTTCCCGACTATTCACCGGCTCCGAAGGGATTAATGATGCTAGTTCCTCAGAATATCTTCTATTAAAATATCACTAGAATAAGGACAGCATTCCCATCTGACATCTGTGCTCCAAAGATTGGTATCTGTTTGTTAAGATAGGCGAATCTATCAAACGGACCGCCCGTTTCTGCACAGATTCAAGGGTTTTTTCAGATATTTTGGGGCTCCCGACCAGAGGTGGCTGCCAAATTCTACAGTGGGGCAGACTTGTCAAACACTATCAAAGTATCTGCGGGCTCTCTTCAATACGCCCAGCTTCTAAGAGACTAACTTTACTCTGGCTTCAATGGAGCCCTCATACCTGAGCTGGTTACTGACTGTTACACCAAGCATATCAAAGGAGGGCTTGTTAGGAAGATTGCTTTCATTAAAGGAGACTAGATTATCATTTCGATCCCTTTTAGACGTAATCAGATACGATTGGCTCTTTGAAACGTTAAATGCTTACACCCTAAGCGTCAGTTATATTAGCGCGCTCGCTTTCTCTTCCGTTTTAACATATTATCTTTTCAAATAATGTTCATTTGTCTCCAGGGTCTCCAACATTCCAAAAATACAGGTATTTCAACGCGTTAATTCAAAATTTCCAAGATATTCAAAAGTTTTACTTTGTTTATCGTAAAAATCAATGTCGGCTCTAAACCATCGACATGCACCTTGCGTGTGCCATTCCAGACTTAAATTGTTTTTACAATTTGGTGTAGAATGAAGTGATGTTTTTCTCAACATGTTTCGAAACAGTAATAAATTCAGGCAGGTGCTAATACCACGCCACCTTAATTAGTAAATCACCTAAGACCTAATTCCAATTTAGCAACTTAGCAGGAGAAACAATAATCATATTTTTTTTTAATATGTAGTTAGAATTTTTTTTAAATTGTGATATACTTTGGAACTACTTTACGTACATACCTTTATGCAATAAAAAATTATTTATTGTACGATAAAAAAGTTATAGTACAATAATTTAAAACGGTTTTTATGTAAAGTAGGTACCTATGAATAATTCTAAGATTCGATCGAATATCAAAGTTACGAATCGTAAATAAATCGATAGTAAAGCTATGATATCCTACCATAAATATTTTTTCAAATGAACATCATTTTTAAATTTCTTATTTATTAATTTAATTTAATTTTTTTATTATTTCGTTTACTTGATTTTTTGTTAACTTATAATTTTTCTCATACAAATATTTTATTGTACATCGATGTATACAGATATAGTATTATGGTAATATTTTTTTTTAATACTAAAATATGGCATTAAAATCTCAATTTGTAAAAAAGGACTTAGTGAATTAATTTAAAAGTTTTTGTTTTATTTTTAATAATTACCATTATTATTTTTTTAAATTATGTTTATTATAGGAAAAGTTCTGCTAGGTAAATATTATGTAACGTGACAGCAGTTTCGAAAGCATTATCAAACTGTTCTGCAAATTAAACTTGAATACAATTGTTTAACAATGTTACACAGACGAAAATGTAGGGTTTCGCATGTAAAACTGTTGTGAACTGTAAATAACGACGACAATTAATAATAATGATGTTTTGGTTGATTGTAATAAGATACAGTTTTAAGGTTTAAAAGGTCAAGGAAACCCAATCACTTGCCGAATGAAGTAGAGACCGAACATACTCCTCGAAAGTAGTTTTTTCTTCCCCAAACAAGAGAGCACTCAAAGCAATTACTGTCAGATCACTGTGTTCCATTTTTCAAAACGCTGTGTTTGGTTTGGGAAGGTAAGGACTGGATAAATATCAAGTAAGGCAGGAACCAAACACATTGTCATTTCAGATCCTAACAATAATTAATAAGTTAATATTAATTAAGGTGACGATTAACACAAGGTACACAAGTAAAACCAACATTTACTAATTTAGTAGGTGTTTCGCATTGATAATGAGATTGGAGGTCGTTTCACATTGAATTCACGTACGTAATACAAAACATATTTTGAAGTCCAATATGTAGAACTCCATTTTTATTTAAAGATTTTTTAATTTAATAATAACTATTACTAGGTATTCAATTTAAAAAAAACGCCAATGATAACCACCTTAATGACAGTCAAATTTTAAACAATCGTTCTAACCGTTGAAATAATCGTCAATTTACTCAGAAATTCATAAGAGTATTGGTAATAAAATTGAAAACATTTTATGAGTTTCATTAATAAAAATAATATACATAGATCGTCTGTAAGTGGTTTCTCCACAGTTTGATAATGCCTTCAGAAGTCGAAACCGCTGTCACGCGTAATAATAATTACCTAGCAGAATTTTTTTTTATAAATAAACCGTTTTTTAAATTGAATTATTATTAATATTTAAAAACTTTAAACAACACATATCTTGTGAGTCCCTATATCAAAGTATCGTTGGCTACAATTAAAAAAATCACATCATAAAAAGATTCAAATTTATGATGGGAACAGGTATTATAATATTTTGATGTTATACACGCGTGCCTTTTTTTGTTGTAGAATTTATGGTTCAACGTTTTGTGAAACCTTGAGGAACGTCTTTCTACTCCTAGAGGCTAGAGCTAGGGGTGATAGGTCAGCTCCAGCCAGTGGGCGAGGCAATATAGTTTTATCTACCATAATTCTTGGACACAAAACATCCGGGATTTAAATATCCAAATAGTAATTTATGAGATAACTAATAAATAATTTATGTGAAGCGATTAATCAAATACACGTGAGCTTTGATATTTATCACTTTGTTTTGAAACTGATATATAGCCCATTGAAAGTGAAGTTATTTTTTGCAAATCTGTAAATATGTAAAGTATAAATTAATTAAAATTACACCACTTTTTTCATATATACATATCAACATGTTTCGAAAGCGAAGCTTTCCTCATCAGGATATATAGAATACTATCAACTAATAATGTAAGAATAGACAAATTATAAACATAAACAAAAAGTGATTAAAGTACGTAAGCAATTAATCAAAAATTATTTGAATAACATTTTTTTTATTTAATCAATTCGTAGAATGATTTTAAAGAATACGTTTTTTAACGTTTTTCGAGGAATCTGATCTTGACAAAAAAAAATCGTCCGTTTCGTAGAAATTTAACAATAAAAACAACACAATAAAATATATTTATATATCTAGAAAGCGAAACTATAAAATATTATTAAATAAAATCATAGGCATTATTTTGGAAAATACGTTTTTTTCATCAATTCTCGGTATATTTTGTCATTGAACTAACAGATAAAGACGTTTTCGAGGAATTTTCACAACAAAAGCTGGTTGAATTAAGGCGGAGAGGGACCATTTATTAATTCCGAATAATGATAATATTATTACGCAATACGATAAACCTCGTGTTTTTAAAGAAAAAAAATATTTATTTCATATAGTTTTTACTTTGCATTTATCAAATTCAAATCAGAAATATGTTTTTTTCTGACCGTCCTACGTCTGTTTTAAATACCTTATAAAATCTAGAACAGTACTTGCTTTACACAAAAACTCTTAAATGATAATACCTCCAGCTCTTGACATTTGATGGCAACATGCTACACTAACGCCATCTAGCGGCCCAGTTGCATGAATTGTTTTTTTCATACATTTTAATAGATTTTATGTGAAATACTCGTATGTACTTAATAAGTTACATATATTTTTTGTTTATATTAATACCGCACAAGAGTCCTAACTGTTGCCAACCGTCTGGAGCCAGTGAGACTATGGCATCCACAATTGGGGAATGTTGTGAGGCTGAAGGTATTAGTGATGGGAGGAGAAGGGGAAGAGGAAGGTGGGAAAATACCTGGCTATTCAGATCTGGTCACCAAAAATACATGGCTAAAATCCATTTCAAGCAACGTTTCAATTCTGAATGGTGGTCTTTCACCAGGGCGATACTGAAGGTATCTTCCACTCTGGAACGTGCGCAAATATACTATATATTATTTTTAAATGAATTAATTGTGAAACAACACAAATTAATTAAATAAAAATTACTTGCGCACGCCGGGATTTGAACCCGCGACCTTCGGATTCGTAGTCGAGAGCCTTACCCCTCGACCATGGAGACCGTCAAAAACTGTATAAACTATTTAAACTAAAAATTAAAAAATATATATATTAGGTGATCTAGATATGATTTTACTCCTTTTTTGGTCATGTATTTAAAAAAATACTATTAGGATTGTATTAACATTCAAAGCCACGTTGTTACCGCACTGTCTAAATTGATTACAAAGGAAATAAAATATTAAAATATAACAGCAATACAGTCTGGAAGCCTATAGCCCGGGCCGATAGAGGCGGTAGTGTAGCAAGTTGCCTGTATTTTGACAAAGCTACCCGTTTAATCAAATATCATAGACGTCAATATGCGCTAGTGTAGGTAAATGTCAGTAGCTGCGCGTATTATTATATTTAGACGGTATTTACTTTATCATTCGCTTCACAGGTAAATTAGTATGCTCTTAGTTCAGATGGAAAGATGCCAAAAACAAGTGTTTAGCATTAGTGATGACATATTGTTCAATTACGTAACTGCTAATTACGATCTATACGTGTAGGCTTTGTACCCAATTAAGTATTGGATAAAATACCTACACATGTAGATCGATAATCAAATTAAATAAAGGGTTTATCACACATAAGGCTTAAAGAAAATTTTCAGACGGCTACGATTAAGGTGGCTTTTTTATCAATAATTTTTGCTATGAATTTTATTATTTGAAAACCTTTGTAACTATTCTCCACTTGTTTATTTCGACCGGATCGGTTTCACCCTATCACGGGCATCTTCAGACTGGTACAATTTAATCTAAATTTATGGTATATATAGCTACCTCAGAACAATTTTCCCTTAGTGATGTAGGTAATGTAAACCATACAATAATATAATTATGTAACATATATTGTACTTATATATTTAATTTATTGTTCTTTCAATAAACGTCGATTTATCGAGACTGAAACTGAATATATATAGCACTAGCTGATGTGCATTTTTTTTTGGAATAAAGTTATAAAGTTGCGAATTCGTGCTTGTCATTAGGATGCCATAATTGATTTGTCAGCGAAAGTAACTATCTCCAAAAAAAGAAACATTCATTTGAATATTTTATTTCATTCCAAACGTTTTTTTATATACCTACTCGTGTTTTCCATTTTGACAATATTCTACCCAAAAAAACCTTCTTCTTTTGAATATGCAATCTGTGGCTAACCAGAGTGTTATAATATATGGGCTAACCTAAATAAAACATGGCGGGTTCAATGTTTTTCATACTAATTTTAAAACGTTATAGCAACAGTTTTACATATTGGATTTCATTCAAACTACTTTCTAAACCTTCCCGGCACTAATAAAAACAAACTGTGCTATTTTAAGCGAAACCGATTAAGTAATTTTCGAGAAAATCGAGGACAAACAAACTTACATTGATTTCCCATATTAGAAATAGGAATACCAGAGATTTAGTTTTAATTGTACCAGTCTGAAGATGAAAAAATAAACAACTGAAAGATAGTCAGTTACAAATGTTTAAAAGAAAAAAATCATATGACAATGGAATTCCATCATTAATTGACAATTTCAAAATTAGAAATAATATTTTCATTCTCTGAGGGTTGTGAAGGTTGCAAAAATATACACGAAAAGCAGTATATGGCATATGACATTAGTAAAAAAAGTGGACTGATCTGACGTTACCTGATAGTTACCGTCCGGTATGTCATCTGACAGGGAGATCGACAACTATGTGACGTCACATGACACCGAAATTCTCCGTGCTACAGGGTAAACGAAGCGTGATACGCGCGCACAGATGGCGCTTATTTAAATATATTCGACAGAAAACGCTTTTAGCACGTAATGCTTTTAAATATTGAGATGAATTGTTTGTTGTCGGGCGTGCATACGGAATATGAAATGGAATTAATTGTTATATAAGTTTTAAGCTTAAATTCTCAAAGAAACTTATATAACAAAATACTGTATATATCTATGTTATTACGTTTCATTTAACCTTAACACATCATTTTGGTCAGTTTTGACTGGTTTAACAGTTCTGTTATAAAAAATACTTTTACGATAAAGACGTGCTCTTATAAAAACACTGGCATAAAAAAAGTTCAAAGAATAATGCAAAGAAAAATTGACTTCAAATCAAATTTTAAAAGGTGACAAAAATATGTCTTGTCCGGTCACCATTTCTCTCAGAGCGGTCTTATAATGGGATTATATAATTGGATGGTGGCGGTCTCATTAGTATCAGGTGACAATGGAAGAAGGATTGAATACGCAAACGTGATTTCCCGGAAGCCGATGAATAGGCAATAGAAAGCCAGGATACATTGCCTCGGTCAGTTGGCGGATCCGTAAAGAAAATATCGATTGTTACATATTGAAAGGCGCCAATATTATATGATCCAGGCGCCATTTTACTCAGGGCCAGGTCTTATGAAATTAGATAGGTGACGTTCTCATTAGCATCAGATGACAATGGAAGAAGGATTGCAGACGCCAACATGATTTCATGGAAGTCGATGTATAGGCAATAGAGAGCCAGGATACATTGCTTCGGTCAGTTGTTGGATCCGTAAATAACATAGCTATTGTTATACATTGAAAGGCGCCAATATTATATGATCCAGGCGCCATTTGACTCAGGGCCAGGTCTTATGAAATTAGATAGGTGACGTTCTCATTAGCATCAGATGACAATGGAAGAAGGATTGAAGACGCCAACATGATTTCATGGAAGTCGATGTATAGGCAATAGAGAGCCAGGATACATTGCTTCAGTCAGTTGTTGGATACGTAAATAACATAGCGATTGTTATACATTGAAAGGCGCCAATATTATATGATCCAGGCGCCATTTGACTCAGGGCCAGGTCTTATGAAATTAGATAGGTGACGTTCTCATTAGTATCAGGTGACAATGGAAGAAGGATTGAATACGCCAACGTGATTTCCCGGAAGCCGATGAATAGGCAATAGAAAGCCAGGATACATTGCCTCGGTCAGTTGGCGGATCCGTAAAGAAAATATCGATTGTTACATATTGAAAGGCGCCAATATTATATGATCCAGGCGCCATTTTGCTCAGGGACAGGTCTTATGAAATTAGATAGGTGACGTTCTCATTAGCATCAGATGACAATGGAAGAAGGATTGAAGACGCCAACGTGATTTCCCGGAAGCCGATGAATAGGCAATAGAGCGCTAAGCCACATTGTCTCAGTCAGTCTGTGTGCACAGTGGCACTGTGTTAGTCACAAAACTGGGTGTCAACAAGGCGAGATAAAGCTAAAACGAAGCGCCGGCATAAATTAACTGCAGGAAATCACTTTACGAGGATAACATTCAAAATAACAGCTGGATTTAAAAGAATTTATAATACCCATTAATTAAATCGAGATTTAATGTTAAATATTACATTAGTTTGGCATTGAAAAGATTCCACTTGACATATTTCACGAAGACGTTGTACATACATGCTCATCAATATTTGAACTCTCACTACCATTTAGACCAGAGATTCCCAACGTGGGCGATATCACCTCCCAAGGGACGTTGGAGAGATCCAAGGGTGCGGTGGTGGCCTAAGGTGCAAATGGGGGAGGTGAAGGACTACAAGCGGCGGTGAAGGGTTAAAATGAGAAGCGAGGGCAACAACAATATTCTTAATAAATTTTCCCTATGAATTCAAATTTGTCGTAGGTACACCGCTGAAAAAATCATGCAACAAAATGAATTGTCCAATTATTCTATCGCTTTATAGATGATTTATAGGTTTTTTTGTCATTTTATTTACGGTGTTATAACGTCTACCCAGGTTTCTCGGGACCTGTTGTCAGGTGAACAATAATTTACTACATAATATAATACGTAAAATATGCATAGGTATAAATATTTACCAAGAGCAAAAAGCTATCATAATGGAGAACAGGGGTGATGAAAAGATCGTGTCGGTGTATAGAGTCGACCGCGGAAATGAGAGTTATTATCTTTCAGTCACAGTGCATATATTTAGATTTCATCACATTGTCACGTAAGAAAAAACGGGGGGGGGGGGGGCGGTGATGAAAAATATAGTGTGGGTGGTGAAACAAATAAGGTTGGAAACCTCTGATTTAGACGAAATATAACTGACCATTTTTATCGGACATGCACCACATCACATGCACCCAAATCAGGTTTCAATATCGGAGTTCTATAACGTCTCGGATCTTACACGTGAAAGGATTTTTGAGTGAATGACACAATTAATATTTTTCACCGAAATTTATTCTTGGTATAAATTTTGATTTGCTGACGTCCATGATGTTATAAAAAATATTGAAACATTATACCTACTATTACCATTTTCCCTTTTCCAACTCGATAAATATGTACAATATTACATGTGAACGGTGTCCGAAAACTAGTGGTACAAGTGGGCAACGAATCACAAATCTACATCACACAAAGGAAGAACGTTTTTTTCGATGATAGCATTTAAAAAAAAAAAAAAATCTTTCCATAATTAAGAGGAACGGTTGCACGACTTGTTTCATACAAAACTTAATTTTCGATTTGAGGTCAAAATACCCGCCTAAACCTAATGATATTTTTATCATCAAAAAGTATATTAAATATCTAGTACGGATTAAAAGTAATTTATTTATTTGTGTTTTACATTATGAAATATAGGCCATTAAAGATATTATTTTTTCGCGATTTTAGAGGCACCTTTAACAATCCTTTGGGGGCTAACGGTGGTTTAAAAAAAGTTTTACTCCATCTCCTTTGAAAATATAATGAAATATAAAATAATTTTTTTATTTTTTATTAATATTTATTTTTTTATATAAGGAATCATATTTACATAGCACACATGATATATTTTTTTAAATACAATAAACCCGCAAATAATTTTCTATGTTGCCTCTAAAATTGTGAAAATTGATTTTTTTTCATGACATATACTTCATAATTTAAAATGAAAATAAATAAAATACTTCTCATCCGTACTAGATATTTACTAAACCTTTAATTTAAAAAAAATACATAATTCAGTTTGGATGGGTATTTTGGTCTCAACTTCTAAATTAAGTTATGTATGAAACAGACATCGCAGCTGTTCCTCTTAAACTGTCAAAAACTATTGGAGCCGGATCTACGCTTCGACGCATTTTAAAAGACAATAAACACCTGATAGTGACACCGTACCGACCAAATATTTTAAATTTGACCACAAACGAACTCGAATTACTCATTTTACTACAAAATCGACTCCAAATGTGATGTAGATTTAATAATACATACAATATTATTTTATTAAAAACAAACATGTTATAATATTGGTTGATTTTGTTTGTACATATAGAAATGAAGCTGGCTGTATAACTTGTGTGATAGATGTCTATAATAGTAGCAGTATTGAATAATGTATCATTTTGTTCATAATTTATCGTAACAGCTTAAATTATTGAAGACAATATATGTTATTATCCTGGTATTTATTCATCTTTAGAGTTGGCCTACATAACATTTAGATTATATTCAATAGTTTGTCAATAACAAACAGATTGGACGATGAATAATAAATCCATTTTATTAATATAGTGTGACGTCATATTATAATAGTTTATAGTTTCTGAGAATATTATTTTTTAGTGACGAACTCCATGAATTATTACATTTTTATTTATGTGAAATTCACACAATAATTTTTTTTTGTTTTAAGGCGATGCAATGGGGAGTAATGCAAAAGCATATGTTTTTGGTTTGAAAATTTGATGCCCTAGAAATATCATAGATGATTTAATTAAATACTGAAAGTAGAACACACCTTGGCCTTAGTTTAACGGTATTTTTATAAGCCTAGAAAAAATAAAGTATCACACCTAAAAAAATGTTTAAAGTGCAAAATCTCCTACTTACGAACCCCTTTTTGGATATTGTAATATTGTTCAATGTGGCAAATTAAGTTTTTTAGAATATGACCTAAAAACATTTTAATAATTATGGCTGAGCTTTACAAAATAAAATAAAACACGTATTTTGGTGATGTTTTTTTTACGTAAATCGACACATGTTCAACCTTTTCGCCACCTGCATAAGGAGTGCGATTAGGAAATGGATCCCCTTAAGTGTGAGGAATTAATATTATTGTTGTACGCTGACAATTTAAACGAATAACCAGTTTAACATGTTTTAAAAAGGTTATTCTGTTGCTAATTGAAACATACATTTCAACTTTTAATTTTATTCGAAATCATGTATATCTGAATATTAACACTACGTTAACACTACTTGTTTTTTTTCTGTTTTCATTTCACTCTTCCTTTTTAAATATAAATACACAAACTATTACGCTCTGTGGACTAAAGGCTAAAACACCGTGGCTAACCCAAGGAAAACTAACCATTAAAGAAAATAACAATAAAATTGATCAAAATGGTTACAAAATTTGTGAATTTTTTTTTTATTTATTTCGGAATTATTCTACATCGATGAATTGTTTCTGTATGACAGATTTACGCCAGGTTAATAAAATACTAAAGTAATAAAATTGCCATTTTCAATTATTTAACGAACAATTTATTAAAGATATATATTCCCAGGTTACGAATAACCTGACAATATTTGAAAATCTCCTACTAACATAACGGTAAGCGGAAGATGTTGCTTGTGTCGTGATGGAGAACTTAGCCAGCCGAGGAATTGAACTCACGGCGCCTGCGACCCAGACGCGATGCAAACTCAGCCACTGACCGGTTCATACCGGCACTTGAAAAACTACACACAGCCTACCTTTGATCATAGATCAATGCACTGTCTCTGATGTACTCCTATACTTAATGTAGGTACCTACCTATACAGATTATAATAAATCCTTATATTTGCTCTGTTTTCTGTCATCAAAAATGTAATCCTGTTCGCAGTCATCATATTATACCTATACGCCGTTTGAACATGGCGTCAATATGTACCAACTACATAAGTAGTTTATCAGGTTTTAAATGACAAAATAAAAATATATCCTATTTTTTGTTTTTTGTTTCAAAAAAAGAATGAAAGTATTCTGCGTTTTCGACGTGAAGTTAGCTGCGTTCCATTGCGATATTAAAGCTGGTCAAAACCATAGACAAAGAAATATTTCGGACATACAATGTTACTTTCTTATTTTAAAATACCAGAAAATATCGTGAAAAATACGTAAATTCTGGGTTATTTCATGAAATTTGCGAATTTCGCCTTTTTTTAGTAAAAAAGAAGAATTTCAAACGCGAAATTTTCACGTCTATAATTATTTATTATTATAAAAGTAGCTACTTACTTTACGAGATTCCTTTTACAACACTTGCAAAATAAATTATATTATCTAATGAGAACTCCGCCCAACTGTGTATCTAATTAACTATTATATTATTCGATGTCGTTATTCGAAATAAGATATTATTTGCACCCTCCTGCTCCGAAGATACAATCACAACTGTTGCTCATTCCGTACTCTGAATGTTTATATTGGATGAGCAATTTTTTTCGATCGCCATTATATCGTAGGCAGGTTGGGTCGGCTTACACAACGCTACGATAGTAGCAGGTCTGCGGTCTTTGACAAATTTATAAGATTTTTATGAATATCCTGACAACATAGCATCGCCATGCTACCATAATAGTACCTACCAGTGGCGAAGGTCTCAAAGCCATCTTCCTCTTGATTTTCAATAAGGAATTTCTATGAATAATATTATGACTTTAAATAAATACATATATGTAAACACATAACTTTGTTTTAAACCACTTCAATTTGATATAATGGTAGACCGGTTGCGTAAGTACCATTCCTTCGTCAGGACTATATTGACTAACCTAAGATACTAATGACAGACATACATGAATATTTAGGTGTTGGAGTGGGAGCCGACCAAATGGGAAGGGGTAATTAGGGGGTTTTCAGGAGGAACAAAGCGGATCACTGGAAAAATACCTAGAAGAGGATATATTCATGTATGTCAGTCATTATTTTGTATCTTGGGTTAGTAATTGAAATTTTGAAAAAAAATCATTTTCCGCTTCAACAACATCTATTGACGTCGTATTTTTCAATCTTAGCACTCTAGCTCACTCAAAAGTCACGAGCCGCCACTGACATCAGCCTCACAACATTCCCCAATTGGGGATGCCATAGTCTCACAGGCTCCAGACGGTTGGGAGCAGTTGGGACTATAGTGCGGTATTCACATAAAATTTAAAAAAAAACTGAGACCCGGGGGAAGATAATTTCCCTCAGGACCTATGAGTATTTCCCTCAGGATGCTGTGTTAGGGTTTTTTATGAAAGCAAGGAGTGAATCTCGGTACGTTGAAGACGACCTTGCATTGGACATTGAATTAGAGTGGTGTTTTAGTTTGAACTGATTTAATTAGTATGCGAGACAGCTGAACGATTAGGCCAGTCGACTCGACATTGTCGTTCAGGATGAGTTTTTCACCACATTAGTTATAATAGTCAATACCAGGTATAGTTTGGTTCACATCATCAGTTCGTAGATTTATTCAAACAGATCAATAATGTATTATATTCAAGTCCGTTGCGTTCGTGTTGGACGTTAATATTACTTCACGGGAACATTATGAAAATGCCGACCAATATTCTCCTATATACGATATCAATAAAAAAGACCGAAAATAATTGTTTCTCATCAGCTCAATGGTAGAATGTTGTCTCGGTAAGACAGAGGTACTGCGTTCGAATCCCAGATGTGACCGTTGCCTTTTTATTTTCTGTGTCTTTTCTGTTTCATATTTCATTTGAGATTATTAACTAACTAACTAACTAACCACCACGCCGTTTCTCCACAGGGGTATTCAGAGAGGACGGACCGCCAAACAACTCGATCTTGGCATACACTTCTTGCTTCATTCACATTCATACATCGTCTCATACATTCTCTTCTGTTATTCCGACTTCCGATATGGCCCGACTCAAGTATTTGATTCAATTGATCGTGCCATGTCGTCCATTCACATTCGTGTCATATATTCTCCTTTGTCTTCGTTCATTCGCTCTACATGGCCAAACCATCTAAGCGTCCCTTTCTTAATCTTACTCCTACATCAGCCTTGCATTCTTAACTAATCTCAAAATTTTTCACACGATCATACATAGTTGTACCACACTTTCGCCTCACATCAGGGTTGGTTATGGACTACTAGCTTCGCTTCTTTGGACAATTCTTCATTGAGATTATGAATTTTTTTAATATTATCTTCAATAATGAAATAAATAAAATATATTACTTACTATCTACCTACAAATCAATATATTTTTCTAAGAAATAATGTAATTTAACTAATGTGGGATAAAACCATGTAAGAAAAAACTGTAAGATTAGAACTGTTCTATTTTTAATTTCATAAATCGTTAATATTTTTGATGTGACGTCACCACATGGCGTCGAAAAGTTCGACCGTCCGGTCGTCCTTTCCTAAAGTTGGTAAGCTTGACTTTCGACGCCATGCCTTTTTTAGTATTGGGCCGCCGGCTCGTGTGGAAGCTACTTAACAATCACTGGAACAATTCAGAACAAAAAAATTAACCTCACAGAAAGGCCTTGAAGTTTGCTTCAAGGGGGAAATGCAAAAACCGGCAAGTCGTTACACAGTCGAGTTGTTGACCACAGAATGAGTAGTAAAAACGACCAGTTCGGTGAAAGTTAACGTTGTAAAATGTTGGGCGTGCGTTTGTCTTGTCTCCTGGTTGTGCATCGGTTCCGAATCGGTCGATGAGGCATCCCATTGAAATACCCGTAAAAACGACCCGTTCTGACGCTACCGTGTATGAACAACTTCATCCAGACAGTCCACACAACTCAGAACACACATTCTCAACATTCAATTTAGGAGGCGGGTATACATAGGTACTGCCGCCCCGGGAAGTATTTAGTTAATAACCAACACCTCTGTCATAGATCAACCCAAGCGGTTCGCTTCATTTGGTGACTTAGCAGGGGTGCCCGGGTTCATGGGGCGTCTACCCACCAACTGCGTGGCTGTCTGGATGGGGAGAGGTCGGTGTGCTGAGACCTTTTGACCTCTCCAACCGGATTCTCAAGACCCATCGCCTTGCACTGCAGTGGAAGGATTAGATTCATACGTTCGTCACTCCTTTACACAATGACCTTCAGATTCCTGCCCACCCATCTTACCCCTTTTCTTCCAAGAACTTCCTCTCCTTCCTTTCTTTAAAAAACCCTCCACACAGCGTCCCCAAAGATGACAGGCCCCGAGGTAAAATATTTTCCTCAAGGCCTCCTTTGTTGAGATTTATGAATATAAATTCCATCTTGGGGGTAGGGGGGTGGCTAGAGAAATTCTGAGAAAAGGGAACCGATTTCTCTGAATATTTTTCGCCAAAAATTTGAAAACATTTTCCAATATACTTTCTTTTTTGATAAAAATATTCCAAAGGGTATCGGTTCCTCAGAGAAATGACCCACCTGTTCCAACGACAGCAAAGGATCCGGGACAGGAATATCGAGCATCTCTACTCTAGAGTACCAACTATTCGGAGCCAGTGAGACTATGGCATCCCCAATTAGGGTATATAATGAGGCTAGAGGGAGTGGGGAAGGGAAGAAGACGAGAGAGAAAGATTGGGAAGTCTCCCAGCTGTGCACGGTTGCCGAAGTTCGGTATCTGTTTTGGAATGCGAGAACCAGTTTTTATTAGAATAATTCATATCATTATGCAAGCGCCAACCGCCATAAAATTAGAAACATAATGTGACAGAATAAGGTACCTACCTAATTTACAGAAATTTATGACCATCTGGAATGTCGTTTGATTATGAATCTTCTTTAACTCTTTGCTAATATGAAGCCTTCATATTTTTTGTAATCTAGGTTCAGATTTAACAAGGGTGTTTTTTCACCTAAAAATATACTCGTTACTCGGCTAACTGACCAGGTGATATTTTTTTTTCGTTTTTTTATTTAATTAGTGTTTTAAATGAAATTTAAACTCACTTGAATGCAAAAATCCAGCTTTGAACCGAAATTGTGAATGCCCGTGCCTCGAACAAGTAAACAATATAAAATACCTTCGACTCATACTTAAATTGAAAACAACACATTCATGTTCGCTCTTTGTTTAACTACGGCATTACTGGTTGGGGAGGATCTTATAAAAATAATATAAATTCAGTAAAGGTTTCACAAAGAATCATCATAAAAGTAATACATAAAAAAAATTCCGCCTTCTCAACGAAATCACTTTTCACGCTGTTTCAGCACCAAATGTTGAAGATATATTTAAGCAAGTTTCTATTATAAAAATGTGTAAAGAGAAAAATCTTAAAGAAAATCAGGAATATTATAAACTTATGAGAAATGGAAATCAATTTATAACACCTAATTTGAAAACAACTCGAACGCAAAACTATTATATTTATCAAGCCATAAAAATTACAATAACCTCCCCATTGAAATGCGCTGTAATGACCAATCAGAACAAATAAATAAAATTAAACACTTCTTTAAAAAAAACTTACAAAGGTAAACATTTCATACAAAACATTTTATAAATAGAAGCAAATTAAATATTATGTACCTACCAAATTAAGAATCGTTGCTCTCTTATCAGACACAAGAACTCCTCTTTTCTGATAAGGTATACACGACCAAGAATAACCATTTAATTAAATATTTTGTAAAATACTTGTAATGCAACTTGTAAGAAAATTAAAAATTAAAAAATAACACTACAAATAAAATTCGTAAATCTATCTACTTCTTCAAAAACAAACACGCAATATCTTTAACCTCAAGCTTTTAAAATCAATATATTACTCATTGTGCCAATTACACAAAGAATACGTAATCATGGGTGAAGGTAATGTTTCTTCTACTGCCATCGATCCCATCATTTAAACCCAAAAAATAATCAAAAAAAATAATACTAAAACTCCTTCTTTTTACCATACGATCGATAGATCTTCAATATCATCAATGCCATGGACAAAGAGAAGCTCTTTGCAAGAAACATTCTGGTTAATTTGCACCAAAACAATAAAATACAATACATATCAACATAAAATCTACATAATACACGAACCCAAAATAAAAAAAACTACTCCAAACTACTTTTGCTAAAACTTCTTTTCGACAAAGACACTTTAAAAACATAGCATGCAAATTATAAAATTTACTACCAGCTACGCGACCAGACAAATGGAAACACTGACTAATTTAAAAAATGAAATAAAAAATTGGATTATTAAAATAGGCCGTGCCTATTTCAATTTTGAATCGATGTTTTTCTCCAGGCTTAAATCCTATTTTTATTATATATTTTCTCTTATCTGGATTATAAAATTTCCAAAACATTATTCACAACCTAACCTCTATTTATACACAAAAAATATCTTAAAATCCAACTTCCGCGTAACATATTTGTTTTATTTCCACTTTTCTTTTCTTTCTCCATTTTTATTATTATTTACATTAATATGGTCAAACTTTCTTTATTTATTTTTAAATATACTGTTATTTAAAAAAAAATCATTTGTGTATTATTTAACCTTACTATATAATTTATGTACCTACGTCTGTCTCGACACGGGTACTTCCCAGTGAGACAGACATCGATCAATCCTTTACATATTATGTTTTAACAAGGAAAATAAATAAAAAATAAAATAAAACTCAAATGTCACGTAAACGTTTATAAACAATTTAATTCGTGTTTTGTATGAAATGTGTACTCAACTCAAATGTTACGTACACATTCAGAAATAATTTAATTCGAGTTTTATATTAAACTAGCTGAACTAACTGTCATGTACGGTTTGGAGTAAAATTTTTGTGATATATTAACCCTAGCCCTACCCCTACCCCCACCCCCACCCCCACCACTACCCCTACCCCTACCCCTACCCCTACCCCTACCCCTACCCCTACCCCTACCCCTACCCCTACCCCTACCCCTACCCCTACCCCCACCCCTACCCCTACCCCTACCCCTATCTAGTAATTTTCCTCCAATTTTGAACCTCAAGTGAGTAACTCTGCAACATTCTGCTTTAAGGGGTAGGTAAGGGGGATGAGGGTGGTTTTTGAAATTATCTTGTTCTCGGAATAAAACCATAAATTTGTATACAAAACAATAGATAGACAGAAGATAGAAGATAGAAGATAGAAGATAGAAGATAGAAGATAGAAGATAGAAGATAGAAGATAGAAGATAGAAGATAGAAGATAGAAGATAGAAGATAGAAGATAGAAGATAGAAGATAGAAGATAGAAGATAGAAGATAGAAGATAGAAGATAGAAGATAGAAGATAGAAGATAGAAGATAGAAGATAGAAGATAGAAGATAGAAGATAGAAGATAGAAGATAGAAGATAGAAGATAGAAGATAGAAGATAGAAGCATTTAACACATAGCTGGAACATATATTATATTAATAATAATTAGATTAATATAGTGCGTACTTATTATTGATTGGAACTATGCAAGGTTTCAGGACTATGTTTGGAAAAGTTCTACCCACCGCAGTTATTATTTGTTATGTTTAAATTAGGTAGGTAGGCAACTAGGATATAACTATTGTCTTTGCGTAGGTATATTTAACAACAATTAATCAATTAATGGAATCCTGATTGCTCATGTACAATGTGTAGGTACCTACCACACGTCATGATATAATCCACAACCACAAGAAGTATAAAAAATAATGGAACAATCTTAATGGACACTAAAGATTAGTTTTGGTCAGGAGGTAGTCACAAGTGTCCCAAGTTAAATATAAAAAAAATGCTTGTTATTTCGGGGGGCATATTCAAAATGTTGAAGACAGACAAAAAAAATTTAACCATTACATATTTGCACCCGGAATTTCGCCATTTTCACGTGATATTCAAATATTAAAATAAAAGAGTAATAATAATAATAATATTTATTAAATAATCAAAAATATGCTTTGTATACATCACTTTTATTAAAATATTTCAATATTATTTTGAAATATTTATATATTTTAATTAAAGTGGTGAATACAAAGTATATTTTTAATTATTTAATTAATAATGACGCCACAAAGTTACAAATCGTTTGAAGAAATTATACAAAAATAGAAGGGAAAAAGCTAGTATTGACATAGTATGGTAATACAATATATCTAGAAAAACGTATAACAATCAAGTATAAAGAGATGTGAAGTATTCTTCACATAGAATATAGAAAATAAGAAAAAAAAACAATTGTGTATACCAAATAATTTGAGTATACTCGTAGTATAATAGTTAATATAGAATAATAGCTAAGTTCAAAGAGATAACAAAAAATATATAGAGTAATCGTTTAAGTGTACCAGATAATTTAAGTCAAGTATAATAGTTAAGTACTTATGAAGAGATTAGAAAAATAAATATTATAGAGTAAACAATTATGTACTCATATATGTGTTTTATAGGTACTGGTTGGTGTTATGAGGAGAAAAAAAAATGCATTTAAAATTGAGTACTAAAAAAAAGATAATATTATTGAGTAATATTGATAATATTGAGTTACGTATTATTCGGCTTTATGAGCCGTCGACGAAATTCGGGGATGAAGCCCGAAGAGGATGCAGCAAATAAATAATAACACATTAAATATATTTTATTCGGTAAGTACAAAAAGTAACTTTAGTAAATTGTTTATAACCAAATGTTTGTCCCTTTTCCTTTCCTTGGTTAGGGTTTTTAGAGGACAAATAATGTAACATAAATTCAGTCAAGTAAATCAAACCATGATAAGACCAAAGCGCCGCAGTACTAGTAATATTATGCGTTCTAAATATATCTTTGTCTATGGTTTTGACAAGCTTGAATAGCTATAAAATGGAACGCAGCTAACTTCACGTCGAAAACGCAGCATGCTGTCATTCTTTTTTCGAATAAAAAAAGTGAAGAAAAACTACAAAAAATTAAAAAAAAAAAAACAAATTATTCCCGTTGCAGAATACTAAAAAGGGAACATAACATCAATTTTAATAATAATATTTGTGCTATTTCACTTCAAGGGCGCTTTACTATTAATAAACTTTAAAAAAAGATTAAATAACTCCATTCAGTGGTATTCCTACAGTGCTCCTTTTACATTCTATTTATACGTTCTAAACATATTACATACTGCTTCTAAACATATTACATATTACATACATATTGCTTCCTACAGTACTCCTTAGGTGCATATCCATCTAATAAAATTTCCAAATATTATACAGTATACGAGTATACACGGCTATACAAAATAATACATTCACAATAATACCGCAAACATAGTAACATTTTAAGACAGGAGTCGGGTTATGTTCAGCAATAACTGACTTCACATTAAAAAAAAAATACAGATGAAACCGAAACCAAACAACTACCAGAGGCTTGAAGAAATTTTTGCTGAAAAATAACTTCGATTTTCACCAAAAAAACCGCGAATTACACCAAAAATAATTTTTCAGATCCCTGGTAATGAATCTTTGAGAAACGTCACTGATAAATAATAGTCTTGCTTACGTCAATTTTTTTTGATGTCCGAATTTGAAAATTCGGAAAGTTTTGTAAATTTTGCCTACCGTGTTATTATTAAAATAAAAAATGTTTTCTTTTCCATGAATTCCAGTTGCTTTAGCTCGCTGAGAGATATTTACGACCGTCAAGTTGTCGTATTGTAGAAACCGACATATGCCGACGGATACCATTACTAAAAACTATTGAAATACCGGGCACAGACCACTGCATGCCGAAAATAATCGAAATATTGTTTATTGTTTTATACACAGTGTCGTATTTATGTTTACAATTCTAAAATGTAAACAAATTAGAAATAATTTTATTTATTGTTTTCAATGCCGCACTGAAGGCCAAATGCAGTTATCTCATAATTAGGACCCGGTTTCTTGTCGCAAAAACAGGGCCCCACCTTTAGAAAATATTTTTTTTTTTTAATATATAATCGTATACAAAAATTACAATAACTCCACACGGGAAAATAATTTCCCTCAGGGCCTATGTCACCTTTGAGGATGCTGTGCTGATGCTGGATGGAAGGAAAAAGGTATGAGTGGTGGATAGGAATCTTGAGGCCAGTGTGTCCAGGAGTGCGGTACAAGGCGATGGGTCGAGAGAGTCCGGCTGGAGAGGTACAAAGATCTCCCTCAACCGGTCTCTCCCGATCTGGCCCACCACGCGTTGATGGGCAAACGCATTCGCCGCCAAGACTTGGACAAATCACATGAACCCGGGAACCCCTGCTATGTTAGTTATACAGATAGTTGATGCATGAAATGGATTCTCACTGGGGTTTCAGTTACCAGAGACCGGTGAGAAACCAGTGGTTTTGGCGAGCCAATAAAAGTTCATATTACCCAAAAAAAATATTTATAGATTTTATACTATTCTTCCGTTAGAAGCATTTGCTTGTGGATGGAAGAAGAGTGTACATTATTTATTATTGGTAATTAAAGTAATATAATATATGGTACATGTATATATATGCATTACAGTTTTATTTTTAAAAAATCAATTGATAATACTGGATATAGCTCGCGTACGCATCTTTCTAGCATGTCGACAAATAGTACGGGTTCTGTGGCTTTTGTAGGATTGTACACCACAGGATCGTTGTGATTAATTTTCGTGTTTCTTTAGGTTTGACAAGGAGCGACAAAATTTTGGATGCGCCAGGCGCCCGTTTGGCTCAGGGCCGGCCCTGGCGGTACCCATACCCGCCTCCCAAATTTGTTTATATTTTCATGCCACTTTTAAAAAATTGATTGGTTATGCATTACAAGGTGTTTGAGAAAGAGTAATAAAAATCTGTAAAAACCAAGAATTACAATATAAACCTTTCAACTAAGCTTATTTTAACCTAAAAAATCAAAACTCTTATATATATTTGCGGCGTGTTCCAGAGTGGTAGATATTCTCAATATTAACCTATTGAAAGACCAACATTCAGAATCGAAACGTTGATTAAAATGGCTTTGGCGGTGTTTGGTGACCAGATCTGAATAGCCAGGTACTTCCCAACCTTTCTCTTATCATATAATTCCCTTTCCTACGTCCTTCAGCCTCACGAAATACCCCATCGGGGATCCCAGTCCCACTGCCTCCAAATGGTAGAAACTCTAGTGCGGCATTCATATTCAAAAAAAGTTTAATCTTTAGCTCATAGTGTTTTACATGCTATTATTTTTTACATTTAAATTTTTTATAATTTTTCTCTACGTGTGAAGCCCTATTTTTGCGAGATGAAACAGGGTCCTAAAATCATAATATTTCTTATTTACACTATTCATAATTATCAATAGATTAAATTGATGACTTGGGTGATTAAAAATAGCATAGCGAGTAGTGTGTTGAATTTTTGGTAAAATGCCAGTAAAAATCGTACGATGTGTGTTTACGTTTTGTAATACAGAATAATATTGTTGCATTATTTATCATCTAGTACGCGGGAAAGATAAGAAATTTGCCAATTTGTGTTGCCACTCGCACACTCAGTTTTCGCCAGAAACACGGTTTCTGTGAATAAGAAAATGGACTAGTAACAAGCCCTCCATTCATATGCTTAGGCCACCTCAGGTACGGGGGTTCCACCGAAGCCAGAGTAAAGTTAGCCTCTCAGAAGCTGGGCGTATTGTAGGGAGCCTGCAAATACTTTAATAGTACACAACTGCTGACTCTATACAAATCGTGTGCCCCCACTGTAGAATTTGGCAGCCATCTCTGGTCGGGAGCCCCAAAATATCTGAAAAAACCCTTGACTCCGTGCAGAAACGGGCGGTCCGTTGGATAGATTTGCCTACTTAACAAATGGACTGTAATCTTTTGGAGCACAGACGTCAGGTGGGAATGGTGTCCTTGTTCTACCGGTATTTTAATGGAAGATGCTCTGAGGAACTAGCGTCACTGATCCCTTCGGCACCGATGCATAGTCGGGAAACACGTCAAACGGGTGCCCAACATTTCCACACGGTTGAAATTTGTCACATGAGAACCGGTCGCTTCTACGACTCATTCTTGTGTTCAACAGCTCGGCTATGGAATGATCTATCGGCCTCTGTGTTTCCTCCATCCTACAACATGGTTCTCTTCAAGACCCAAGTTCACTCCTTCCTATCCTCTAAAAGACCCTCCATACAGCATCCCCAAAAATGATATTGAAATTATTTCCCTCTGGGCCTTCTGTGTGGAGTTACTGTAAAAAAAAATACTAGTAGATACTTGTATTTTTTAATGCAAAATTACATATAATTTTGGAGGGATAATCCTATTTGGCGTGATAATGGACCCCGAAAGGCTATCTTAAATGTAGAACACCCCGAAAGTCAATCACGATAATACTTTTGGCCGTCAAAATCTTCATATTAGGCATAATCCCCTTTTGTAGTTTTGAATTTTAAATTACTTTCTTTATTTATTTTTCTAATAGTAAGTACGTTAAAAAATACAAAATAAATCGTGAGTAGTAAAGATGTACTACAAACGTATTCGTGCAATTGGAAACTTCCCTGCTGTAGATATTGAGGTGTAAAAACAAATTGTTCGTTCCTTTGGTCGCCCTGTTTTTTGTTAGTTCCTATTTAGGTCGTATGTGCAATGAATTTAGTGTAAAAACACACACTTAGGATTATGTGCAGTGGTGCATACACTGTCGACAGTGGTGTCTTTGGGAAACGTTACTGAGAAACGGCGAAAAGGGGACAAAAGTAAACGTTGATTGGATTTGAATATTCTAAAATTTCAGTTATTCGATAAACTTTACAGCGTTTTCATTTGAATTCCCTTTTCTGAAGTAGAATAACAAGTTTGAAGTATATTATATGCAAGCAATGCATCTGCGTGAGCACTATGTTCAACTCAATAATCGCTACGATACCTATGATTACTATTACAATAACTACTATTTTTGATGGAGTTATGATACTCCTATTCGCTGATGATCTTAAAATTTACAAAACTATTACCAATCTCAATGACTGTTACGTATTGCAATTGAATCTTGATAGGCTATAAGAGTGGTGCATTCGTAATGAACTGTTTCTCAATATTGAAAAATGTCTAACTATAACTTTTGTTCGAATTAAAAATCCCCTCACGCATCAATATAGCATTAACAACATTCACCTAAAAAGGGTTGAGCAAATAAAAGACCTTAGTATAATTTTTGACAGCAAATTAACTTTTATTCCCCACATTAATGAAATAACTAATAAGGCCATGAAATGTTTGGGATTTATTTTGAGAACAGTCAAAGATTTCAAATTAATTAACTCTTTTAAATTATTGTTCACTGGATTGGTGAGAAGCAATTTGCAGTATAATTCGACAATCTGGGCTCCATTTTATAAGATTCACCATCAAAAAATTGAGAGAGTGCAGCATAAATTTCTTCGATTTATTAATTACAAGTTAGGTATTCCAATCGAAAATCTTAATTATACATTTTTGATGAAGCTACTTAACCTAAGCGATTTATCATCTAGGCGCACAGTGAGCGATTTAGTATGTCTCTTCAAAATAGCAAATGGCAGATTGGACGCCCTGGATTTTTACACGAGACATACTGCTCTGTATAACAATCCAGCGTCTTCAAATAATTATTTCGAGAACTCTCCTATTCAAAGATTGCACAGACTCGGTAATGAGTTCAGTTCAATTGATGTTTACCGTTACAACACTGTGTCCAAGCTAAAAATCAGTTTATTTGAATGTTTTTATTAAATTTATAAAGTTTTTTTTTTCACCTGCATCGTTTTTTATTGCAATTTTTATTATGTTATATTTCTGGAAAATACCCAATCAGTTATAATAAAGGCTTGCTGTTTTATAAACACGTATATTATAAACTGTTCATATTTTACAACGTCATAGTAATTATAATTCTACTGCCTTTATTACCCACCTATTGCGCTGAAACTAGCTACTAACATAGTATCTACCTTCTCACTTCTTTTATACTGATGTTATTATATTATGCACTAAACTACTTCTTATACTCTTTTGTACAACCTGCTGTTATAATGTAACCACAGGATATACTATTATTCATTGTGATAATTACGCTGAAACTACATACTGTTATATTGTATCTACTTACTTCTTTTACACCTATTTATTATTTTATGTGTACATTATTGTATTCCCTTGTAAAACTATGTGATAAATGTATCAACATGTAAAAGCCTTCTGGGCGTGAATAAATAAATAAAAATAATATAATATAATAATTCTATTTAAGTACTTCACTGATAAGCAAAAAAACTCGCACGGGTAGCGAGATAGTGCATACTTGCAACCCCGATCAGCTGACTTATTCGCTTTTCCGTCCAAACTATGTACCACTTGGTACTGCCAGGAGAACGTATTTTCAATGTTTACGAATTGTCGGTGACGATTTTCTCGCTATATATTTTGATTTCTGCTCGTTCGCCGTCAAATAGTGAAGATGAGTGCAAGCAAACTTGACGCCGTTTATCGCAGCATATTAATTACCAAGTTTTTCACAAAAGGATGGGGGAAACCGGACAATTTACGCAGGTTAGTTTAGTTTTCAATCTGTCATTTGAGGTTACAAAACTCCCTCGAAAACAAGACGTGACAGATCGCACGTAATAAATATTTATGTAATGTTTATTATTAGAAATGCAGTCTCGTTTCTTCTTAGTCTTGCTGGAAGTTAATCACTTCGATTCTAGATAGTTCGTGTTTTACGGCATTTTGATTTCATATCAGAGGATTGCATCTTGTTTACCGCAAAATATTGCACAAAATCTTGTTTTCTTTGTGATTCACCGGTGACAGGTATTCCATTATCATGTATTAGCCTGATTAGCTACATTATGGTTCACTTTCTTCTAAATGTGGGTAGTTTGTTTGTTTGGCCCCAAGTTTTTGGCAAACATATTGTTTGTAAGAATAAGAAATGAGAGTTTTAATGGCGTCATTGATTTGAAAATATTTGGCACTGTTTTTTCCTTCTTCCTTCCCAGACTGACTTTCTAGAAATATAGGTTCGCTACTCTCGAAACTTTGTTGACCTAAAGTCAAAACATGCAGAAATATTCAAAATATTTTTTGTTACTTTTTTGTTTTGTTTTTTTTTTTATATGAATAACACCAATGAATGGCACGGCCAATGATTTGGTTATGTTGTGAGGCTGAAGGAACGGGGAGGGCAAGAAGATGGGGAGGAGGAAGGTTGGACTTGGAAATTCAGATCTAGTCACTAAACTTGACTTAAGTTATTTCAAGTAATGCTTCGATTCTGAATGGTGGTCTTTCACCAGGGCGATACTGAAAGAATCGGTAAAGTTTTACAATCCATACATGCTTTTATGTATTTTTTTTTAAACCCAACCTAAGAACGTATTTTATGTATATACCTATCTAATGATTTTTTTTGGGATTGATTGCCCCTGAGGTGATTTCTCACAAAAGCGGCGCTATAAAAATCATCCGATTATTATTATTATTATAAGTACTTATTTTACTTGTTTATTTTATTTTCTATTTAAAAACCCACACTAAAAACCTATAGCCTGTTTTATATATAATACCATATATTAATTAGACATAAAATAGGTTTTTCTGTAAAAAGCCATACAAAAACCTGAAACTTTATCAAGCTTTGAATTAATTAAATTGCATGATTTTGATTCTCCGGTGACTGATATAGTTGTTCCTCATTGTAATTTAACTAAAAAAAATAGTTTTTCATTAAATACGTGCTGATATGCAAATTAATTTTTTTTTTTAAACCTAACTTTAAAACCTATTTTATAAATATGTTGAATATATTGTATTATAAAAAAATAGATTCTTATAATGGAAAGAAAAAAAAACTAACTCAAAAACCATACAAAAACTTTACTAAGCTAATGAACATAAATGCATTATTTTGCATTTCCGCCGATGTAACAACTATTTACGTCTCTTGTTGTAATTCAGTTGAAACAGAGTGTTATTTCAATACAGTGAAACTCACTTAAGAAGTTCCCTCTTAAGAAGTTTTCATGCTTAAGAAGTTTGGTTTTTTCAGTCCCTTGAAGACCAAATTTGAAAAATGGCCCAATTTAGTTTTACCACATAGGAAGTTTTTTTTCCGGTCCCTTGGAAAACTTTATAGGATAGTTTTACTGTAATCTACGCACATTAAGAATGAGTTTGTTAAACTTTACCAGAGAATATACCACTCTGGAACGTGCCACGAATACCTATACTATAATATATTCTATTATTTTATTTTCATATAAATTAAATTGAATTTATTTGCTCCCACCTTTCAAACCTGCGACCTCTGGATTTGTAACCGAGGATCTTAACCTCTCGGCCACATGGTCTTCATCTCGAAATAGCCTGATTTCGATTCTTAAAATGATAATTATAATGATGATAAATGTTTTATCTCTGTTTGCTGTGGTGATGACCATGCGAACTGGCACTTAAAAGAGATAAAAATATTATCTCACATAAAAATTAAATATAATTCATTATTCTGACTGTTTTATTGATCAGCCATCAAGCTAATAATCATCAAGAAAACAACGCTTGTTTCCAAATACAAAACTTAATTTTGGATTTGAGGTCAAAATACTCACCTAAACCTAGTGATCTTTTTTTTTCATAAAAAAGTACAGTAAATATCTTGTACGGATTAGAAATTATTTATTTATTTTTGTTTTACATTATGAAATATAGGCCATTAAATGAATTGATTTTTCGCGATTTTAGAGGCACCTTTAACAATGAATGAAAAATCAATTCCTTTAATGTCCTATATTTCATAATGTAAAACAAAAATAAATAAATTAATTCTCATCCGTGCTAGATATTTACTATAATTTTTGATGAAAAAAAATCATTAGGTTTAGGTGAGTATTTTGGCCTCAAATCCAAAATTAAGTTTTGTATGAAACAGGGCGCCCAGCCGTTCCTCTTAAAGAAACATATAAAAGTACAATATATTATCGTAAAACTAGCACAGGTATACAGTATTTTTTATCAGTTTCTTGATAAGAATACTGACTGAAAATAATGTATTTTTAAATAAATTTTAAAAGTGAAAGAAATCAAAATAGCACTCATTTATGGTAACAATAACAATTTAACATTATAAATGAAATACTACTACGTATCACAAAGATAAAATTTCTAAAGAGAATTTTAAAATTTTATTATATTGAACTAGGTGAGTGAGGTTAACCGATAGCTTAGAAATAATAGCAATTAAATATAAACTTTTTTTTTTTTCTTAACTATTGTTATAAATCGTTAGAACGCCTAGCTCCGCGATCTATAAGTTCCGTAGTATACCAAGGGTAAATTTGTGCATGGCCCGCCAGGTCTATTATCGTAGAATCTTATTTGTTTTTTGCAAAATTATGTTTTTGTAAATTGTACCGTCTTACCAGATAATGTGTTCATATATTTATAAAAATTGCATATATCTATCATAAGCAGTTTATCCAGAATAGCTACTTATATTCAGAGAATCGACGGCCTCCATGGTCGAGGGGTAAGGCTCTCGACTACGAATCCGAAGGTCGCGGGTTCAAATCCCGGCGTGCGCAAGTAAATTTTATTTAATTAATTTGTGTTGTTTCACAATTAATTCATTTAAAAAATAATTAATAGTATATTTGCGCACGTTCCAGAGTGGAAGATACTCTCGGTATCGCCCTGGTGAAAGACCACCATTCAGAATTGAAACGTTGCTTTAAATGGCTTTTAGCCGTGTTTGGTGACCAGATCTGAATAGCCAGGTATTTCCCGTTTTCCCCACCGTCCTCTTCCCCTTCTCCTTCCCCTCCCCAATACCTTCAGCCTCACAACATTCCCCAATTGGGAATGCCATAGTCTTACTGGCTCCAGACGGTTGGGAGCAGTTTGGGACTCTTGTGCGGTATTCATATTAAAAAAAAAAATCATTTTTTGACCTTGCCGATCGGATATACTGGCATTCAATAGATATAAAATTTGCGTATCCGTTGAGTAATTTCATCGCACTAAAAGTTAATCTACTAACAGTGATTAATTACATTTATTTTTAATTATTTTCAGATTATTTGAATTTAGAAAAATCGTATCCAACCGAGAAGAATGTTTCAAGTTAATCCCACAGGACTACCCCATAGTTATCACCAAGGTAAGAAACTGTGTACACATTTAATATTAAACATTCTTTTCCATTTTTTCAATGTCACACTCATACGTACAAGGAATTTATATTTATTTATTGTTTAATAATGTATTAAATTTCCTATACCTACTATGTATGTTATTATCATTTATTGAAATCAAGTTTTATGTGATAATTTGTAATCGTTTTGTGTAGGAGGAGAAGAGGTCGGATGTCCACATGCTGGAGGGGCACTTCCTGACTCCGCTGGAGACGCTGCTGCCCGGAGTGGTGCCAGAATGCGCTCACCGGGCACATTTTCAGGTGCGTGCATACTTTGTTATTTGTCAACGCTCATTATGACAGCAGTGAATTCGTTCTTCTAACCATTCGTCCAACGTACTTTATTGCCGGCAGAAAAACAACATGTCTCACTCTTCATGCATTGCAGCAAGAATCAAACCATTCCTCAAAGTCAGGTACTTACACTATTACCCTACTGAGACCTCCCATCCACTGCTGCATAACGATCTACTGGGGTTTAGCACGGCCATACATTTACTTAGCAATATCGGTGGGATAAACATAGCTGTCAAACCCGAGCATGAGCAAAGATCGATACATTAATCAATGTCGGGGGAAAAAATTCCCTATGATGGCAACACTGACGCATTTTATCTATTTTGTAGATGTAAATTTTAAATGTTTTTCGAGCCATCGGTGGCTGAGTTGACAAATGCTTCGGGTTCCCACCCAGGCATTGTGGGTTCAATTCCTCTGCTGGCTGCTGGCCTTCATCATTGCACAAGCAACATCTTCCACTTATTATGACGGTAGTAGGAGATTTTCAAATATTGTCAGGTTATTCGTAACGCGGGAATATTTGTCTTTAAAAAAAAAATTATACATCAAAATTGAATGTATTCCTTCTATAAAATTGATTTTATTAATAATTATATTAGACATTTGTTGATTGTTATTTTAAGCAATTACCTGTTATATCTAGACTAGATCGTCTAGATCATAGGTTCCCAAACTTTTTTCCCCGTGGACCCCTTTGCCGCTCTTTTAACTTTCCGTGGTCCCCCCCCCCCCTGCCAGTCCAATTCATTGTCCAAAACTTTGGTAAAATATTGAATAAGTGGTATTTATTCACTGCGCGATGCATTGCTGCTGGTATGAAAATTTGTGAAAACTTGCACATGGACGTGCCTGCGTGGACGCGTTTCGCTTTAAGTGCGCAGTAGGCTTGTCGAGCGAAACTTACTGCGGTGCTTTACTATGCGTGCAGTCTAAATGAATTCCTATCCGTGGACCCCCGTTTACATCTCGTGGACCCCCATTTACATCTCCTGGACCCCCCTTTTTTCTCCCTGCAATGGACCACTATAGAAATTAACTGTTTTTATTATACCTTTATTGTATCGATGTCGACATTCATGAAGCCACATAACAGATAAGCTAGCTAAGCCACCAACTGTAAAGTTAAGTTTGTCGAACTGTAAAACTGTGGAGGGTGTGTTGCGGAATTACCGGTCTACTAATTTCAATGTCAACAATTTTGGCTAAATGTCGAAGGCCTTATGACATCACTGACACACCTCTGTTATGAAAAGTTCTATTTGCAATCTATAAGACGATGAGCGAGTCAATGATATATGGCGAAACTTGTTATTGTCCTAACTAGTCTGGCATTGCGAGGTGCGTTTAATACCCAATGAGCTTGTTAGATAACCGATAAATAGAGTTTACAATGGTAAGAGAAAATAAAGAAGAATTTAGAATTTATCGTGATTGATTTTTCGGGTTTTAGCTGACATTTCAGACAGGTCTTGCAGCGTCCATCATCTGCCCCAGTGATGGATATTACAAGGCTGTCCGAAACGTTGGCTAAAGTAGGAGGAAGCGCAACACGACATAATATCCCAAAAATCAATAATACTTTAGACAGTGAAAATCTTGAAATCATATCCAATCTAGAAGTCGTTTATATTTCGAAGCCATTTCTATTCATCTTGAGAGATTTGAGTTCTTAAATATTTTAATTTATGTATCTTATATAGAATATACATAATTGTGAAGGATTATTCGATGTCTGTTTAACTGGAAAAATTCCCATGTCGAGACATAACTTTTGAATATCATGTCCATTCCCTTTTGAAACAAAGATTTATTTTTCTTATCTTAATATGAATATGAAAATCTAACTTATCCTATCCTAACTACATTTTCCATGTAGTACATACTGTCAGTATCGCCCTGGTGAAAGATCACCATTCCGAATCGAATTCTAGTTTGAAATGGCTTTAACCGTATTAGTTGACTAGATTTGAATAGTCAGGTCCTTCCTCTTCTCTACCTTCTTCCCCTTTGTACTTCCTTCAGCCTCGCAAAGTTCTAAAAACTCAGGATGCCATAGTCTCACTGATTCCTGGCAATTGGGACTTTGGTGCAGTAATCAGAATAAAAATTCCCGACTCACCTAACTATCCTAACCTAGTTTCATCACTGATTTCCTTGCTAACACATTCTATCCTAACCTAATTTCA
>JAHDVE020000394.1:0-74136 GCA_022606495.2 Halesus radiatus
AATGCAATACGTCCCATAAGTGATACAGGCAAATAAATAAATAACGATAGGTACGAAAAATAAGAGGAAGACAAAAAGAACAAAAGAAAAACATAGAAAAAGTTTACTCAGTAAAATATCCAAATAAGTTCATTCACTAAGAGAGAAAAGAAAAATTAACAAGTTTATGGTGGATATTTGATGACTTCCCGTTTCCAAAGGGCCATCAAGGGAGACTCCATCCATGCAACCGTAGCAGTAATAATGGTATTTTTGGATTGGCGTACTCTGCACCATACTTAGAAAAAACTTTACGAGTTGGAGAAGCTATAGTATACCTAGAAATTCCGATTACAAAAACACGTGCAAAGTTCATGACGTCAGAATTTTGGGGTTGTACATTTGGAAACAAAAGTGAAATAAGAATCGAATATGGGATTACATTGATAGGAGGAACGTCAGGGTTATATTGCAAAGGTGATCATGGATAATCACACCTATCACGTCAAAATAATACATTTTAGAGATGGCTGAGACTATGACACGTCTGACCGTCATGGGGGGGGGACTGTGACCCCAGCCCCACTCCCACCCCTACCCCCAAATTACACGAGGTTTCATCGTCAAAATAATAATACATTTTACTGAGAAAAGTTGAACATTAATTGTTTGTTTGAAGCAGTACAAACTCTCGAACAATGAGTGAGGTCCGAACATTCTTCAGCATTTTTGCAACAAACTTGCATCATGAGCTAGCGACCCGTGATCAAAATAACTAAATGCCTTGCGAACTATTGGAAAGACAATTCACGATTGGTTTAAAAATTTTAACAATTAAAAGAATAAAAAAAAAAATACCCAAAAAATTACGACTATAAAAGTAGTTAGTAAATGAATTTAAAATTGCTTTGTAATCACCACTTTATTAATACATACATATCAACGTATTTCGAAAGTGAAGGTTTCCTCTTTAGGAATGTACAGAATTCCAAAAAAATAATAATGTATAGACAAATGGTGTATTCTATGTTTATCATTTGTCTATACTTGACATTATTATTTTTTAGTATTCTGTATATTCCTGATAAGAAAACATCGCTTTCGCAACATGTAGATATGAATATATTAATAAAGCGGCGATTACAAAGTAATTTTTAATTTCTTGATTAATAATAACACCACAAATTAAATACCAATCTTTTGAAGAAATTATAAAAGTAATAATATTCATCCGAGCAGTCATTGTGTATAGTACCTATTAATCGATCGGGGTAGTCTGCAGCCGAAGGCTCGTCAGTGAATGATGTTCTCACTGAATGAATGATAAATTTAGTGTGCTGTATGACCAACCTTGGGATGCCAGATGTGGAAGATGCCCGGGTCCGTGGCGCGCACGACCTTCATGTGCGAGCGCACGTACTTGCGGTACAGCATCACGTCCTCGCCTCCCCAGCCAACGATATCCTCGTCGAAACCTCGCACTGCCAGGAAGTCAGACCTACGAACAACCAAATAACGTATATTAGGGACAGGTGAATTATTGTTTGGGTTGCAGTGCCATCTTCTTTGCTTGTCTAAAGTATTTTATTCATTTAAATTATTACGTTCTGATGTAGGCATCCCTTTTTCTCTCTTGTAAAACGTTTTTATGTATTTATGGTGAATCTGTATATTTGGAGCCTATACATTTATTTATGTTATTTTCCTGTTGTTTACATATATATATATATATATATACTTGCGTTGAAAACTCCTTAAAACCTAATATTACGTAGCAATAATTAATAGTCCCGTGATGAGTTGAATCGTTGACTCGTGGGAATGCAAAATTTGTATTAATATAAGCATTGATTTTGCTGATACTGTGTTATTTATCTTTTCGGTTCCTGTATATTACTGGCTTTCGCGTAGTTTATTTTTGAAATTTTCAAGTGTGTGCTTTTCATTTTTTAGTTTTTTGTGATTTACCTACATGTAAAAGCCTTCTGAGATTTTATAAAAAAAATAAAAATAAAATACTAATACATAAACACGCAATGTATGTTTACTTTTTTTTAAAATTATAGTAGTACAGAGTGTTATTATATGGACAACGGTACAATTTTCTTGATAAAAATTTTAGCAAAGCAAAAATGATGAAACGTAAATTATTCAATCCGGCGATTCACGACCGAGGACCTTGAAAAATGGTGCAAAAGGTGGAATATAAATTGGGCTATTTTTCCTTAATTAAGTTTAAAAAAAGAGTGAACATAGCGTCCCTTGTTTTGTTTTAATGAAGTTTTCCTCTGTACCGTTTGTGAGCTAATTTCAGGCAGGAGAGTCATCCGTGGTTCGGTTATTTCTGAACATGCCACTGAGCCTGAGCCCTTAACAAAGGGGCTGTGTTTAGTGGCTGAGGCAAGATAAACCTCCGGCTACCTCCCTAGCCCCTTTCCATCCACTCAACCTCCCCCGCAACCTACCCTTAATCCGAGGCGCACGTGCCCAAAATGTTTTTCGACATAATTAGGTTTTTTTGAATCGTGTGTTTTTAGGCGTGCGCCCACATGACGATACGTAAAACGAGAACTGCGGAAAGAAAACAACTGAAATTCAAGCTCATTTTTAACGAAGGATTAATGGTTCCAAAACATTAAAACAAATATGGACAAAGAACTTTAGATCACATGATTCCTAGTTGTATAAATATGTTACCAGCTGAAAAAAAAAACTGCTTTAAAACTAAACCATTAAAAAACACACTGAAAACTTGGCTAGCTGAAAGAAGCTATTTGTATTAGAAATGAAGAAATATTATTTTATTTATGATTTATTGCTTTCGTTTATGTTTTTATTTTATTAATTTTTTAAACATATTTTTATAGAAATATTTTGGAGAAATATTCTTGTTAAATATTTATGTTTTAACCTTGTTACATATGTTTTTTATGTTTTAATTTTATACATTGTTTTTTTTTTAGGTTTTTATTTTACATATTTTGTAACCTTAAATTTTATGTTTGCGCATTCTGTTTTTGGATTGGTATGGACATTTTTATTTTTCGATTTTGTTTTGTATTTTTTATTTACTTAATTTCGGTGACTTAAACTCTATAATTATTGTTCAATACAAAAAAAAAATTAATGAAAGGAATTAATTATTCATGAGAAAACCAATTATCAATACGGATATTATGATAATGTTATTGCTTTATTAATATTATTATTCTTTGAGTTAAAGTTTCTAAAAAGGTACATCATTTTACTGTTTATGTTTAGTTATGGTTTAATATGAATAAAATATATAAATTATGTGCGGTAAAATTCATCCTTGTTTTGAAATTTGACCTTCTATCCTGAAAACTGATCAAACCGACTGGCCATCGATTTGGAACGTTTTGGCTAGCTTTGAAAAATTGAATTTTTGATAATTGTTTTAACTATCAAAAGTAACTTAAAAGAGAAATGTGCTGGTATTTAAGTTTCAACTTTATAATAATTGACTGGAGTTGAATTGGACTTTTAAAAAATTGGAATTATAAAAAAAAAAAATAAACCAACCCGAAAGTAGTTTTTCAAAACATAATAATGAACAGTACCGTTAGGAATAAAACAAATTTCAAGTCATAAATAAAAAAACAATATTAGAAAGCAGGGGGACTCACTCCTGACATCAATGCTATTTATACCATAGATTTAGTTTTAATTGTGCCAGTCTGACGATGCCCGTGTTAGGGTGAAACACACACAGCGAACTGTGGACAAGATATACTCGTTCACAAGGCATCATGTACACACTCCGAACACAATATAACCACGCTTACAGGGCGTTGTTCGGCCTTCCTTGACGATGCAGCGCCTCGCAGATGTTCGCAGAGGGAAGGGTGGATGGGTTCGCTGAATAGCCGGGACGAGTCAGCGCTACCGGAGATCGGAAAACATTCTTGTCCAGACTGTCGCCCAGTTGCAGGGCGCGCCCCTACATCGTCGATCAAGAATTTCCTTCAGGCCACTGTAGCATAAGTGCTAAATATGTTATTTTAATTCTATTTTATTTTTATTTTTATTTATTTTTTATATTCTATTTCTACATCTTGTAATTTTTTATTGTATCCATAATGCCTTGTGTACGAGTATATCTTGTCCACAGTTCGCTGTGTGTGTTTTTCACAGTAAACATTTATTTTGTTGCTGCTGTTTTTTTTACTTGAAATTTATGTCGGATGCGTCGTAATAGAGTTATAAAAAATATATGCATAAGTATTATATATATATATGTATATTATTATTTCGTGTTACTAATTATGTATTATAAGTCTTATTATATATTCTACATATTTTATGGTTTCTTATATTACATAATTAATACTTATTATATGTAATAAGTCAAAGAATTATATATATTAAGAAGTCGAGATCTCTAAGGCGAATGTGTGCTAAAATGTTGAGATTCGCAAAGAAATCAAGGTTGATGGAAGCGTAATGAGTACCATTAAGAAAGGGACGGTTAGATGGTTTGGGCATGCAGAGCAAAGAAACGAAGAAAGGAGTGTAAGGAAAATATATGACGCGAATGTGAATGGAAGAAAAAGTCGGGGATATCCTAGGAAGACATGGAACGATCAATTGAATCAAATACTTGCGTCGGGCCATGTCGGAAACAACAGAAGAGAATAAATTAGACGATGTACGAGTATGAATGTGAATGAAGTAAGAAGTGTATGCTAAAATCAAGTCGATTGGCGGTCCGTCCTCTCTGCCTACTCCTGCGGAGAAATGGCGTGACGGTTAGTTAGTTGGCTCACCTGAAGATTCTTGGCGAACTCAGTGACACACCTCGGACGTGAAAAATAAGCACCTTGTTGTAAACCCTACTATTAAAATGCCAGGGCTCACTCTCCCTCAGAAGAGGTGGACCTCATTAAATAGCATTCGGTGCAGTCACAGCCGTTGTGCGCATATGATGTATAAATGGGGCCTAAAGGATTCCGAACTTTGTGAATGTGGACATCATCAAATAACAGAACACATCTGTGCTAAACCAAGTCACTCTCGGTGCCGTCGACTGGCTTAATAACCTCAGCATCCCACTATGACCTCCAACTCTCCTCCACCGTACGAAGAAGAAGAAGTTATATGTCAGTTTAATATTTAATATTAAGTACTATAATTATTAATGTAAACATTATTAAATTCTCCTTCACTACTTATACGCAGTTAATAACTTCTTCCTCTTCCTCAAGAATATACGACATCAACAGCGATGTATCCTCCAGGGCATTTAAGTAGTGATTTAAAATCATAGGTAGTCGTACAAGCATCTCGGATTGCGCGGCTATAGTCGTTCTAGTCGTCGCATTGGAAGAGAGTTCGACGTAGCTACAATTTTTAACTCAATTCCATCACTTATGCCACTGCATTTTTTATCAAAATTAATAAGTAATAATAGATAAGACGTAAATGAAAAAAAGGTACATAGGGCCGGTATCGCAGTAAACTCAGGAATGTCATCAGTCGGCTTATCTTGTCAGGGTTTCTATCCTAAAGCAACTTGACGAACGTAAATATCTCCCAGAGCGAGCTTTAAAAGCACCTAAAATGCCAGCCCTTAATAGATCAAATACATTTGATAAATGGAATCACCCGCCGTATTGTCGGAAGAAACAGAACACGAATTGCGTAGATATTTTGTAAAGTTTTCTTGGATGTGGGTAATGTGTGCCCGTAAAAACTATAATATATAATATTTCTATTTTTGCAACTATTAAAACATGGTGGAATTCCATTATAATCTATATATTTAAAATTCTAGAAAATTATTCTATCGGTTTCGCTGAAAATAGCACGGTTTTTTTATTAGTGCCGGGAAGGTTTAGAGAGTGGTTTGGATGAAATCCAATATGTAAAACTGTTGCTATAAGGTTTTAAAATTACTATGAAAAACATTGAACCCGCCATGTTTTATTTAGGTTAGCCCATAGATGTAATACTCTGGTTAGCCACAGATTGCATATTCAAAAGAAAAAGGATTTTTCGGGTAGAATATTTTCAAAATGGAAAAAACGACTAGGTATCTACTAAAGAACATTATGATTTGGACATATTTTGAAAAAAATAAACGTTTGGAATGAAATAAAATAAAATATTCAAATGATTGTTTATTTTTTTGGAGATAGTTACTTTCGCTGTCAAAAAAATTATGGCACCCTAATAACAAGTGAAAAATCCCGAGCAAGGCCGGGTACCCATCAGCTAGTGATTAAATAAAAGACACTTTACTTTTTGACCGTGACTGGATTCAGCCGGTGACGGCTATCTTCAGATTGGTAGAATTAATTCTCAAATTATGGTTTATATACGATTTTGGATGTCAGGGGTAACAAACCATGATTTTACGTAGATTTTTTTTTCAGAATTGATATAGCATGCTTTTACAAAACTTGACTTATTTGGTACTTTTGAATTTATTCATAATATTACTTATCAGTACTATATCAATCTGGTTTCAAAAATCATTTTTAAGATGGGTCACAGTTGTTTTTTATTGTAAAGATGATTTTTTTATTATTTATTTAATAAATGGTTGTTTATTTATAATATAAATTTGCTTTGACATTAATTTACTATAAAAAATCTCGACCGGTTTTGGAAGTACCCTTCCCTCGTGGGGAATATATTATATATATTTATACTAACCTACGATATGGCAGTGAGGCATGTAACAGGCAGAGGAATGATGAAAGTAAACTAAATGCTGTAGAAATGAGATATCTGAGGCGAATGTGTGGTAGAACCATGTATGATCGTGTGAAAATGGTTGAGATTCGTAAAGAATCCAAGGCTGATGAAAGCGTAATGAGTAAGTTTAAGAAATGAAAAAAAAAATATTTCGTACCAAACATTTTTTTTAAATGAACATTTCTTAATAATAAAAGTACTTATTAAGTAGGTTCCTAATTGTGTTTTCCATTTTGAAAATATTCTACCCAAACAAACCTACATCTTTTGGATATGTAATCTGTGGCTAACCAGAGTGGTGTATCTATGGGCCAAACTCAGTATGACATTTTTCATACTAATTTTAAAACCTTATAGCAACAGTTTTACATATTGGATTTCATTCGAACTGCCCTCTAAACCTTCCCGACATTAATGATAACAAACTGTGCTATTTTCAACGGTAGAGTAATTTTCGAGAAAACCGAGGACAGACAGATAAATAAAAGACAGACATTAATTTTTATATACAGAAAAGATACATTTTATTTTCACTAACTGTAAGAAATAGGGTGTACCTACAAGCTATATATACCCTTTGTACTTTTTATACTTTTAATTGTAAAATAAAGATTTTTTTACTTTTGGATTTGAATTTGAATGCATTATCAGCTCTTTCGAAATTAATTTTACGTCAGTTAGGCTAAGCAATTGTCAGTCGTAAAAATAAACGAGCTTTGTACAACTCAATAAAATAATACACGATTTGCACTAAAAGTATCATTAAAAATAAACCATAATAGAGTTCTAAAAAATAAAAACAGAAAACGATAAACATATCATAAAATTTTCTGATTTCATAATTTTATAACAAAAATTATTCTCGGATATAAAATCAAGACAGTAAAAAAGCATGTACGTGTGTTTTTATTTATTTTGCGAGTATTCATGATTACAATGAATTATTGCTGGTCGTATAATTTTACTACGGATTGTAAAAATGTTGTTTGTTACGTAATTCCCTTACATTAATAAAGATATTTGCTTTTATATTTACACCGGAGACAATAAAATAGGCAGTACATATTCAGTGGAGTATTATGACCGTTTTGACATAAATACTAATTCGCACGTGTTTTATAGCTTAAAATTCAAACATTCTAACGCAAAAAAGTTGGATGATTGAAGCGCTTCCAACGAATAAAAGAAAACACTTCATTATGGGAGATGTTCAAATTTTTATTCAAGTTTTTAGGATAATTAAATAGGTTTTGGGATATGTAAGTTATCCCACATTAGTGCTCCTAGAAAATAGATTTTTTTGGTACTTACTCTCGGTCTACTTCATTACGTAATAAATTATTTTTTTTTCTATTTATTTACAGTTAATTATAATATATATTAGAAATGTTTCATTATATATACATACTAACTAACTAACCACCACGTCGTTTAATTCACATTCATACATCGTCTCATTTATTCTCTTCTGTTATTCTGACTATCAACATGGTCCGACGCAAGTATTTGATTAACTTGATCGTGTCATGTCCTCCTAGGGCGTCCCCGACTTTTTCTTCCATTCGAATTCGCGTAATTTATTCTCCTAACATTCCTTTCTTCGTTCATTCGCTCAGCATGACCAAACCATCTAAGCGTACCTTTCTTAATCTTACTCATTACGCTTACACCAGCCTTGCATTCTTTACGAATCTCAACATTTTTCACACGATCATACATGGTTTTACGACACATTCGTCTCAGAGATCTATGGCATTCAGTCTACTTTCATCCTTCCTCTGCCAGTTCCATGTCTCGCTGCCATACATCAGGGTTGGTATATTTGGTACAGGGTTGGTATTGAGGTGTTCACATTTTTTGATATAGGTAGTAATGTCGTGTATTGATTGCATTGTTATGTTATAGAATATTATAAAAAAGACGAAAAAATACAAATTCACAATCTTTTGTATTCACCACTTTATTAATATACTCGTACACACATCAACATGATTTGAAGGCGATGCTTTCTTCATATATTAGAATTTTATATATTCCTGATTAGGAAAGTATTGCCTTCGAAACATGTGATATGTATATATTAATAAAGTGGTGAATACAAAGTATTTTTTTAAATTCATTTGATAATTCTATTTAATGAAAATGTTCGACCGAAACTGATACCGAAAATTACATCGTTTGGAGTATTCTCTGTGGGTTGTTTCAATTATGTAGACATGTGATTATAAATAAATTTTAATTCCGTAGTGCTTAAAATGTCTTTATCCTTGTGTGATATATTTTAATGGGATATTAAGAGCCTAGTTTCTCGAAAGCCCGCTTATTATTGTTGATTGGGATTATAGACGAACATTAATTAATAATTAGGTTTTATTAAAAACGATTAGTAACCGATTTTCCCCGAATTTCAACACACCATTTTTTCCTAGTGATGAGTATTTTAAATTTATAAATGATTTAAAAATGACTTTGTAATCACCATTTTATTAATATATACATTTCAACATGTTTCGAAAGCGTTGCTTTCCTCATCAGGAATATACAGAATACTAAAAAATAATAATGTCAAGTATAGACAAATGATTAACATAGAACAACATAATGTAAGAATAGACAAATTATAAACACAAACAAAAATTGATTAAAGTAGGTAAGTAATTAATAAAAAAATATTATGAAACATTGAATAACAAATTTATATTGGAAATTAAAAAAGAAATTATTTTTATTATTAATATTAACATGAAAATAAATTCAAGAGATATGATTAATAATTATATTTAATTGACTATTAAGAGGAACGGCTGCGGTGCCTATTTCATACATAACTTAATTTTGTATTTGAGGCCAAAATACCCATCCAACCGAATGACATATTTTTTTAATAAGGAACTCCAGTCCATTTTTTTTGTTGTTTTATTAATGTTGACATCCTGACTTAATTTTCTGTTTTTTTTTTTTAAGTTCTTTTTCATGGTTTCATAATTGTTAAAGTTTCAATTTTTTAAAGCCTACCAAAACGCACGAAATCTATGGCTTGTTGGGTGTGACGTCACACGAGCCAGTCGGATTAGCGGTTCAATAGGCAGTAATCGATATTGTATGGATTTCATACAAAACTTTGAGAACTTTATACTCAAATTTAACGGCTTTTAATTGAAGGAAACATTGTAGACTATCCGCGTCTCGTTACTATTGTAGGTGCATTGTACTAAGTGCAAAAATACATTCATATCCGCAACTGATTAACAATTTATCAGCTTTCAAAGAAAGTCCATATCGAACTTTTTTAAAACCTAAACTGGAAGAGTAGGCCACATGTTGGTAACAGAAATGCGTTATTATGATACCGCCGCATATCTGATATATCGATACCGGGTCCACAGATATTAGCGTTCTGACCGTTCCGAGATATTAAACGATATTTTGGTATTTATGTCTATTGAATAATGATTTGGTACGTGATAATAATAATGATAATATTTTTATGATTTTTATAGCGCAATTTTGGCGAAAATCACATAAAGGACGCCGTACAAATGTTTTTTTTTCCCAACGCTCTTTTTTTCATTATTGAAATTTAGTACAATTTAATTCATTGCAATATTATACTTTATATTATACTTTTAATCAATGCTTGTGTAGAGAAGCGGAGTATACATATTGCGTTCAGATGGTTATATATTTACACAGTAATGTTTCATAAAGTGTTACAAGAAGATGCTTAAAATAATAATAATAATAATAAAATGGTTTACATGATATATTACAGAGTTGGTAGTTTAATTAATAGAAAAAATGGATTGCGTAGCGACAAATTTTGTTTTAGAAGTTGAAATCTTAATATAATACACGTAATGTACAATGTGAAGTAGGATATTTAACATATAGCATAACAGTACTTGTGGTATATTATGTTGTCTATCTTATCACTAACTATATAGAGTCTATGATATCGATAATAAGTTCTGGCGTTATTGACCGTGCTCGATTCATTAAATTTTCATCGCTATCTAATATTAATAAATCTTTGGTATCGCCGATATTTCAATAAAAATTATTCCTTCGGTGTCAACAATGAAAAAATCTATAAAAATAGCTAGAAATGACAAAATATTACGAAATTTTAAACCGTTATATCCCAGACACTATTGGGTCTACAGAGACCAATTTGATTTTCAATTGTACGCTAATTTTATCTACTTCAAAAAGTATTAAATGATTTATCCCGAAAAATTAGTCATTCGAGATTCAAAACCGACAAAAACCGAATAAAGGTCGAAAAATTCATTTTTTTTAATCTCGACTACATATCCGGAGGTTGTGGGTTCAAATCCCACGCGTGCGCATGTAAATTTGATTTAATTAATCTGCGTCGTTTTACAATTAATTCGTTAAAAATAATATATATAGTATATTTATGGTGCGTTCCAAAGTAAAAGATGCTTAAAATGGCTTTAGCCGTGTTTAGCGCTTAGATATGAATAGCCCGGTACTTTCCACCTTCTTCTTCCCCATCGCCTTCCCCTCCCCATATCTTTTAGCCTTACAACATACCCCAATAAGGGATGTCATAGTCCCATTGGCTTCGGACAGTTGGGACTCTTGTGAGGTATTCGCATAAAAAAAGGAGTGTCAGGAGACTTCATAATGCGAAAGTAAATGGCAGAAGAATTAATCAATCAATGCAAAAACGATATAAAAAACCTTTAACAACACCCACGATGAATAATATACCAACAGACTAATATATAAATATTAGGTAATATCACAAAAGGATAGGTGTGATACAAAACTATTCCATCCTCGAGCTTTCTGCACATGGCTAGAATTTTTTGGATGCGATTTTAACCTTTAATGCTGTGAATTATGTATGAAAGGCAAATCAGAATCGCTCGCGTTAATAGCCTCTATCAGTTTTCTGCGCATGCCCAGGCAACTGACGCATGCGCATTTGCGGACTTGACAAGCAGTCCGTGACAGCAGTAGACAGATATTAAATTGAATAGGATTAATAAGTTGAACAGGTTTGAAACATTGAGGTAACTTTAATGGCTTGAAATAAAAAAATTATATATTATGCATTGTAAGAAATAATAGGTTTGAGGAATTATTAGAAATCCTCCACTTCCAGAATAACTGAAAATATAATTACCAAAGTGCCAATGATATTGTTATATTGTGGAAGTGGAATAGATTATTAGGTAGAAAAAATCGTTAAAATTGGTATGAATTTTCAAGCAAAAACTCTCAGGTAGTCGCGATAAACAAACATAATGATTTTACGAGCGAAATGAACACTGTAAACAGCGAAATTATAATCCATAAGCATTTTAAACAGCGGAAAAAAACCTTATCTTGTTATAGTTTGTCTCAGAAACTGCACCTTTGACGTCAGAAGCAGTGGTACCAACAGAACATGGTGTTTTGATGGTACTGTGTTTAGTTCACTTTTATATAACGATTTATAAAATCTACGTATACAATAAAAATTACATATGCAGAATCGGCATTTGCTGATCTAAACGAATATATATTTTTAAAACCATTATATTTTTCACTGTAGTTCCTTATTGGGATTACAAAGTAATTTTTAATTCATTTATTAATAATGATGCCTCAAAATATTATATTTTAAATTTAATATTGGTAGCTGAAAATAATGACGACCTGTGAAAATGTTATTTAGCAAGAACTCACGTTTCGAAAGCCTCGTGTGCTTTAAAAAATAGATTCCACAGTTATGATATACTCGTAGATCTTTTCCTTAAGAACATATTTTCTCCATTTTCTAATCAGACAAAAATGTCAGCTGATTTAAATAATAAGATTTTTTAAATCACCCAATATTTTCTTTTGATTGGAAATATGTAATGATGTTCTTTGGAAAATAATTAGATTACAGGTTCTCAAAAATATACGCGGATAAGACGAAAAAAAAACATTACAATAAGCCAGCCTAAAAGCTTCGGCCATTGCTCCCGAGATAATCTCCTTACGGGGGAGGCGCTGGCCGTCAGCTGACTCGGCTAAATTGACCCATTCAATACGACTCATCCTTCTACATTTCATCGTCCGGAATGACTCAGTCGACCACCCCAACCCTCCTCACACATCTCCAACTCCTGCCCTTCTCCCCTGCCATAGCCAATTAGGCCCAATACTCGCCCACGCAGTGTCATTTTGTACTTTTTTGTTTGTATACAAATCTACAGTTTTATTCTGAGCTTGATGAAATTTTGCATACTTGACTTTTGAAATAAGAGGAAGGTTACTGTTTACATAAGATTTCGAAAAACTACCCCTACTCCCTTTCCCACTCTTGAAAGCAGAAGGTATTTCTTGAAATTTTACACACTTGACGTTTAAAGTAAGAGAAAAATTACTGGGTAGGGGTAGAGGTGGGTTTAGAGGTAGCGGTAGGGGTAACACAACATACCTAACCTCAAAACTTTACTACAAACCATTTCTGATTCCAAGCAGTTCTGGGTACTTTGGCTAGATTTTTATAGATACAACAATCCCTTTTATCAATTGTGAAGGTATGTTATTTGTAATATAAAAAACTTCATTTTATTCACGATCCCCCACACTAGTGACCAAATTCACTTATTTTCATTTATTTATTTATTTATTTTTTATTATTTTTTTTTTTCATTTTTTATTTAATTTTATTTTTTTTTAGTTTAATGTAAATCAAATTTAATAATATCGTTTTTTAGTTCTGCAAGTATTTTTAGTTTTTAAACACCGAAACAGCTGTCACAATAATAAAAACTAAAAATACTTGCAGAACTTAATAATCACATTATTAAATTTGATTTATATTAAATTTAAAAAAAAAAATGGAGTTCTATGAATTAAACACAAAACAATTAATAAATTCACTTTAAGTATTGTAAAAACCACGATTGATTTAAACTACGAAAACTCGAAGATGCAAGACTTGGATTAAAACAGTAGAAAATTTTATTGATATCAGAGTAGCACAGTTACTCCATTATGTTATTAAAATAATTATTAAACAGTAACTTTTCTCAGTGAACGGTGAAAGCGTATCGTCGAAATGGGTTGTGGTGTTTCTTGTACAGCCTTGAGGTTGGGCGTTTAATCTTTTCGAATGCATTTCACGCGAAAGCGTTTCATCGCAACGGGTTACGGTGTATCCCGTACAGCGTTACGAATGGGCACTTAGTTTTTTCGAAAGCGTTTCGTCGCAATGATAAGCGACGAAGTATGTTGGGTGATAGCGTTTTGCGCAGAAAGCGTTTCTTTGCAACGATTTTCGTTGGGTATTGCAGTTCAGTAAAGTATTTTGAACGTTTCTCGCGGACTTTTCAACGAATTTTTGGAACGAATTGTGTTCTATTGGAATCATTTCGTGAAGATGTAGGTATTGCGGGCACAGTTACATGTTTTTTTCAAAGAAATGGTTACCCCAAAATCTGTGAAACTGTTTACGAAAAAACTGTTTCGCGTTATTTTACTCTCCTCTATGTCAGTATGTATATCAGTGAATGTATATCAGTGAATGTGGAATCGTTTTCTTATAAAGTTCGATTCACATTTACCGGCAGCGAGCAGTGCAGATACTTAAGGTGACAGGCTTGACAAAGAAAAGAGTATTCACATAATAATGAATGTGTTCATAGATAATGTGAGGAACTAATTTTGTCGTGCCTGCCACTTTACGAGTCGATACTGCTCGGTACCGGTAGATGTTTAACTTTAAGGTTAATTTTGCGTAGTACTAACAAATTAACTGTCTTAATTTTTATTTCCTTCCATTTACTTCCAGATTTTTTAACATTACTAATAATTTGTATCTTTTACTGTTGTTAAGTAAAACATATTGTTGAGTACAAATTTTACGGTATTTTTGTGAATTTCCTTGCTTTTAGTGAAATATTAACGAAATCATTGTTTATTATTTGTTTGAACAATTCTTTCATTTGATTTTATACACCCCTAGCCTGTAGTAAACTGTTTATTTTAAATCTGATGACGTACACATCCACTGTTATACTCATATATGAACTATGTATATAGAAAATCTATATATCTATATGGGATATATCTACTCTGATGGAGCGAAATCACTCATAAATTCCATCGTTGTCTCACGTACGGACCATTGTAATAGTGCATATGCTGGCCTCCTCCAAAAATAATTCAATAGAATCCAGTCCGTCTTCAATGCTGCGGCGAGAACGATATTTGGTGGATCTAAATATTATGATATAACCCCACTTCTAAGGGATCGCCTTCATCGGCTTCGATGCCCTGAAAGAATAGAGATCAAAATCTGCTTACTGACCTTCAAAGCATTGCAGGGAATGGCGCCAGCCTATATATTTGAACTATGTATCCAACCGGACTTAAGCGATAGACAGCCTACTCCGAAGTCAGCAGATCTAGATGGTACTAATAGTCTAATTGAACTTTCGAGGTCAAATCGAGCCGTCTACTATGATCGCTCTTTTCGTGTAAATGGCCCACTCATTTGGAATAACCTTGTTTCCGCTCTTACTAATCTCTAGAAATTGACTGAATTTAAACGGGCTTGAAAAATAAAATTATTTAAAAAAATCATTCATTTTAGCTTCTCTTCAATTTATTGTAAAAAGCCATTTTCTCAAGCCTGCGGTATTTATTTTATTTATGTAAAGACAGTTATTGCTGAACATAACCCGACTCCTCTCTTAAAATATTGGTATTTTTGCACTATTATTGTGAATGTTTTTTATTTTTTTACAGTAACTCCACACAGGAGACCCTGAGGGAAGTAATTTCCCTCAAGGCCTATATCATCTTATGTGTTTTTATGTGTAGTTGTGTATATACTATATAATGTTTTGTAATTTTATAAGATGAATATGCACCTAAGGAGTACTGCAGGAGTAATATTAAGAATGTATGTAATATGTTAGGAACACTGAATGGAGTTATCTAATCATTTTTTAAAAGTTTATTTGTAGTAAAGCGTACTTGAAGTGCAATACCACAAAACTGCCTTATATAAAGCTTTGTTATTACTGTTATTTATTAATAATCATTCTAAAATGTTAATTTAAGTGAATCTGCTGCTGTTAAAATTTTTAAATCACAGTTGCATTTCTCATTATATTAGATTAGGTTAGTTATTTTAAGGTGAAACTTCACAAAACCGCGCTTTGTAAATTGACTGTTATAATTATTATTGAGGAAAACAATTTAACTCACCCAATATAAGCAGATATAAAATCCCAGATACCCAAAAAAATATAAAAAATACAATATTTTTAATTTATAAATGATTTCTCGCCTACCACTATAAAATTAGCAATTGTGTTACATTTATAAGATGGCGAGCATGCGAAAAATTACTCTCCAACTTCAAGTCAACTGTCATTAAAATAAACTAGGTTTGGTGGGTAACGTTTAGGTTAGCTTGAAAGGGTATCATTATGAGCAAAATTGTTAAACTTCGCGAATAACTGTCATAACAAGAAACTAGGCCGGGTTGTAGTTTTGTACTACCTAATAATGACAACATTATGTCGCCTGCCTAATGCTTTGTAACCCGATCAGCTGCTGTTGTACAACGATGCATTTTATTACAGGAGACTTGCTAAACATGATACCGATAGGTACCGAAGATTATCGTACGACGGTACAAAATGTTATAATCTACATAGGTATAGAAATGAAAATGTTCCAGGTGTATCTGCGTTGGACTAAAAACTACTGAACCGATTTATGCGCGATTTTTTGTATAATGATCCACGTTGTCTGGAGAAAGTTAAAAAGTAGAGGTGGGGGGGGTAGGATTAGGGGTAGGGGTAGAGATAAGGGTAGTGGTGAGGGTAGGGTTAGGGTTAGGGGTAGGGGTAGGGGTATACCTTTTATAATTATGCGATAGGATGTTTTTGGCAGGTTATGAGATAAAAAAAATACGCATTAATGGTTACAAACATGTTAGGAAAAAATCCTACAACTAAATCCTTTTTATACCTTTCAATTAGATAAGTTTTGAATTATTTTTTTTAATTAAATTACAATTTATTAAACTATTTGTCATCTAAATATCCTAGCCGAACAAAGCCACTTGACTTAATAAAACACTTGAAATGATTAAACAGTTCCCCTCAGCGCACACCATAGACAAAGGATTTACGGTAAAATTTTTCAAATTACCATTAAATTGATGAAAAAATAGTAAATGAATTAAAACATATTTTGTATTCACCACTTTATTAACGTACACATTGGTGTAGCATGTATATAGCCACATATTTAGGCTTTATACCCTGATAAAAAATAACAATGAAGAATGAAGATTCTCTCTCTGGCGCAACTGCAATAAATGCTCAAATACAATGAAATCAATACTAACCTGAATCTCATCTGCTGGTCTATGTTTATTATTTGTCTTTACTTAACATTATTATTTTTTAGTAATGTATATATTCCTGATGAAGAAAGCATCCTTCTCGAAACATGTAGCTATGTGTATATTAATAAAGTGGTACAATACAAAGTAATTTTTAATTAATTTATTAATAATGACGCCACAAAGTGAATACCAATCTTTTGAAGAAATTATAATAAAAATAACCTAATTGTGGTATTTTGTCATTTGATTTTTCTTCATGTCAAAATGCCTGACATAATACATCGCCACAAAATGAGAAAACTCCTTTGTTTTCGTCTATTTATCATCTTTGAGACCCAAAATAACAAATAACTCGCAAATTTGTCGATTTTTGTACCTGATAGACTATGACTAATAGGGTTAGCGATCAAAAGAAATTCACATAAACAACCAACTTTATTAGTATGAGAGAGGCTTGTAACGGCTAAATCCCTCAAATAGATGGCGTCGAGACAAATTATGTCTACATTTTATTGGTGAAAATTGCTTTTGACTTGTCAAATATTTATTAATTGATAAACTAAAGTTCTTTAAAACTTAAGACAAGATTTTTGTGCATAGTGCAAAGGGATTTAGCTTTACAAGATTTAGATTTCATCTATTTGAGGGATTTAGCCGTTACAAGCCTCTCTCATACTAATAAAGTTGGTTGTTTACAGGTGAAAATATAATAAAAACAGTAATTATTGAATGGAACACTAGTATATATTGATTAACTTGGCGGGTTTGCGATAAGCCGACGTAGCTCAACGGTAGAGCATCTAACCGGACATTAGAAGGGTGCGGGTTCGAGTCCTGCCGGCGATATTTATTCTTGCTCGGAAGGTTTTTCAATTTGGATGAGTGTTTTAGATTAATAATTATTGTTTATAAAAATAATAATAATAATGTTTTACTATCTTCTTTTTTTCATAAAAAAATAAAAAATAATGATATCCTCACTGGGATTTCCCGTGCTAAGGATTCATTTAAAAAATATTGAATTGATGAAAAAAAAAATTAAATGTAAGGTGTTTTAAGTGCAGTTGAGTGGTTTCAGTGTTAGTCTGTATTTGGTGTTAATATATTTTCTATTTTATATCTCCCTAATTTATTATGGTTGTTGTGATTTTTTAAAAATAGTAGCCACCGTCCAAGGGTTTCGATATGATTCTAATTTCTCAATAAATAATAATATTATAATATATTATAATGACGATGTAAAACTTTTTTTATATCACCGTTAGCCCCCAAGTAAATGTTAAAAGTGCCTCTAACATCCCGAAAAATCAATTCCTTTAATGGCCTATATTTCATAAGGTAACATTTTTTTTGCTTCTAATCTGTACTAGATAATTACCATACTTTTTTTATTAAAAATAGATTAGCTTTAGGTGAATATTTTAGCCTCAAATCCAAAATAAAGTTATGTATGAAACAGGCAGCACAGCCGTTCCTCTTAATATTATCTTGCTCAATAATTATATATTACAACGAGGTTTCTAAGCTTCAATAAGTCTGTCCAATAAATTGAATTCACGGTTTAAGTTGCTTAAAAGCACAATATTTTTTTTGCTGTATAGTCAAGGGTAGGAATAACAAACAAACTTTACAGGGAAAAAAAACACACTCACTCGATCGTTATTCCTCATAAACAAATAACTGTTGTGTTTTCAGTAAATTGAAGTTTGATTATCAAAAGTGAAATGAGCGGGATATTAATTTCAAAATAAATAAAAAATATTGTGAAAGTCTGTCGGCGGGCGGTGGGGTAGTAAGCCAGGGAGGCGGATGTCCGGAAATGTACGAATATTGGAAAAGTAATACGGTTTCTAACAAGAAGGGACAACGGTCGGACATAGACATGGATTAAGCCGAAAGAGCGGTTGTTGTACAAATAATAACAAGAAATCCCTGGAAAATGGACTCCAGGAATGAGGTGTATAACTCCGGCTAAACATGTGAAAATTTCCAATTATTTCTTTTCCTTTATTGAAGTGGTATTTTGAAAAGGTAAAAAAAAGTTCGTATTTGTTTTTGTCTCTGGTTAAATATTAGCATTCTATGTACTTAAAAGGGGATGTTAAAATGCGGGTTTTCTCATAATATTTGTGACACAAATAAAAATAGCAGAGGGCGTAAATTGTATTTATATACGAGTACGTATACAGTACCTGCACATGAAATGAAGAAACAATTCATATATTTGTGAAACATACAAAAATCGCAGTACAATTAAATAAATGTGTAATAAAAAAACAATTAAGAGTAGATACATAATGGCTATGGCATTCCTAATTGGGATGGTTTGTGAGACTGGAGGGAGTAGGGAGAGAAATAAGATGGGAAGAGCAAGGTTGGGAATTACCCGGATAATTAGATCTAGTCATCAAACAAGGTTAACGCCATTTCCAGCGACGTATATTAATACACCCGTATACATTGAAGACGCGTCCTTTGGATCCTGAACCGAGGATCTGCGTGATTCGCCACATTTAAAGATAAAGATTTTTGTTAATAATCATACCTTTATTATTACAAGGTCAACTAAAATGTTTTCTTTCGCTATCGTTTTAGCATGTAATAAAGGCGTAGGTACCCATTAAATTACAAAAGGTTTCTTTTTTAATTAATTTGAACTCCGAAGAGTACCGGGGCGGCATGAACGAAAGCAGATATGCAAATTAAGATGAAACGTTACCGCGGTGTCCGCGTAGTACTGCGGAACTAATATTGATTTATTGGCACCATTATGGGCATGCCACGTGTGCACGTGTCTGCAGGGGGAGGAGGGAGGAGGGTGATTGAGCAATTATGTTTCTAGATATCATTGGTGAGATTGCTTAATGTGCAATTTCATGACAATCGGTGCTAAGTGCTCTATTGGATGACAACACCTGTGGTTTACGGTTTATAGATAAGACGTCTTCGTTTTATTCCAAAGTTTCAGGGCAATTAAGGGTTTTTTTGGGATAAAAAGGTTATGTGAAACAACGACAAAAACATGTCCACCCTTGCGCTACAAGCAATATAATGAGTTTTGAAATACACGATGCCACATCAACTGTTTGCCATTCACGGCACTCTCGATAATGTTGAAAATTATGAAAAGAAACAAAATTAGAAAGATTTGAAAATATTTAGCTATTTCGTTCAAGCAAAAAGGCGATTAATGCGGTATTGTTGTCTAGAGATTTGGAAAAATCGTTTTTGTTTTGAATGCTGTGGCATTTATTATATCTACCGCAGACTTCCTTAAATACGCCTGGTCAAACCAAATAGCGATATTCATATAATTAGCCGAGTTGTTTATTTACTTACTTGTTCACGCCTACAAGGCATTTATATTTATCACATAGTTAGTTATTGAAAGGAGTATAATAATATAGTAGACAAAATAATGATAAGTCAAAAAGTAGTAAGCAGGTACAATATAAGTAAGAAGTTACAGCGTAATGAATAATGGTTTTACATGTGGTTACATTATAACTGCAATTGTACAAAATAGTACAACAAGTGATGTAACATATAATATAATAACATAAGTATAAAAAAAAGTAAGAAGGTAGATACTGTGTATATGGCTTATAAAGAGAATGGCCGGGGGGTGAGACCGAAACGCAGCTACGCGAGTAGCTGAGAGTAGTGAAAAGGACACAAGTGATAAGAACGTAAAGGCAACAAGAAGCAAGGACTGAAGGAGAAAAAGCCTATCTGACTATAATCCATTATACGAGAGAGAAACAAGCTATTTGTGGCCCTGGGTCACCTGAATAACCGGTAAGTATCAATAATTCATTTTAGCCTAATCAAATGGCACAAGACCTTGAACGCAGTTTTCTCAAAACTATGTTTTATAAATCGGCAAACATGGTATTTCAATAACTTAAATACAACTCAGAAATGATCCAAAAATACCATTTTAAAGGTTCCATCAGGACGTCAATAGCGGAAATCTTGAAACATTTCGATGTTCCAAGTGTACGAAAAATATTTCCCAAAAATATTCACGTTCATCATCTCAAAAAGGACAAACTCTCACTTCTTATAATCATAACACCAGAGCAATGCAAATGGACTTTGATTTTTTAGCTGTAAAATCACTTAGTATCAAACAAAGTAATGCAATTAATAATTACATTAAGTCCAGCAAGACTTGGCTTAAGGAATTAACAGAAGAAGAACTGAATAGTATTCTTAAAACAACGTTATAGAAGTTACTGAAAATACTCTACCCAAAGTTGAAATATAGAAATCAATCCTCAATTTAAAACTGCCTTTGAACAAAGGAAATATAAATATCTCTCCACTATGCTATATAATTCACTTACACCGGCCATAAAAGAAAGAAAAACAGAAAAGGCAAATCATTTCAAAAACCAAATCGAAACCAGGATCAAAGAAATCAAAGAAGAGGAGTTATCCAGCATCTTGAAAAGAACTTCGTAGGAGCTTAAAAACAATCAGTTTTTAAATAAAGCCTAGTCCGCACAGCACAGGAACCTCTGGTGAGGAGGACTAAGAAAAATATCATATCTTGTCTTATTAGCTTTGTCAAATTTTAATAACTAAATGAAAAAATATGTATTGAAACTAAATTTAAAAATAAAATAAAATATAAAATAAAAAAATTATTTTCGTTTTAGTTTTAATATCAAGGTTAACAATATATATATTATTATTATTATTGTGTTATTAAAGCAACTTTAAAAAAAGGTTATATTGTTGTTTTAACAATATCAAATTTGTAAAAGCAAGTAACTCCAAAAAAGCATTGTATTCAACTTTTCGTTCTGTCAGCGAGGTGTATATTTCAGCTACCGAACAGAAGTTTCTCGAGAAGCGACTTTTAGTTTTTAAGGCCGTGCGTTTACCCTTTGACCGACATTCGTTTTTTAAAAGGGCTCCGGGCAAAACTTTTGTTTTTCTCCCGGTTCCATATTTTCTTCTCACATCCACAACTTTACAAATTCCTACTTCGCGCAGTTTTCCGCCCCCCTTACTCTTTCACGTAAAAAGTATTTTTATGGTCGAGTGTTCAGTTGGCAGGGAGAATTGATAACTTTGCCACTTCTTTCTTTGCGCTTCCCTCTTTTCGTACTTACAATCTGTTTTTTAAGCATTATGTAATGGATGTGAGGAAAAATATTAATTATGAAATTGAAGGAGTGAATAAGTCAAATCAAAATTAAAAATGATGTTATTTTCACGATTTTTTGTTGTTGTAATATCAACGGTATAAATATACCATAAGTAATAATTACATGACACTAACTACAAACATAAGAATATAGAACAAAAAAATTAAAAATGTGAGTATTAAATGTGGTATTAGGCCGTTCAATGACAGCAGAGAGTGTATAGAGAACAAAAGTTCATAAAGGATATAAAAGTAAAAGATATGCGTACATACAAAGCATGTAGTAAACTTAAATTATATTAATATTCATTGAAAAGATATGATGTACTTACCTTCCGGGCATTTAAATAGATCCACCACATCTGCGTATATATTACTAACTTTATGTAATCTAGGTACAAGCGAGTGTTCGTAATGCTCAGTCCTGGTGTTGTTACATTTAAATAGGATTTTGGAACGAGTTGCTCTCGTAGGTGTCTGAAATTGATTGAGGTTAATTAAATCAGGGCTGTCTATACTACCATTTACAATTTTGAACATAAATATCAAGTCGGAAATAATTCTTCGATCTGAGAGATTTAGTAAATTTAGTTCTTTTGAGTAATTATAGTTAATGCTTTCAATGGGAATACCGAGTTTAAAATTAATGTATCTTCGGAATTTATGTTGAATTTTTTTCGATTGAATCTGAATTTATTTAAAAATATATAAATAATACAGGGGTGAAATCACATCCGAACCGACTGAAACCAAAAATAATTTAAAATATATGTATATATCTATATACAGGGTGTTGAGAGACAAACCTGACTTACTTTAACCAGTAATTCCTGACCTTATTTAAAGTTTAAAAAAAAATTAAATAAATTTAGGTCTCCAGTGACTTTTTTGTAGTATTTTTTTTTCAAATGAACCAAAAAACTTTTTTTTAAATTTCCACATCGACTAACGGTTCAATACTTTTTTTTCGGTGAATTAAAAAAATCGTTTACATTTTTGACTCCAAATAAGGACGGGAGGCCTTCTCTTGTTCTTTTTAAGGAACATTCCGTATCCTTTTCGGAAGGCTTAAATACTTCTTGCTTAACTGCGTTTCCGGTTCTCTCGGATGAAAGCTGTAATACAGCTAACGACATTCTTTAGATATATCGATATTCGCGTAGTTTTTACAAATAAAACCCAATGATATGTTAGTATTGACTTTAAACAGTATTAGTAAGTGATTTATAGCATAACAATGCTCTTAAACGAACCGTATTAATGAAAATGGTAGAACAAGAGAGAACCTATCATTTTATTGTGACAATTCAACTTCAGCGTCGGAATTTTATTACCTATGCGACGGATTAAATATCTGGGGAACAAATACTTGGATGTTGTTGACATATTTGGCACATCAATGTTACAGTATAAGCATGCATTAGTACGGGATTTTCCATCGAGTAGAGAGTTAGGTGATTTGAAACTAATTAATTCTGGATAAAAGCGTCAAATTATCTTGTTTATTTTTAAATTATCTATTGTAATAAATATGTTCATTTTAAGTGTTATTTTTAAAGCATGTAATGGACGTAAATAAATAAAATGCGATGCTTGTAAAATACCTATACATAAGGTCTGAAATGTCAGTTAAAAGTGATCAAAATTCTAAAAATTATGATAAACTCTAATTGTAAAGCAAGTAAACAAAATGGCTTTCAGTGTAAAGAAAGGGATAAAGAATTTTCCTTAAAAAGAACCAAAATAGGCCTCCACGAATCGCTCACTAAAGTAAGGCAGGTACGTCTCTTAACACCCTGTATATAATAAAAATGTTAAATAAAGTATCTGCAAAATAGCAACAAGACAAAAATATTGTAAAAAAGTTTGTACATATTATTTTTTCATCAAAAATCTGTATTTATGTAGTAGGTACTATAAATTGATTTTCACTATTGAGAAATCGAAAGAAACGAAATGCATTAAACTATCAAATGACAAGGTTACGATGTAATGGAATGTTTTGAGGTGGCAGGAAGTTGGCTCGGAAGGTATGGAGAAGGGGAAGGGGAAGTGTAAGGGAAGGAAACTGCTGTCAGTCGGCCATGCTACCCGCGTATCTTGTCAGGTAAAAGGTATATTGACATTTCGTGGGAAACCTGATACTTTAGAGACTGCGAGTATTTATATAAACTCCTGAATAAATTAACATTTTCTTGTATTCTAAATAGGCTTTTCTTTGAGTTTAAGAGGAACGGCTGCGCGGCTTGTTTCATATAAAACTTAATTTTGTATTTGAGGCCAAAATACTAACTAAACCAAATGATATTTATTTTTATCAAAAGGTTTTTAGTAAGGATTAGAAGAATTTTAAAAATATATTTTGTAACTTTCATAAAAAGGCCTTTGAACTTTAGCAATTATTTGGAGGCTAATGGTGATTTAAAAAAAAAGTCTTACCCCGTCTAATATGGAAATATAAATAAAAATAACGTGTTAAAATAAGGATTCCGATGGCCTTAAATTTTGATAAAAAATCAACAATTTACATAATTTAAAATATCGGCCCGAAAAAACGTATCGCACAAAACTTAATATTGGATTTGACGCTAAAATCCCGACCCAAACTGAATTATCTTTTTTTAACATAACTGGTATAGCAAATATGTAAAACAGATTTAAAGTATTTTATTCATTTTTGTTTTAAATTATGGAATATAGACCATTAAAGTAATAAAATTTTCATGAGTTTAGAGGTAACTTTGATAATTTACGAGTTTATGGTAATTTTTATTTTGTCATATTTGTTATGTAAATATGATTACATGAAATAAAACATATAAAAAAGCTTCCGGTGATTGTTATGAACACCTGAATAATTGAGCGTACAAAGTACCTTAATTAATTTATGAAGAAAAAAAACACTTTATAATTTCTTATAAAGACTGGTATTCACTTTGTGACGTCATTATTAATAAATTAATTTTAAAAATTTACAATTAAACAAATTTGAAATTTTAGAAATCAGAAAAAGCGTTAATAGTGAATTAAATATAACTAATAATGAAATTTATTATTTATTTTCATATTAATATTGATAATAAAAATAATAATATTATAATTTCTAATATAAATTTGTTATTCAATGTTTTATATTCCGGATGTACTTGTATGTAAAATTTTTAAACCTTTATTTTTATCATAAAATACTATATTCTATGTTTATCGTTTGTCCATACTTGAAATTATTATTTTTCAGTATTCTATATATTCCTAGTATTTAAAGCATCGCTTTCGAAACATGTTGATATATTTATATATTAATAAAGTGGTGAATACAATTTAATTTTTAATTCATTTATTAATAATATAATGTTCTCATAAAGTACTTATCTTTATAATTTCTTCAAACGATTAGTAAAAAAAAATTGTTTTTTAAAGTTATCTCTTGAATTTATTATCATATTAATAATATTCATAATTAAAATAATTTCTTTTTTAATTTGTAATCTAAATTTGTTATTCAACGCCTTATAATAATTATCAACATTTTTAATTAATTAATTACCTACCTAATCAATTTTTGTTTATGTATTTATAATTTGTCTATTCTGACATTATTGTGTTCAATTTTTATCATTTGTCTATATTTGACAATATTATTTTTGGTATTCTATATATTCCTGATGAAGAAAGCATTGCTTCCGAAACATGTATTAATAAAGTGGTGAATAAAAAGTAATTTTTCAATTAATTTATTTAAAATTTACTTTCATTAGAAAATTGTGTCCGTTAAAATTTTTTCCGTAATTTCTTCTAATTATTAATTTTTCTTTACAGGCATAGTTTTTCTGCGTTTATGGACTGCACGCCACTGATTGCTAAAGCCAGTTGAAAAAACGTTTCTATTTTGAATGTTGGTCTATTAATACCAGAGGGAAACCAAGAGTATTTCTACTTATGAACCAAGTATATCGGTAAGTACTTTTTTTTAATCCGGTGGAAATAAGAAATTCACACCAACAGAATAAGAGAAAAGGAGAAATTCTACTACGGGGGTCGCGGTTTATTATTACTATTATGGGCATTATTTATTGACCGCGCATTACCAAGCCGGGCCACCAGCCAACACATTGCATTCCCATTCCCGAGGGAATATGCACGTGGATTTATCACAATTTCATTCACGTCCGGCTATTTACGCCGGACCTACTCGCAGCTGCACACGATTTGTACAAATATGAATACTAAATTGGGCAGTTTAGTTCCTGGAGCAAATGCGCGATTTGGAAATTCGATTTTAATTCGAAAGTAAACGTAGTTAAAATTGGATTTGTAACAATCCATTTTTGATTTATGTAACTTTGAAGCTGACGGGGGAGGTTCTATTAAATTCGAGTTTCGTGCTATTTTGCTCTTGTTGTAATCAATTATTAGTTTTTTTACGATTTTACAAACGAGGAGATCAGAAAAAAGTAAAAGACTGATGTAAAATATTGCGTGCATTTTATCCGAAAAAAAATATTTTGAATTGTAATTTGAGTAACGAAAGAATGGTAACGATTTTATCAACAACTTATATTAGGAAAACACATTTAGATACATATATAAGATGTTCAAGAAATCTTTAAGAATTGCGGTGGTTGGTTTAAGCACAAATAAAAAAAAAACTAAGTTATTAAGTATAAAGTAGAAATAACATAAAATATTTGTAATATTAAACAGCTGCCCTCCTCCAAAACTGGTATGATAAGTGGCGTATTGACGTGAATCCGACCAAGAGCGCAACAGTTTTCTTTTCAAGACGAAGAACTCGCAGTACTCCGGTGGGTCACGTAAAAATATACGACAAAATTATGTCATAGCAAAAAAGTGCCAAGTACCTAGGAGTGACACTCGACTGGAAACTACGATGGAAAACACACGTTAATAAAACACTAGCGAAAGCGAGACGGGCAAAGACAATATACCCCCCGTATCAGCTTCAACAGTAAACTCAACCAAAAACAAACTTCTCATTTACACATCGACAATCCGACCAAAATTAACATACGCATCACCCTTATGGGCTACTTCAAATACAAAAAGGCCAGAATCATTCCAGAATGCATTGCTTCGATCATTCTCCAAAAGTCCTTGGTTCTTCAGGAATAGCATCATTAACACGGGCTCAAAAATTCCTCCACTCCGAAAACATATAATTGATTTAGCCAAAACATTTTACTCCAAATTAGAATCGAACTAGAATTCCTCCATCTCCAATCTCGGCCGCTGAACCCCCAGCACTGACCCCCTGCGTCTTCGCCCAAATTCCGTCTTATACCCTCCATTACCTTAGTGAGCGAGCTTAAATATAAGATTGCCATCAGCGAGTGCCGATAGCACATAAAACACAGTTTTCAATTTTCTAATAAAAATAAATAAAAGCCCTGCAGTAGAAATAGGCAGAGCGCTCACTGGGTAGAGAAGGTTGTTTCCACATTTATGAACCTCTACCCACTCAGGAGGAGGGAGAAATGTTCCTTGGCACTGTACACAAAAAATTACAACATATTTCCCTATTCAATAAAAAAATTGTGAAATAATTTTCAGTAGGATATGTATGCTGAAAAAATGGTTAAGTGAAAATGATTTTTGTACTAATCCTTTTTTTTCTCTGATTTTCCCGGTGGTTTCTGTATCATTTTTTTTTTTTTGATTTTCCTCGTATTTATTTATTCAATTTATTTTTTATTAAAAAAAACAATTATAATGACGTAATAATATATATGCACCTATCTTAAAATACAAATATGAACCCGTTGATAAAGTGGTATGAATTTTTTTTTTTGGAAATTTAATGGAAATCAAATTTAATAATGTTATTTTTAAGTTCGGCAAGTATTTTAGTTTTTATTATTGTGACAGCTGTTTCGGCGTTCAAGGCCATTTTCAAACTGCGGATTATCCATATTGCGACGACTTACTTATATGATTTCATTTACTCCCACCCAATTCTAATTTGGACGGTGTTTGTAATAATTATTTGTTATCGAAAAAAACTGACTTACTTATTTTGTGAGGTTTTTACATTTGTGATGTGTTTTCCTGGTATTTAAATGACAATGTTTTCTTAATTGATTTAGTCTTTATAAAATGAAAATTTAATAGATTTCTACGAATTAAAAATAAAACAATTTATAAAAAAAATATACAACATCTATAAAATAGTCAAACGAAATGCTCGGTTTTTGTAAACATGCCAAACCTTTTTAATTATTTGCTGTTCTACTTAAATTGGCGGCACACTTAGCTCGCCCCTCGCTTCACTTACTTTGGTTTCTTCCTCTTGCGCGTTGGGGCATTTCTATGTATTATTTGCTCTGTGGTACAGCAACTGAACGAATAATCCTTAGAAGTGTAATCAATGCCAAATTGAAAGAGAACCTATTACTAATTCACATCAGACCTTTCGACTCCATGGTCACAGGCATAGAGGTGTGTAGATACTCAATGGTCACAGCGAGGTAAATGGAATTGACCGTCTGTTCATGTTTGAATTTAAATTTCGATATTTGAAAAAGTTTGATCAATTTTAGTCGAAGTAAGAGGCGATTGGCCTTTCATCGGCGCACAAGACACGCCCACTACACACTTCAATCTACTCATATTTATTTCTAATGCGTACAGTCATACAATTCCGTTTCAGTGTCGATAAATCGACGTTTATTTAAATAACATTATACAGTTTCGTACAATATGGCATATTTAAAAATAAGTACAATATATGATACATAATTATATTATTGTATGGTTTACATTACCTGCCTCACTAAGTAAAATCTGTTCTGAGGCATTTGTACTGAATGCTACAATAACAAAGTACAATACGTGTATTATGTACCATAATGCTTTGTGACAAACATCGATATTAGAGTGCCGAGATAGTGACGGAAATATCGGGTACCTTTGTGCTGTTTCTCGTCAATTTAACGCATACACCTAGTACGGCTTGTTCCAAGGTGTTCTGCCTTAACATATTTCGAATTACACATATTAATCCCGCCGTAGATACACAAGCATTATGTTTTGTATCTGCGGACACAATGGAGATCTGTACAACACACATAGTTAACATAATATTATACAATTCAGCATTCAGTCCAATCGTGAACACTCGTCTCCCATACCAGTCGGACAGACGTTATCAAGGGATGCTGTGAATGGACCAAACACATCCCCAACCCCCCGGACCACCTCTCGTTGGAAGGATAACAACTTTGTTCGCAACTCGAATATACAACAATGTGCGAATTGTGAATAGATTTTAGGGAAGATTATTATGGTACGTACTACGGTAGTATGGATCCATCTATTGATACTGTGGCATCCTCAATATTGGAAAACTTATGACGCGAGGATAATAGCAGCTGATGATTCGGAGAACTTGGTGATTTAAATTCCCTACCTAGCTAATATGAAGTACCGTTTATTTTCTGAATTGTGGTTCTGATGTCTCACCAAAGAGCTGAGCTCAGGCGTAATGAAACTTGCAAAGTTTCTAGATTTTTAAGTTCCAAAATTATTTAGCAGGTTGAAATGTACCGTGCCTCCGTCCTCAGTTGTCTATCTCCAATTAACTGCATCACAAATTCAAATTCAAATTTTGTATGTCTTTTTGAGGAGAGGAAGGAGTTAACGTGGGTCTTGAAAAGATTAATGTTGTTGGAGGGTGGAAATACAGAGGCCGACAAATCGTTCAACAGCAGGGCAGTTGAACTCAAGAATATTTCGTAGAAACGACCCGTTCTCATAATAAAACCGTGTACAAATGTTCAGCGCGCGTTTTTCGTATTTCCCGACTATGTGCCGGTGCCAAAAGGATCAATGACGCCAGTTCCAGACTCTGACTGAACTTATTTCTTAATTTTTTTTCTGTATTTGAAATATATACAGCGTGTAACAGCAAGTACGCGAGTGATTTCTGAGCATATTGGAGGAAAACATGTTGGCAAAACTTTCTTTTGTTCAAAAAAAATATGCATTTTTTTAAATTAAAAAAAAACAATTCACAATGTCGTCATTGGTCCAACCCTCCACTCCGGTCCCAATTGTCCTTTAATGTTGTTTTTAATGCTTTTAAATGAGAAAAAAAAGTCACCAGTGACCAAAATTTCTTCTTCATTTTTTACTCCAAAGAAGTTCAGGAATTACTGGTTAAAGTTTATCATGCTCGTGTTGTTACACCCTGTATAAATTCCATCTGAATTGAATAATGTGTTTACCGTACATAAAAAAATAAATTTGAAACACAAAATTTTACGAAATAAATGATTCTCTATTTTAGTGTAAAATGTACGAAAATAAAAGTGAATATTTGCACGTTAGAATCCGACGGTGGGTTGTACGCATTTGAGTTATGTATGCGGCCTTTACGCAGAAGTATCTACAACAGAGGTATAAAAACGGTTCTCTTACGACAACGATAAACGAAGTTAGGTCACTATAAAATGTCGGATGTCCTCATAGTTCTCAGAAGTCAAAGAGACCATAGGGTAAACGGGGAGAACACGCCGAAAGGGGGGAGGCTCATAATTGGTTGTAGATCGTCCGTTAGCCTTTGTTGTGCGAAATTTGTTGCGCTGGCGTATAGCTCGTCGGATTGTGCAAGAAAATTGTCACAGATGGATGAGTTTCGACACATTTCGTTTAACCCTCTAACACTAATCATCTTTTTAATACGAAAAGACTAATCATTTGTCAGTTTGACTAACATTATTATCAACTCTGACAAAATGCATTTTTGGTTTACGAAGGTTTAAAACACGGTATAAAGAAGAAAACAAGAAACGCGATGTGGGCGTCTTTCGTAGTCCAAGTGTCGGGGATCCTGCTTTAAAATTTCTGGTACAAAAATTATTTAATCATAATTTCATTTCGATCAAATGGAATTGCAATATATGCAGGCAAGGTAAGAGAGAGAGAGAGCTCTGTATTTTCATTGGCTCTCTATCCAAATGGTACCAAGTCAAAGATACGCCATTTAAATCTACATGGAAGGCACTCTAGCTCGTATTCTTTATTATAGTCTATGTTATTTTATGATACATCTTTTTGTAATGCTTAAAAAATAAGTAAATATCAGTATTCATTCAATACTGGCCGTTAGACTGAAAACAAATTACGATAAATTTAAATTAGACACCAAGATTTGGATCATTAGCCAAAACAGACCAAAATTCAATGATTTTTTAAAAATCTCCCTTTAAGGCCATCCACCCGCAAAATTTTTAACAAAATCACGCGCTCCTTATGCAGGTGGCGACAAGGTTGAAAATCCCGCTGTACATCGGCCGCATGTTTCGATTTCGGCAAAAAAAACATCACCAAAATGCGTGTTTTATTCTATTCTGTAAAGCTCAGACATAATTATTAAAATGTTTTACGGTCAGATTCTAAAAAAATTAATTTATCACAATGAACAATACGAAAATATGGGAAAAAGACTTTATGAGTAGGAGATTTTGCGCTTTAAACGTTTTTTTAATGTCTCATACTTTATTTTTTAAATGAAAGGCCAAGGTGTGATCTACTTGCAGTATTTAATTCAATTATCTATGATATTTCTAGGTCAAAAAATTCTCAAACCGAAAACACACGATTTTGCATTACTTCCCATTGCATCGCCTTAAGTATGATATAATGTTCATGAACATTATACTGTAAATAGTAAACTATGTAAACTACACAAACTCTGTACTGTAAATTGTAAACTTTGTAAAGTGTAAATTGCAAACTGTAAACTTTGCCTGCTCTCAACACAGGTTCTCCTAATGAGAAAGGCACAGTACCATAACTCTTTTATAACATTAACATTGTAGGATTAAAAAAAAATACTTCAACGATTATAACTTTTCGAGACTAAAATCAGCGGTGACATAAATTTCAAGAAAATTAACGAAAGCAAAGTATTTTTTCTCGTCCTTCGTAACTAACTTAAAAAGGTTCATTCTCTTATAAAATAAAACATAAAACTCATTGTACAATTTACACATTTATATGCTTTGTGCATATAAATGTGCAAAAGTGCGGCTGGTGTCATATATGTAATGGTCTAACCATCATCCTTTTCTTTTAATAGAACCCTGGAAAATATTTTTTTTATATGCATAACTTTCATGCTAGAAAAGCTTAAGGGAGCGACATCTATCGACTTGTGGAGAGTTTGATTACAGTGAATTATAATCCAATAATTTTGATTCATAAAACTCGTTGCAACATAAAACCACGAGATGGCAGTGAGAAGAAGGTGTTCCCTCTTATAAATAAACATCACAGGATTGGGTGAAATCAACGAAAAAGTTACCAATCAAACGAGCGTTCTACATAAACAACAATTAGTGGTGACAGGACAAAGGAAATATTAATTATTTATGTGAATCGAAAGGGTTCAGATCAACGGCCTATAATATAAACATTTCACTAGCGGTCGAACAGGACGAGAAGAGGTCGTGAACTTTAAAGGAAACAATGGGAAATGCAGAGATGAATAACCATTGAAAATGGAAGTAGAAAGTAAAAATAATATGCAAAATGTTAATTACAAATAAAAAAACTACAAAGAAATGATTTATCTTGCACGGGGAAAGGCGTGTTTGCATTAGAATTTAGACAGAAAGACGTGTCATGTAAGGCTAAGCGGAAAAACAACGAATTAGAGAAAATAATTCAGAGAACAATAGCTTCAGCAGATGAAAAAGGGAAGAAACAAGAATTATACAGTATGGAAACTTCGGCAAACTTAAGAGGCGATTTAGGCGAGACTAATGTGAAATAGAAGTACAATTTTCTAATTTCAGGAACGTAGATAATTACAAGGGAGTGAAACTAGGCTGATTTTAGGTGATAAAAGGTATTAATTGAGTAGATTCGGGACATCAGATATTATGAAAATGTAGATGAGAAATGTATCAATCAATTATAAAATTTAAACTGAAGGAATTCAATAGAAATATTGAGATATATGGACTACTACTTTGAATATAGTTCGATACATTTAGGTAAAATTTTGAGGTTGTCAATGACTAATGTAAACAAGGCGACAAGAATTGTTTATCCAAGCGATCAGATGAACATGAAACTCGGGCAATAAAGAGATAAACGAACAATTAAAAATATACAGGGAAGATAGGAATATTTATTTAAGGAAAAGTAATAAAAAATAATGGGTTTTCGATTAACTCTGATTTATATTGGTTTTTTACAAAAGTAATGATTATTACCCATAGTAAACAATAATCTAATGTGATATTGAGTTAGAGTGGAATGGAGAAAGGGGAGTGGCCAGGAAAGAAGTGAACGGACTCATATCTACCAGGTTTGGGGTAGGTAAATCACAGGTAAAAACGCCAATAAATTAATACATAGAATTATTAAAGGTAGTGAAAAATCAATTAAGGATGATATCAATCGACCCGGATGAAAGTATAAGCAGACGATAGGTACATGCAAAAGGTGTAATACAGCTAGACCAGGAAGAAGCAGTGCAACACATTGAAAAATCATTCTGGAAAGGTATATTTATTAACTCAGGCAGGTGAGGTGGGGAAGAAATTATAAAGTGTTTACACCAATATTAGGATCAATTGAGAATTGCACGAAAATATGCGTTAATCGAATATTCACATGTTAGATCAGAGAAAAACCATGTTACCATCGGAAAATTCATAAATAAAAAGATATCGCATATCAAGATAACCAGGGACTAAGGGAATTTCTAAAATTGAACGATGTGAAGAAGGCGCTTCTTTAAATAAAATTCAATAATGACATAGTGGCTATGATTACGAGATACCCGAGTTCATAGGCGACCAAAGAATAAGCGATAGATAATATTTTCAGAAAAAAAAAACATGAATCGAAATTTCCAATTCTATAATAAGGAACAGCAGGGCGATCTAGAGGAATGAACTAAATTCGATCCTGGCCGGAGTGAGGAAAAGTGATGGATTCAGAGGCAGGCCAGGTGTTACCTAAATATTTACATTGAAGAATTACATTCGAAATTAGTATTACTTACATATAGGTTTACGAGTTAATAGAGAACATAATTTAATGTAGGTATGGAATGGAGTTAAATCCTTTTGATTCTAAGCTAGGTATATAAGGCAATGTAATGAGGGAATATGGGATTAGTCGCGGAATACGTCGGGCGAGAAAAAATTAAATTACGTGCTGGCCGATTTTAAGTAATTGTTTTGTTTTTGGACTTAGGAAGTTTCATTTGATTTGTTTCTTACAATTAAATAAAGTTTTAAATAAATTCTTTTAAATAGTTGTTGGATTGATTCAACAATAGTTTGATTAAATTCAATAATAGTTTGATAAATATTGAAGTTTCTAAAATTCATTATAATTAAGTTGATACTAAAAATTACTTCTGTGAATTAATTAAAATTGGTGGTTTTAAGTGAAATTATAATAATCGACAGTGTTTATAAATAAAGTGTTTGAATCGAAGTCTTCTAAAATTCATTATATTTAAGTGAAGTGATATAAGAAAAGTGACCCAGTAAATAAAGTGTTTTGTGTTCGAATTAATATTGTATTGAAATAAATTCTCTTGTTGATCTAATTTTCTCAAAACTGTTAGAGCAATGTGATAATAATAATAATTTAATAAATATTGAAAATTTCTAAAATTAATAAAGTTATTTGTATAAAGATTTTTAAAATTAGCTTCTGTGAATTAATTAAAATTGTTTAAATGAAATGTGATTTAATTCATATTTTGTGTTGAACTAAATTCATTACGAGTTTAAGAAAAATTAAATATAATTGCGTTTAAAATAATTTAGTGAAAGTTTAAAAGCAGCTGAGTCTTAGTTTCACATAATTCATTTTTAATACTTAGTGTGGGATTAATTTCGTAAAAGAAAAATAATAAAGCTCTAAAATATTACCAAGCGTTCGGTTTACGGATTTAATTAATAGTTAGTAAAGAAAATTACGTGAGTACAAAGAATAAAATAGGAAAATAAAACAACAAAAATTTAAATATTATCTAATAATATTTGGATTTAGAGAACATTAAATTTGAAGAAATAGTACAAATCGGTAGATCACGAATTGAAATTAGGTAACGCTAGATTGTTGTTAAATAAATATTTCTAAATTAGATTAAACATACCAGGCAGGGAAGTTCAATATTTTCTGAATCTTCATATTGGCGTGTATAACCCGTCTGGAAAAAATATGAATTTGTCGGAGTTCAGGTGAGCCAACCATTAAATATTAAAGTTTTCAGGATCCCTGGGACGAAGAGGACGGTGACTTGAATTATATTTCTAATGATGTATAGTGCATATATTATATGTATAAATATATACTTATATTTAATGTTTAATATATAGGTCAATACTATACGACCGTTATCTATCATGAGTGAATGTTTTGTATACGTGATCAAAGCCGTTCTAATCAAATATTTGAGTTCAAATACATTTTATGATACCCAGCGGGTACATCTTCCTTTATGAGATATTTTACGATAAATCTTTCCTTTCGCATTGAATTATAATTAAACTAGTACTATAGATAATTCAATTGTCTCACTCATTACCAGCACTTGACTTTTAAATATTCAAAAATACCTAATTTTTTCCATAAATACATTTAAGTATTTATAAAAATTTCCGGTAGATACCTACCTGTATAATTGTCTTTATCGAGTTAATTCATAGTCAACAACTTCAGAACATCTTTTATAGGTATTTCACTGTGTAGTGAAATAACTTCGGCTAAAGACTTGGCCTTTACTAAGAGAATGTATGTGTGTATGGGTATGTATGTATGTATAAAGCGTATAATGTATCTATCAAATCTATATGGCCGTTATTTATTTTATGTTTATTTATATACAATGTTTAATATGTATATATATATAAAACCAATTATTATATTTATGTATATCTCCTATAAAAACAATTTATTTTATTAATATATACATTTTTCCTAACATATAAATTCAAAACTAACGTTACTAAAATTACCAACAACCCAAACGATTTTATTAATTCAAAGATCGTTATCATTCTAAAACAAACCAATGAATCCTAATTGTTATGCTTCCTGACGGGGGTCTCTGACACTTAATAACTGTCGCATATCTCAATGACACACTTCCTCGACTGTTATTAAAACTAGGTCAACATTCCAAACCACACCCTCTTATATCGAAGTATGTAGATACGTATAAGTATATATATATTCGAATTTCAGTACATCTTACGAAGAATAAGTACCTTCACAAACGTCGACATTTAATTGAAAAATAACTATCATCTTTTGCGATGAACTATCATCTTTTGCGATGAACTATCATCTTTTAGAAATCACGTATTTGTAGTTTGCGTACATAAATATTTTTATAGCGCCATTTTCATAGAAAGATTCAATTCAAAGGCGCTCCACACCCGTTCGAACATATTGATGAATTCAACAGAACAAACAAAAACCCACATTATTAAAAATATCAAAATAAGCATAATCATTCGTCGACAATACGTTCCCAAGTTATGTTATAAAATTAATTTTATCTTCGACTTAGGTTTTCAAGGTTCAGGCCTTGCAAATTTTGGGCTTTTTGGAGTCCTACCTTTTCTCCAAACAAAAAATCAATCTACAGTTAAATTCAAACTACATGAGATAGCAGGGTCTCATTAAACCAACCTGTCAACCAAACCAAAAAGTAATATATCATGTATATTGTATTATCACTTTTACGTATATTCTTATGTAATATGTCTGAATATCTGGCACAGATTCACGACCTGTGTTGGAGATGTCAGATCCACAATTTTCTGGGAAAACTGGAGTATTGTGGATTATAAAAACTCGTATTGTTTACATATATTTATAATTTGTACCTATCGATTGGGCAGAAATAATTGCTGATTTAAGCGTGGTTATCTCTGAACTTTTGATGCGAGGGACGGCCTTTCAACCCGGACTTTGCAAAAATTCGCAAGTATATAATGTTGTTTGACGAGGGGACGGAACCGGTTTGATCTCCTTTAAATGTAACTGTCTGGAGGACGGGAATTCGGAGGGTCTCGGACCCATGGATAAGGAAGGTGCTCTTTCCGTCGCGGTACAGGGGATGACCAATAGCGCACGAACTGAAAATTGAAGAGGTTACGTATACCGTTTGGTCAGGCTGTACGTCTGTGAAGAGAGAGTTACTGACCGGAAACGTGGTCATCTGAGTACTTTAGGGGTAGGTCTGGAGCCGAATTGCAGCAAAACAAACCGTATTCGATCTCTCGTCATAACAAAAGCTGTGAAAACTAAAACCTAATCATGTAATTTTCCCAAATTTAGGAAAGGATGGAGATGGCGCCAAAACAAGTAAAACTGTACCTTTTAACCATGAAATTCATTGAAACTAACCCATGTAGAATAACACTTAGTACGATGAGGAAAGGCGATAATACTGTGATCATTACATTTATGTATACCAAATTTAAAATCGAAACTACGTCGTATTATATAGATCAGGAATAGTGCAATTAGTATAGCCCAGAAGCTAAGTTTTCCCATTAAAACTCACGATAGAAGAAAAATAGAAAATTTAGGGGTAAAGTTAGGAAAATGCTAGTCTTCCTATAGGAAATTAACGTAGATTGCATAGTAGAATAATAATAGAGAGTTCAGAACATTAAAGTCTAAGATAGGAATGTTAGGAATACGAATTCTGTCAATGGTATGCGAGAGTCTGCCTACGCTACAAAGAATAGGGGTTACCACAAAATAAGACCTTGTTTTTCCAATAGTCTGAACCAAAAATCAGAATACAACGTAGACTCCGGAAAAGCTTGGGAAATTGACCACATTGGAGTGCAAAATTTCCGTGAAAATCATGAAAATCGGAAACACTCGAATGTTAGCATAGGGCTAGACGTTACACGCTGGCCAAGGAGGAGAAAAACCTCAAATTGAAAGGAAAACTACAAAGAGTTTTCCGATCACATTAGTTAGGAAAATTTAAGGCAGCAGTAGAGGAGTCATCTTAAATCGGTGGCGCGAACGAAGTCTATTGCTAAATTAAATCATAAACGAAGGAAGGACAGGCCATCACATCTTTAAAGCCTAATAAATACCCATATACAAGACATGGTATTGTATATAGAAAATGGCGGCTCCTACCCCCGTAGAATTTAATAAAATAATTATGATAATAATGTTTTATCTTCTTTTTTATAACAAAATAAGAAATAATGATATACTCACTGGGATTTCCCGTGCTGAGGATTTAATTTATAAAACAATAAATTACATTTTGTAAAATTGATGAAAAAATTAAAAATAATTGTTTGGTGAGGTGTTTCAAGTGCAGTAAAGTGATTTAAACCTTTATTAATTAAAATAATTGTTTGGTGAGGTGTTTCAAGTGCAGTAAAGTGATTTAAACCTTTCCCTCCCTGGAAGCCCTCGTCGGCGAATGAGTTGGGACGGAGAACTGGCGCTATAAGTATTAGTCGAAACGACTTACTCTCAGTCTTCTGGGGTTAAGATTTTTTTTTTTACAAATGTAAGATACACTATTTTTAGGTGTTTTATAATAATTTCGTAACGGAATTTCCGACAAAACCTTTTATGTTATTTTAATGAGTCATCGCCCCTTACGTGATATATTATTTTATCGATTAATTACTGTTGTGATAGATGCACGCGGAAGAAACTCAATTAATAACACTAGGCACGTTTGTGGGGTAACACGCGAATGCTTTTTTTTCGAACATTTTTATCGCATAATAATTTTGACCGAAAGTGTACTGGGTATTATGATACACAAGTTGCGAAGTGTTACATAACCAAATATGCACGCTACTTCAGCATCAATGTAGAAGGAATGTTTGAAAGAATTTCAAGAATGCCCATAAGTTTTTTTTTAAATTTTTTGAGCGTATTACTTCACTGTAGTGGGGGGAGATGACTACTACTTTTATTTTCGTTTTACTCTGCATTAATGTGATTTACATACGAGTGCATAATACAGTAAGAAAATAGTTTATTCATGTTTTTGGTAGGCCTATAATTATTTATATGTTTCCTTGTAGGTACTGTCAAAGCATTAAACTACGAACTTCTACCAAGTCACCCTGAATTCGTTGTTCCAATAAAAGTGTGGGTGCTCTAAACATTAAAAGACGATTTTTTTAGGAGATTTTACTTTTAAAAAATCAAGTGATGTCACTAAGTCCGGTCAGTGGCTGAGTTGGCATTGAGTTTGGGTCTCACCCAAGCGTCGTGAATTTAATTCTTCGGCTGGCTAAATCCTCCATTTACGAAAAAGGCAACATCTTCCGCTTACAGTGATGGTAGTAGAAGATTTTCAAATATTGTCAAGTTATTCGTAACCAGGGAATAATTGTCTTTCTTTTAAAAATAAAACATAATTGACTTCCCAGAAATATACATATATATAGCTAGCCTTCACAGTGAAACGAGAAGGATTTACCGCCAAGCCATTGAAATTCATTACCATAAAAATAATATGAATACTAGAAATGACTCAATCAGAATTCCTGACACTTGAAAAGTCATAATTGATCAAAATTCCCCGATTACAGCACTTCCGAAATTCTTAGAATTACCCACAACTTGCTTAAATCAAACCAATCAGGTTACTACGCGCAAACAGTCTATTAAAGGCCCCGCCCCTACCCCCATCCCTTTATAAACACGCGTGCTTCATCCTAGACTATTAAAATATTTGTATGCACTTAGGTCTTGACTTCTGGCTTTAACGGACACGCGCAAGTGATCAGTTCAAAACAAAACTCAAGACATATGTACAATGTGATGTGTACGAAACGTCAGGAGTTAAAAAGTCCTTCCAAGGACTATATTAAGCGGGTAAACCGAGAAAATTATTCTACATTTTACACCCGTGAAAATCTCAACCATAACATATACATATACACATACATATAATTTTATATACATATACGTATAATTTTAAATATTTATACGAGTACACATAATTAAATACATACATATAATTTTTTTTAGTTAAATAAATAAATTAATGAAAACATGAACGACAACAATAAATCGTGCATAAAATGATATTTCCTAATTATCTAATACAAATAGTTTCTTTCAGCTAGCCAAGTTTTCAATATATTTATAAACTGTTTAGTTGTAATACATTTTTTTAATATTTCAGCAGGTAGCATACTTAAACAAATAAGAATCATGTAATCTAAAGTTTTTTGTCCATATTTGTTTGAATGCTTAGGAACCATTAATCCTTCATTAAAATTGAGCCGAGCGTTGTAAGTGTGTTCTAGTCTATTTGTATAATGTTTAGAGTGATTAATGTTCTGAAATATAATTTTGTACCACAGAACTACTTTTACTGGAAGATTTTGAGATTCTGATAAAAGTATGGAATATTATGCCTTTGTTCGTATAACCTTTTATGAATATTTTACCGTGCAAAATTTGAATTTTGCTTAACCTTTGCAATCGATTATTACGTGATGCTCGAAGTTCATTAGTCCTACCACTAATGTGGTAGGTATAACATATAAATATGTAGAAGGGGTTCAGAATCTAACTTCTATACTTACATTGAAAATTCTCATAAATTTTCTAAATGCTTTTCAAAGGCTTATTCCATAATTCTAGATAAATTATTTTAATATTCCAGAACGTATTCTATCACTTAATTTAATTATGAACTCAATTCAAGACCCGAAGTAGGTACTACGCAAATATTATAATATTTTGCTTTAAAGCCGTTCTAAGGGATGTTCCACAAGATCCAGCTACGGTTGGAAAATCCTTTATAAAACTAGCATTGCCAGCGTTACGGCTTACAGGATTCTGTGGTACAAGCATTATGTGGATTTTAAGGGAAATAAATTTGAATTTGAATTTAAATAACGGGGAGCAAATATGTTCAACGACTCGGGGACTCGGAATATAATGTGGGACCCAAATTATACCTAGATTGCTATAAAATAACTGAATAATCAGAAGAATCCCTAAGAAAATTTCAAAACGTTAACACTTGGGTGGTAGGGCGATGATTTTGTAGTAGATTTATCTTATAAGAGTGTATTACTAATGACGTATATATTACAATAATCTATCTTCTTTTTATTTAGAGTGAAAAATGTTCTCCGTATAGTCCTGGCGAGAGACTGCACTTTAGAAATGAAACAAAGATTACTATGGCTATAGCTCTGTTTATTCACCAGAACAGAATACGCAGAAGCATTGCAATCTCCCACTTGAACATTTATTTATTCTATGTACTCCCTTCAGAGTTGCAACATGGGTATAGCTTTGTTTAGTAACTTGATCAGAATATCCAGAAGCGTTGCAACCTTCCACTTCAACGTCTGAAAACATGGTTATAGCTCTGTTTCGTAACCAGATCAGAATACTCAGAAGCGTTGCAACCTCCCACTTCAACTTCTCACAACACGGTTATAGCTCTGTTTCGTAACCAGATCAGAATACCCAGAAGCGTTGCAACCTCCCACTTCAACGTCTCACAACACGGTTATAGTTCTGTTTCGTAACCAGATCAGAATACCCAGAAGCGTTGCAACCTCCCACTTCAACGTCGCACAACATGGTTATAGCTCTATTTTGTAACCAGATCAGAATACCCAGAAGCGTTGTAACCTTCCACTTCAACGTATTTTTCTCTACATACTCCCTTCAAAGTAACGATATGTCTCAAATCAGTGATGTCATAGTTCTACTGGATTCGGATCGTAATTTTTTTTATAGATAACAGTTGGAAATAGCATTATCGTCGTCAACGGGAAAATACCTTCCGAGTGTTAAAAATGTAAATTGTAGTTTAGATGCAACAACTCACAAATAAAACACTAAAATTTGGAGTACAAATATTTTTTTTTGTGATTTTTCAAATATTTAACTAATTGTCGTAAAGTTAACCACACGGGAGGTATTTTCCCGTTGATGACAATATACTGTACTTTCACAATAATTATTTTATGTGAGTTAATTGGTATATCATTTGTGTTTTTAATATACAGGATTCTTTCATGTGTTGATCTTTATCAGTCCGGAGGCGTATATTACACGCCGAGTGATTTCACTTGCACAGGTCTGAAGGCGTGCCTCACACGCCCAGTGTTACAAATACTTTAAAACCATTTTAATATTTGTTAAAACCCAAAACATGTTGTTTTGTATCTAATTGTTCGATGTTAAACTATACAATAATTATGTCCCGAAAAATTACCTTAATTAATACTTATTGTTGTTTTCAAGTTTAATTTGTAAATCTCTGTTTTAATTCAGAGTTCTTTATTTTTAGTAATAACTATTTTATTCAATACAACATATGGCATATTTACAAAGAAAAGTATAAGTTTGATAATGCCTCAAAAAAACAAAACATTTACTAAATGACTTAAGGGCGATAGGGACGTCGGAGAGTTATTATTTATTTATTCAAAATAATTATAGTATTATTACTCCATACGACAAACATAATGTTTTTAAATAGAAAAATATTTATTAATTGATAAACTAAAGTTCTTAAAAACTTAAGACAAGATTTTTGTGCATAGCGCAAATGGTAACAATTATTTTTATAAACAATAATTATTAGCCTGAAACACTCATCCAAATTGAAAAATAGAAAAAAAAACTTTTCGAGCAATCAATATTTTATAAATTTACGTATGCTTTGTATTTATCAAAATCTAATCAGAAATATTACTTTTTCTGACCGTCCCATTGTGTGTTTTACAAAATATTTAAAATACGAATATGATTTTTACAGTATTTTTAATCATTTATCGTTGTGTTTTTGTAAATAAATATAACCAAAGATTTGTAATCCGCATTACAAAAAAAAAACCTTAAAGTTACGTAGTGTTCATAAAAAAATTAAACAACACACTGTTCTTTTTTTTAAATTTATCTTATCGACTAGTTACAGAAAACCCTTTATAGCATTTTTTAAGGATATTTAACCTTTTTAATGTTTTTGTAAAACATGCGTAGAACGGTCAGAAATGTGTAATATTTCTGATTATATTTTGATAAATGCTAAGCCCATGCAAATTTAAAAAATACGTAATAAATATTTTTATCCTTAAAAATATCACGTTTATCGTATTGCACAATAATATTATCATTATATTGAATTAATAAATAATAACTCTCCGACGTCCCTCTTCCCGTTAAAAAAACGTGTTTTTATTTAAATAATATATATATACATATCAATATATATTTGATATATATATATTAATAAAGTGGTGATTGCAACGTAATTTTAAATTTGTTTATTAATAATGACGCCGCAAATTGTAATTGATAAATTTCATCATTAAATATTAAAAAAATGCTCTAAATAAGTTATTTAATTTTATCAAAAATATTATATTTTAAAATCTATAATTTTTCATACACGTAAGTCTTCGCCATACAACATATTTATTATTACTGCACATATGTATTAAACTTCATATATGTAGTATTATTCCTAACGGTAATCAGCTGTAATCTTAGTTTCGTGTAATTTTCAGAAAATGTGTGTTAAGGACTCCAATAACAGTATTTCCTTAAATTAATCATCAACAAGTGTTTAAACAAAAAAACTGTTTTCTTGGAATCTGGCAACCGAGTGGTTGGTCAAAAGATTTAGGGGAAAAACGATTCAATAGGTAAACGTTTTGTAATAAACTGAAGAATTTATGCTAAGGGTGGCGATTTCCTGAAACCCTTTAATCCCCACTTGGTGGAATAAGCCGAGACGGCAGAATGTGTAATCTGTGGCAGCTGCTGGACCAATAAAACCTTCTGGGCATTCCTCAAACCCCCCCCCCCTTCCTCGCTGTCTCAAAAGAGCCCCCAGCCTTCACACCCTCAGGGGATCGGTTTCATATATGGTTGATAGACTGGATCTGTTCAACATAAACCCTCTGTTAGTGATAAAACAGAGAATTCCAAGACAGATTTCCAGGTATCTCTCTAAAAATAATAACACTCTTCGCCGTTCTTTGTGTAATATCATATATTGGCACTTAAAGCTATACATCGTGAGTATACAACGAATAGTGGTCAAGTTGTTGTCAGCAGAATGAGATTGGGTTTTTTTTGCAAGGATGCAGGATAGGATAGCGCTTCAATGCGAAGTACTGCAAAATCATTTGTTTTCGGTTTGACAATTTGATGACCTAGAAATATCATAGATAATTTACTTAAATACTGCAAGTAGAACACACGCCTTTCGTTTAACCGGGAATTTTTTTGGCGAGTCTTTTTATAAAACTAGAAAAAAATAAAGTTGATGACCTAAAAAATAAAATTAATTGATAAATCTTCTACTCGCAAGTAGGAGATTTATCAATTAAACTTCGGATATGGTCATATTGTTCTCTGCCTCAAATTGTATTTTTTTAAATATGACGGAAATTTTGAATAATGTTTTTCCTGAACTTTACAAAATAAAATTAATTGTTAAATCTTCTACTCGCAAGTAGGAGATTTATCAATTAAACTTCGGATATGGTCATATTGTTCTCTGCCTCAAATTGTATTTTTTTAAATATGACGGAAATTTTGAATAATGTTTTTCCCGAACTTTACAAAATAAAATTAATTGTTAAATCTTCTACTCGCAAGTAGGAGATTTATCAATTAAACTTCGGATATGGTCATATTGTTCTCTGCCTCAAATTGTATTTTTTTAAATATGACGGAAATTTTGAATAATGTTTTTCCCGAACTTTACAAAATAAAATTAATTGTTAAATCTTCTACTCGCAAGTAGGAGATTTATCAATTAAACTTCGGATATGGTCATATTGTTCTCTGCCTCAAATTGTATTTTTTTAAATATGACGGAAATTTTGAATAATGTTTTTCCCGAACTTTACAAAATAAAATTAATTGTTAAATCTTCTACTCGCAAGTAGGAGATTTATCAATTAAACTTCGGATATGGTCATATTGTTCTCTGCCTCAAATTGTATTTTTTTAAATATGACGGAAATTTTGAATAATGTTTTTCCCGAACTTTACAAAATAAAATTAATTGTTAAATCTTCTACTCGCAAGTAGGAGATTTATCAATTAAACTTCGGATATGGTCATATTGTTCTCTGCCTCAAATTGTATTTTTTTAAATATGACGGAAATTTTGAATAATGTTTTTCCTGAACTTTACAAAATAAAATTAATCACGCATTTTGGTGATGTTTTTTTGCGTAAATCGAGACATGTGGTCGGTGTTAAGCGGGAATTGCAAGCTTTTCGCTACCTGCATAGTTTGTGATTTTTACGAGGTAGATCTCCTTAAAGTCCTCCTCGCGGATTAGGACTATAGGTTGTTGGTTGGTGTTATAGGTACTTATGCTGTCTTTGGAATTTTTATAATTTCGTCATCTTCATGTTTACTTATAACAAAGGTTCAATTTTTTTGTCCCCCGTTTAATGGCTAAAGTTACCTCAAGGGCGCTTTACATTTTACTATTAATGTTTGTAGCCTCTTTGATTTGGATATGTTTTAAGACTTTCTTAAAGGTTTCAAAATTGCTTTCTGACCTCAAACCAAATGGAAAGTCATTTCAGGAATGTGGGTCTAGTACATTGAAAGCCCTGTCCCCAATACAGGTATATGAGTTTATATATTGCAGTGTACTTGAGGCCCAAAATGTATTTTTTTTATATTAAGATTTTTAAGTTAGTTCAATTGATCAAATTGAGCCCTGTAGCAAAATCATTTTTGTAAAAAAAAATTTTTTGGAAAATTATTAAAATCATCGGCTATAATAATATCAGCACACTAAAAAGTCAAGAGCCGCCCCTTATACATTGTTCTGAAGATGGAAAGGTATTTACAAAACCGGTCTATTAATGTGTTAAAAAAAGCTGTTTAAACAAATTTATTTACTGATTTTGCAAACTATTAGTATTTGGTGGAATTTCACCACAAAAATTATATCTTTATTCCACTTTTTTATTTCATTAGACCGGAGCAGTTTCAAATAATCATGTTCATCTTCAGACTGATGTATTCCAGCGTTTTGGAAATTATGCGTTTTAGTGGCAGGGGAATAACAGATGATTTTTGGTACATTTTGGGGATAGGAGGGCGATTTATTATTTTTTATGGAATAAAGCTATGAAGTTGTGAATTCTTGCTTGTCTTTTGGGTGCCATGATTGATTTGATAGTGAGAGTAATGCCTTGTGAAGACTATTCCTATCTCTAAACAAAGATACAAAGAAAAATAATTTGATAATTTTATTTCATTGCAAACATTTATTATTTCAAAACGTATCTAAATAATAAAGTTCTTCAGTAGGTACCTACTAATGTTTTCCATTTTGGAAAAATATTCTGCCAAAAAAAAACTTCTTCTTTTGATTATGTAATCTGTGGCTCACCAGAGTGGTATATCTATGGGCTAACCTCAATGCAACATGTCGGGTTCAATGTTTTTCATAGTAATTTTAAAAAGTTATAGAAACTGTTTTACATATTGGATTTCATTAAAACTACTCTATAAACCTTTCCGGTACTAATAAAAACAAACTGTGATATTTTCAGCGAAGGTCAAGTAATTTTCGAGAAAATCGACGACAAACAGACAGACAAACATTCATTTTTATATATAAAGAAGATAAGAGATACAATTCCCATGAGTTTTCAATTCAACACATTAAGGGACCGTTCATTATTGTTACTTAATATTAGATTTTACCGAGTTTTCAAGGCAAATACGTACGTGAAAATATAAAAACTATAAAATTATTTATTTGATTATATGGTAGGTACATTAATTTGGGAGGCGGGTATGGGTTATGGTACCATTTATTGAATATATAACACCTCTGCCATAGGTCATTTCAAGCAGTTCGCTATGTTTGGTGACTTAGTAGGGGTGCCTGGGTTCATGGGGTGAGCTTTGTTCAGGTTTTAGCAGCGGATGCGTCTACCCATCAACTGTACGGCGGGCCGGATTGGGAGAGGCCGCTTGATAAATACCCTTCGATCTCTCCAGCCGGAATCTCTTGACCCATTGCCTTTCACCGCAGTGAACGGGATGGATTCATACGTCCGTCACTTCTGGACACACTGACCCCTAGATTTAAAAAAAAAAATCCTTCCCAGAACTTCCTCTCCTTCCTATCCTTAAAAAAACCTCTACACAGATATCTACACATCTGGGCTTTTATATGGATTTTTAAAAACAATTTTAAGAATATAATGAGTTACCAAAATTTAAAAATACCTGCATAGAGATTTCATGCCATAAGGTTTATTTAAACGATTAACAGTAACATAAAATAGAAAACTAAAACATTATTATAACACAAATCATTAACGCCACATTATCCAAGCTAAAATACTTACTAAAGAAATAATGTTTCGAAAAACATACGAGTATACGTTGTAACTATGCGAAAACTGTCATAATCCATCGAATACTTTATATCAAAAGTGATAAACTGAACGCTGATTATGAAAATAGAACTTTAAACCGATAAGATTACAAACGAGCGATAAATCTGGATTTACCAAAAGTTACAGCGATAATTTTGCAATCTTATCACGTAGAAGCCAGTTAAAAGTATAAAGTGTGGGTGTCCTCTTTCGATGGGCGGAAGAATTCAATACATAAATCACACGCATGAATTCGCAGAATCATGATTTGGTGTTTCCATGCTTTAGACCCTTATCAATAGCGGAAGTAACCCCCGCGGAAACGGAAGTGGGTTTGTAACAATATCTTGTAACACGTAGACACCGGATGTCCCGGCGGGGTCGTGTAACTCGAACTTTATGTAGCAAATATTAAAACGGTACAGTGGTCCTACATAATTCTGGTTGATGTAAAAACTAAATTTCCTACGAGTATAATAGCTCAAATGAATTTTCGAAAAGTGGCAAAGTTTTGGTGATAAATAGCATAGTCATTCGTTCAATTTCTCCCCTGTCACCGAGGGTTCGATCCCGGTAAAACTCATTAAAATAACGTATTTTAAAACATTCTCGCACTACTTTTGGATGAAGACTTCCCGGCGTTCTCGAATTTCACTGCCAGAATTACACACGGACGAAATTACAAAATTACACATACTTAAATTACACTTTAAATTACAAGTTTTGAAGTATGCGTTAAATAAATTTTAATTAAATTATGTTTGACAGAAGACCTGTTCAATTTAGTATTTTGGCAACAATAATAGGAACATTTTTCGTCAGATGAGAACTTTTCACGGTTGTTAAAAGGATGTTTTTAAAAGTATTTTTATTAGTTTTCGATTTTGTATTTAATATTTATTTATCATTTACATGTATATAGATACAAATTTTGTAAAACAATGTTTTTTCTTTTGGTACCTCTTCTTGTTTTTCACGGCTAAAACTATGTTCTCCATTAGTTTTTGCGATATTATGCCGTGTTTAAATTAGATTTTTATTGTATCTAGAAGTTTTGTAGCTTGGACATATTTCTACAAAATTATAGCAGATGTTACGGCAAACTTTTGTTTTTTTTTTTAAATTTTTTTTACATGAAATATATTTAGCGAATATCGTAACACTGTGAAATTAAAACCTATTGAATAAGATTTTTTTGGCATTTGTAATTCCAGTAGGCGTAATTCCCTCCATTTGAATTTTCTTCCATATGTTATTACGTTCACGTGTAATTTTGGCAGAGTAATATTGGTACGTGACAATTCAAGGCTGTATAATTTCGCCCTGACACCGTTGTAAACACAATACTAAAACAAAATCTTTACAGATTTCTTTAACTGTTAGATATTCAGTTAGGGAGGATTTTATCCTGCAATAATCGTACCTGCATGCTGTCCTTAAAATATACCGATTTTTTACATCTAAAACCTTTACTATGGAGACCACAGATATCAAGTATTTATTATATATCGAAGAAAATAATATTAACAAATCTCAAATGAAACACAAAACAGATAAGACTCATTTCTTCGTTCATCCGCTCTACATGCCCAAACATATTGGATAGCAACCAATAACATGGGGATTCATTGATAAATACATAAGTATAAGTCTTCAATTTGAAGAATGATATCGATGAAAATAACAAACTAACCATCACGCCGTTTCGCCACAGGAGTAGGCAGAAACGACGTACTGCCAAACAAATCGAAATTTCATTCACATTCGTACATCGTCTTATACATTCTCTACTGTTATTCTGACTTCTGACATGGCTTGACGCAAGTATTTGATTCACTTGATCGTGCCATGTCTTCCTCGAGCATCCCCGGTTTCTTCTTCCATCCACATTCGAGTCATACATTCTCCTTATACTCCTTTCTTAGTTAATTCGCTCTAGATGCTATTTAGGCGTTCTTTTCTTAATCTTACTCATTACGCTTACGCCAGCCTTGCATTCATTATGAATCTCAACATTTTTCACACGATTATACGTGGTTTTACCACACATTCACCTCAGAGATCTCATTTCTACAGCAATCAGTCAACTTTCATCCTTCCTCTGCTAGTTCCCTGCCTCACTGTCATACATTAGAGTTGGTATCAGCACTCCATTGGACTGCTAGCTACACTTCTTTGGACATCAATGAAAATGACATAAACAAAACACAGGTTTTCAATAGCTCAGTGGTATTTGAATATAGGTCCTGGGATCAATATTCAAATGCGACTGATATACTTTTATTTCTTTTCTTTTTCATGTTTCATTTGAGATTTGTTAATATTATCTTTTTAAATGTCTAAACATCCCAGCGAGATTTATAGGCTTCAATAAGTTATTCCAGTAAACTGAATATTTATTATTGTTAAAAGTATTAAATTTTTCTAAAAAAAATTATCTTTTGTTATCAGAGACATATTTAACAACATGAGGCAAGAAGGAAGAGGAGCTTCAAAACTGTGTCGGATGTGTTTGCCTCTCCCATAGTGTTTTGACACGGCCATTTTGTCTTCACATTTGTTATGTATAGATTGATATTATGCCTAATTTGTGAGGGAGTCGGATTGTCGGATTAGTCGGAATAAATATTTTTTTGCTATTTGCAAATGATTCCGACTCTCGATGCCTTTTTAAATGTTTTGTAGAGTGGTGGGATGTGCCTCGCCACTTCTGGAATTACTTAAAATAAAACGTTAGAGTGAGAGCGGAGTGAGGGAGAGGTGCTTGTCGAACTTGCGCAGGGTGCGATAGGTCTGCACGTTGTAAACCGCTTTAAGTAGCCCGCGAAAGCCAGTTCGAGTTAGTTAGCATTCAACCGCCCGCTTGATAAGATGCCCTCTCTCTCGACTGCCCGCTCTGAATTCTGATCTACTCGCCTTCTTTCCTTTTAACCACCGCTTACCCTGGACCCACATCGGACTATTGTCTCTCACTGGACCCAGACCAAGCAACGTCACACGGAAACGGCCCCGAGCAGAATAATTTGCAAATTACAAAAGTCGTATAAAAGGTCTTGTCGTTAGTATCGTTCCTTCTTACAGAAGGAACAGTAGGTTGTGCTCTCTCCCCTCCCAGCCCTCTCCGCAGATCGGGATCAGCTTTCCTCCTAAAGTTTGGTTGTGCGCCATTACGTCTGGTACAACAACTTTGGATTCTAAATTATTATTGAGAGATTTCTCAATAATAGCCTTTAGATCCATGTTAACTCCCACAAGAAGTATTACAAATATAAAGGCTCTACAAATTTTAGAGAGAAAAAAAAACTCGCCTATTCTGATAACGGTATTCATGAATAAACAACATTTTTGAAATGCTTATTCCGGAGTTCAAACAATCCAAGTTATTTTTATACATTTTTGATATTCCACCTTCTTTTCATTGTTGACAGTTTCCCACACGTCTGAGCCCTTTTCAACCCACTACATGTGTATATATTTAAAAAGGTGTTTTCGTCTTTTTGATAATGCCTTGTTTAATCCACATGAATTACTAAGACTTTTAAAAATAAATTTTACTGTGGGTAGTATCTCGTTTTTTTTCAGCTTTTTAAAGCGCTTTTGAAGAGAGTACACGATACGATGCATGATAAAGCAACCAGACTTGACACCAGCGATATTGTCTGCTCTGTGTGTTGATTTAGTATACCATGTGAATTTATATCAAACACCCACAGATTCTAGTACTAGTGTATATCGTATTGTAATTTTTTTATGTAAAGTGCCAGGGAACATTTCTCCCTCTTCCTGTGTCAACTGTGGTTAAAGATGTATAAATATGGAGACAATATTCTCTTCCCAGTGAGCGGGCTGCATATTGTTACTGTAGGGATTTTATTTATTTTATTTCAAAGAATTGTAAACGAGGTTTTATGTGCTAGCAGCATTTGCTGATGGCAATCTTTTATTTACGCCCGCTCACTAAGGTAATGGGGGGTATAACTTGGAATTTCCGTTGATCTAAGGCTAGTATGTAAAAGAAAATGTATAGAATTTAAATAACTACGCCACAGTTATAGTCAGAAGATTACCATAGTGGGATTGATAACAGTTACTGTTAGAAAGGCACAAATAAACAAATAGTTTTTTAGAAAAAGTTATCAATATTTTTATCGAAAACATGTTTTTAACTCAATTCTTTTAATAGAATCAGTAAATGTCAATGTAAATAATTAGGCATTGGAGTACATACTTCAAAATAATTTTAAAAAATCACGTTGTAACGGATTAAAAATAATTTATCGCCCCGGTTACTGTGCTATGGACAGGCGACCTCATAATGTCGGTGAGTTACGGCTATAACCGAAACAAAGGACGAAGAGTTATTTAAAAGACGGCAGAGAGAGAGACGTCCACGTCAGTCTTCGGTTGACATTGCTGCAGAGACCTGGTCCATGGATCCGAACGAGTGATTTGGTACGGCGAATTTTGGTTATCATCATTTATAAATAAATGAATTAAAAATTATTTTGTATTCTCCACTTCTCGAAACCGATTTTTCAACAATTAGGCAAATTTGAAATTTTTGAAATCAGGAAGCGTTAATAGTGAATTAAATTGAATTAATAATCAAATATTGTTTTTTAAATAGGTATTTCTTAAATTTATTTTAACAATTTCTTTTTAATTCTTAACACCAATCGTTTATTCAATGTTATAAAATATTTTTTTATGAACATTTTTGATTAATTACTTACTGGCTTTAATCAATTTTTGTTTGTATTTATAATTTATCTATTCTTACATTATTGTGTTCTATGGTTATCATTTGTCTATACTTGACACTGCTATTTTTTAGTATTCTATATATTCCTGATGAGGAGAGTATCGTTTTCGAAACATGTTTATATGTATATTTCAATAAAGTGGTGATTTCAACATGTCACTCTATTGTCTTAAAAGTGGGCGGATACTATTTTATAGTGGGCAGGCACCTCCATAGACAATTTAGAATGAATAATGCTTGGAAACAGGCAAACAAAACTAATACTCAACAAAACACTTGGCTGATCGATGGCTCAGACTGATCATTCCAAAAATTGTGCTTTATTGTGTATAACTTTGTGCAATATGTTTCTTAGAGTCTTGAAAGTGTAGGTTAGCTTTCTTGTCTTCCTTTTCTCTTTTTGTATTAACGCAGATAGTATGTGCATACTTGTATGTGTACATGATTAGTAAACTTCAGGATAAAGCTTCAAGTGCCACCTGCGGTCGCGCGTAAATTCCAGATGAAATTATCGATATTTCTTAATTAAAGGTATTACAAATCGTGTTTTCATGAAAATTTCATCATGGTAATCTACATTTGGTGGGAAATTTTTGGGCAATATGCCCAAAACTTAGATACATTAATGTTTACATAGCAATAATAATCAATAAGTACAATAAACAAAAAAAAAATATCTCGAAAAAATGATAATAAGCATGAAAAAGATGTGAAAGGTCGAAAACATATTATAAAGTAGGTGTATAAACGAACTCCTTGTTGTCACTTATACTCATGGTACACTGTTTTGATACTTAATAAAGGGCATCATCACATTATTAGTTTGATATCGATGGTAATTTATTTTTTAAATTGATTAAATGTGTCATTAAAATGATTTCATTATTAGAGCAGTGATAGTACTATAATTTCTTAATATCCGCGATAAAGGAGAAAAATGTTTCGTATTTGTGTGATAGGCTTTAATATAAAAAATGCCCTTTATCCTCCTTGCTGATTTTCATTTTGGTGTATTAATTTTGATTTATGATAAAATGTTTGGTGTATCAATTGATGCATGTATAATTTTGTACAAAAGGAATACAACAGAAAGTTTATGTCTGACTGACAGAGATTGTAGTTTATAGTGCAAAATTCGATAATTATACGTTAAAAATTGATCAGATATGCAATTATAGGGGTTAATTTTCTTTGTATGGATTCGATTCTTTAATTTTGAATCTCGTAATTAGGAGGCCAAATAGGGGATGCGTATTCCAAAATACTTCCCACAATAGATTTATATAATGTATTTATTAATTCTGCACTTTTAAAAGCATACTACAACACAGAGCGTTATAATATATGGATATTATGGCATGATATTTATCTGGAGGTCTGGGAATGAAACGAGTATATCAAATGTAACTAAGCTGTTGCTTGCTGGGTAACTTGACCACCAGAGATCATTGTACAAACATAAATTTAAACAAGATTAAAGTGTCAGGGTTTGCCGAATAATTTATCAGGTTACAGTCAGATTAAACGTGTGCTGTTGAAATATACCATTCCTACACTTACAGAGCCGAGATACAGCGGTAGAACTATTGTAGTTCTTCCGCTGAGAGCTTCGTTGTGATCTCTCTTTCTGTTACAAGAGACGCTTCTGAGAAAGATGGAGAGGTTACAACTCAGTTATCAGCGGTAGGAATATTACCACTATCAAATGAAGGGTTGATCCTTCGTCCTATTGTTGCGTGGTGGGACTTGTACAAATATCTAGGGGCTCCTCGTTAGGGTTGGGACGGAAGTGGTTGGGGGTGAAGGATTGTTTACGCCATTAAACGAAGGAATTAATATGGAAGATAAATCAACAATGACGGTACTAGAACATAATTGATGGTGTATTTGATATAAGTGGGAAAAAATGTTTATTTTTATTTTTACGTGACACAATTTTTCTGTCTAACTAGTGCACAGCCAAGGGAACTAGATATCGATGACCCAATTAATATTGGGTCATCGATACCCGAAGTTACCCAGCAAGCAACAGCTTAGTTACATTTGATATACTCGTTTCATTCCCAGACCTCCAGATAAATATCATGCCATAATATCCATATATTATAACGCCAATTAATATTGGGTCATCTATAACTGCAACAAGTCAAATTCCGTTGTTTTGACATAATCAATATTAGGTTTATTAATACTAATGAGTCTATTATTAACAATAAAAAACCTGTCTCCCATTTTAAATATGTTTCCTTCACTGCTCCCTCAATCTCTATCTCTTCCCCCACCCTTTACTAGTCACGCCCCCACCCCCACTGTGACACTTATTATGTATGTTGTGCCATAATTTTGTAATATTGTTTAGTATGTACTTTGTCCTGATGATGGAACGGGTGTTCCGAAACCGGTATACGTGAAAAATTAATGTGGTTAGAACGAAGTTTGATTGTTTCATTTGATTATAATGGATAACCACAAAGTGATAGCTTCATACAATAGTACATATTTTTTATTGTTTGTCTAACGAAAGCTTCTTATTTAAAACTCAAATTTTACAGTTAAGGTTACAATATATATATATATTATAATAAATACATGAGAAACATATGTAACAATATTTGATCGAGGAGTAAGGCTCTTGACTACGAATCCGGAGGTCGCGGGTTCAAATCCCGGCGTGCGCAAGTAAATTTTATTTCCTTAATTTGTGCTGTTTCACAATTAATTAATTTAAAAATAATATATAGTATATTTGCGCACGTTCCAGAGTGGAAGATATTTTCAGTATCGCCCTGGTGGAAGACTACCATTCAGAATTTAAACGTTGCTTGAAATGGCTTTCAGCCGTGTTAGGTGACCAGAAATGAATAGCCAGGTATTTCTCTACCTTCCTCTTCCCTTTCTCCTTCCCCTCCCCAATACCATCAGCCTCACAAAATTCCCCAATTGGGGATGTCAGAGTCTCACTGGCTCCAGACGGATGGGAGCAGTTGGGACTCTTGTGCGGTATTCATGTTAAACAAAAAAAAAAGAAACTTAAAAGATGAATATTTATTAAGAATCTAACTCAAAAATATTTCGACAAAAATATTAAAAAAAAAAAAAAAAACACACAAACGACATCAATAAATCGTACAAAATAATATTTCCTTATTATCTAATACAAATAGCTTCTTTCAGCTAGTCTAGTTTTCAATATGTTTATTAACTGTTTAGTTTTGACACAATTTAAAAAAATATATATATTTCAGCGGGTTACATATTTAAATAGCTACGAATAATGTGATCTAAAGTTCTATGTCCATATTTGTTTGTATGTAGTGAAACGGCGTGATGGTTTGTTAATTATTTAACATTTATAAATTATACGCAATCCACGCAAATGCTCAAGAGTCGCCACCTCACAAGTGCATTGAAATTGGACAGGCAATGAATCGGTCATTGGTTACACGAAATTCCCAATATTATTTCCATGACAAATATTACTATAGATTAAGAAAAGTTCGTTGGAATTTTTTACACTGTCACTGGAGTGAAAGACAGACCGAGATGAGGTTTCCAACCGGAATAAGATTTCCTCTGGAGCTATTTCGTAATTTTATTTCATGCCTTGGGGTAAAGAGGTCCTTCCGCTTACATGCACAGACCCACATCACAGCTTGACGATAGTACCACAAAAGTAGTAAGTAAAAATCCAAGATTTTAAACCACATGAATCAGAGGAAGGGTTTTTTTTATCTTATAAGAGGCTTTAATTTGGCGAAAGCTGCCGGCCACTCTTGCGTTAACCTGCGCTGGGGCGGCTGGGTTTTATTTAAAAAGTGATTGTTTTAAGCTCCTACGACGTTCTCTTCAAAATGCTGGATAACTTTGATTTCTTTAAGTCAGGTTTTGATTTGGTTTTTAAAACCATTTGCATTTAACGCTTTTTTTATTGCTGGTGGAAGTGAATTATAGTGTTTAGTGGAGTGTTATTTATAGTTCCTTTGTCCAAAAGCAGTTTAAAATTTGGGTATATTCATAATGTCATTCTGGTTAGCTCCTGTGTTGTGAAAAATGGGTTTCTTTGGTTATATGCTTTTTTTAATGCTTGTTTAAAAGGTTCTTAGCATATTCATTTTAGATGATAGGGACTGCAAAAGACTTGAAGATTTCTTTTGTTTGTATTCATATGGCGCTTTACAGATGATTACATTTATTAGACGCATTTTTGGTGATACGGATTAGGTAAAGGGGGAGAAGGGGGTACCAATGATAAGGTTAGGAATGGGGGTAGACGACGGATTATGGTTCTACGATGTTACGCCTGTGGTATATTCCTCCTTGTTTTTTCCTGTATGTAAACTCAGAAGGTTCTTATTGCTTAACATAACCTGCATCCTGTTTTAAATTGATGCTATTTTTTAAATGTTATTGTGAATGCGTTATCTTTGTATCGCTTCGTGTATATTGTATAATGTTTTGTAATTTTATTAGATTAGTGTATATCTAAGGAATATTGTAGGAGTAATATTAACAATAAGTCAGAAAGCTTATAATATATTAAGAATATGTAAATAGATTATGTTTGTGAATAAAACATGTTGAAAATATGAAAATAGCACTCTAGGAAAACCTCTGATCGGAGTTAGTCAATCATTATTGTAAAGTGTGTTATAGTAAAGCGCACTTGAAGAGAAATAACACAAAACTGCGCTATATCAATGCTATGTTGTAATTATGGCGGGGTTTTATCCAAATATGTCGGGTTTTCATAAAAGGAGAACAAGGTTTCACTAGTTTTGGTAAATCAGATCCTAATGAGAACGACCCAACTTTAACAAATTATTTTCCCACGGACAAAGTACCAGAAGTAAAATGTTCTGCAAGTACCCTCCACTCGTATTGCGTACGGACAAAGATCGCATACTTTTCTTAGTTCCTTCATATACAATAAGCTACACCCCCAACTCAAAACATCCTCTACAACAAACTTATTCATTACCAGAGTAAAAAAATCAACTTTTAATAAGTGATCTCCCATCATGTCATTGTGTAGATATGATTTAGCCTATTCGTAAATTAATTAAAAATGTTTTTCTATGTTGTTTTTGTATTGGACTGTAATGAGTAAATTCATTATTAGTTTTTATTTTTAATTTTACCACATAAATCAATGCTTTTTTTTCAGTCAGTATCTTTAAATTACTTTTGTTTTTTTTTTTTTTTTAAATATTAAATAATGTAAAGTGTACTACAATACATATGTTATTATTATAAGAATAAAGATTATATTATTTTACTTTACCACGAAACGAAATGTACTATTTGCTACAACACGGCCCAAGCTAGCGTAGCAAGTAGGGAACGATACAAATGTAAAATAGAAATAAATATATATCGTATTGTAAAATTTTTGTGCACAGTGCCAGGGAACATTTCTACCTCTTCCTGTGTCAACTGTGGTTAGAAGCGCATAAATGTTCAGATAATCTTCTGTACCCAATGAGCGGGCTGCCTATTGCTACTGTAGGGATTTTATTTAATTTATTTCAAAGAATTGTAAACTGCGTTTTATGTGCTAGCGGCACTTGCTGATGGCAATCTTATATTTAAGCCCGCTCACTAAGGTAATGGAGGGTATAAGATGGAATTTGGGCGGAGACGGAGGGGATCAGTGCTGGGGGTCCAGCGGCCGAGGTTGGAGATAGAGGGATTCGTGTTCGATTCTAAGTTGGAGTAAAATATTTTGGCTAAATCTATTATATGCTTTCGGAGTGGAGGAATTTTCGAACACGTATTAATTGTGCTATTCCTGACAAACCAGGGACTTTTAAAATATATAGTGTTATGAAGCAAGTCCCTAAGGTAGCAACTAAGCAACTAAGCAACTAAGGTGGACAAACCGCCGACCCGGAATTAACCATAAATAAACATTAGTTGTCTATGAAAATAATTTCCTAGCCGCACAGCCGGGAGCTTTGGGAAGACAGGGCGGACATTCCAGTTTGGAGAGCCGAGCCATCCTGTCCATAAACAAACTGACAACACGATTAATAGATGGATGTATCGTTTTTTTTATATACATCCATCTTCCCTGAGGTGAGCTAGTCGGGAAAATTCTATATAATAGATCTATTGGTGAACTTTACTAAGATTGCAAATTCAAATGTGCTTACGAACAGGATCGAGAGATTCTGTTTGTGACAATAAATAATTAAAAATGTTTAAAATAAAATAAATAAATCCGAGAAGTGACGTAATTATCCCTCTCACAGGTAATAAATTACGCTTGGGCATGAGCGTGGTTTTGGTAAAAAGCCTCATACAAGAAATATAGGGAATGGTTTGTACTCGCAGCATTGAAGCGCTGACGGCGAAGTGTCTTGGCAGGTATCAAGTCGATTTTAAAGGAACTCACTCGACTGTTGGTTGAATAAGCATGCCCGACAAAGCGGGACACGTGGCAAGAGGCCTTCGATTTCGATATCGGAACTGATATACAGTCTGACATTTGAAGGCAGACAAAAATGTAGGGCTCCACGATAATTTAAAGTGTTTTAAATGTCACCAAAATGGCTCTTAGGAAATTTAAATCATGTTTAAAAAAATACAAGAAGATTATCTTCACATTTATGCACCTCTAACTACATTTCACAGAGGAAGAGGGAGAAATATTCCCTGGAACTGTACTGAAAAAAATTATATTACGATATATGTTTTTTTTTTATTATATGAATACCACACAAGAATCCCAACTGCTCCCAACCGTCTGGAGCCAGTGAGACTATGACATTCCCAATTGGGGAATTTTGTGAAGCTGAAGGTATTTGGAGGGGGGGGGGGAGAAGAAGGTGGGAAATACCTGGCTATTCAGATCTGGTAACCAAACACGACCGAAAGCCATTTCAAGCAACGTTTCAATTCTGAATGGTGGTCTTTCACCAGGACAATACTGAGAGTATCTTTCACTCTGGAACATGTGCAAATATACTACATATTATTTTTAAATTAATTAATTTTGAAACAGCACAAATTAATTAAATAAGCGATTTGAACCCGCCACGGATTCGTAGTTGAGAGCCTTACCCTTCGACTATGAAGGCCGTCAATATGTGCTTATACCTGCTATATTTTAATATAAATCAACTTTACATGTTTACAAATAAACAACCAAAAAACTAAACCTAATTTATAATTCCTAAACAAAACCAAATACAATGTGACCTAAGAACGCATTTTTTCGAATATTATAAAACATTACCTCTGAATAAATAAATTCGATAATTAATAAATATTTCCACACCGCATATAAATTTAGACGGCCTCCATAGTCTAAATGTACTCGTATGTTTAACTTTAACCAAACGATATTCAGAAATTAGTTGTACTTTCCGAAATTAGATGATTCTACATCACATTATTCTAAGATAATTACATGTTCATACTTTTTTTATTATTTAACTCTTTGCATGAGGATAATTACATGGAAAGGTATTTTTTTAGATTTCTGAAATTTTATATATCGAAATAACCATGTATTAGATGTTAGGCAAATAAAATATTTCATTTAAAAAAATATTAAAACTAAAATGGTGATGTTTTTAATTGTTTCTTTAAAACAAACTGTCAAACGCAAATATTTGAATGTGAAGAACACATTTCATAAACAAAGTGAGTAGCTTGGTGTTGCTATGATAATGATATTTTATAGTTTCAAAATAGTAAATAACTACAATTAAATTCCAAGCTACAGTGTTGAAGTATAAAAATAATCCTTTCAAATCCAGACAAACGATAATGTAATTAGCTGCCTATAATATATTTGACAGCGATTGCTTTTATTCTATATTTAAAATATGTAAAATTATTATGATTCCTTAGAAATAAAATTTCTCAGGTTTCACCTTGACAAGTCAAGTTACATTCAGTGATTTTCATTGTTGTTCGTGAGTTTTATTTTCACTAACACTAGCACTAACGCATTTTTAGACAATCAACTTATTTCACATACACAAAATACATCACATTAAAAAAGTCAAATAGGTGGACCGTTGAAATAAAGCCATAAACCACATAAATAACATTATAAACTTATAACATGTTACTATCAAACGAAATTAACACAAAATATGGGGCGAGTAAACACTCTAATGTTTCCAGTAAATTCTTAATTCAAACATTGTTTTTGTATGACAAAGGCGGACATTTAAAAGATGTGTCTGTTAAACGCGATTGATGTGCGTCCATACGTCATTTTCGTAATTCAAAGATGCGTCAAATATCACGGGTGTAGATGAGATAATACTACGCCTTCTCGCTTATATTACGATAGGCCCAACTAAAAAAGGACTTACTGATAGAAGGTTGTCTTTCTTATACTCATGTGTTGCTACGTTCGCTATCTCACTTTCTCTAATGACGTTTACAATTTTCGGCAAACAATGGAATAATATTTATTTTCATTGCATTCGCAATATTATTGATTGTATTATGTATAATATTAAGTAATTTGCGTGTATATACGAATGAAATGACATTGGTGTTTACCATGTTTCTTTTACGTGTAATTGAAACACTTTTTCATATCATAAGAGCGAATTTAAGCATCTATTCTTGTAATTTAGTTAGAGACAGCAGATGACCCCACGCGACGCGTAATAATTTAATATTATTTTATCAGTAAATAAAAGTACGGCGATTACGGTATATTTTGTGTTCTCTACAACGTGTCTATTATTTGTAATTATAAAATAGAGATATTTAAAATCACATAGTTAAACAACAAATAAAAAGGATACTCACCGATATTGGCACGTCATTCCGTAACCGAAGTCCCTCCAGAAGCCAGTGTCCCGGGAGATGAGCAGCTGATCTGTCTCCGGGGGCACCTCGCGCCCCTGCAGCGTGTACACCACGTGCGGGTTGTATAGGCTGAACACCACGGGGTAGTACACCTACACAAAAAGACGGATTTAGTGAATTAATAGGTAGGATTGGAAGGTGGTGAATTTTATGGAAATCTAAGTTGTTTTATTTGTTTTGAACAAACAAATTATAATAATGTTAATTGTTATTCCTAATATTTGTCTATGCAGTTTCTAGTGACGAAATCCCGAAAAACGCGGCTGACTCCTCAAGACCCACGTGGAGACGATAGCCCCGAAAATCGAGGTATCGTAGAAAACGGTTTTATAATTTCTCAATCCTTTCTGTATGTGATATGTACCTGGGATTCCAGACTTGAGAGGCATACTCCAAAGAACTGCATTCATACGCGTAAGTACAGCATTTTTATTGTGTTTACCTTTTTAAAATGTTTTCATGTATAAAACTAAGTATCTTGGAAGTTTTTGCAACCATTGATTCGATGTGGCGGTCAAAAAGTAACTTCTGGTCTAACACCACTTCCAAATCCTTGGCCTCCATCATTTTCATCAGTATTATGCCGTTAAGGGCATAGTCAAAAGAAATGTGGTTTCGATATATACTATGCAACGACACAGTTCTGTTGCAGTCCATCCTCTCTGTCTAGCCCTGTGGTGTAATTATTGGTTAGCCAGTGCGTGCAGACAATGTTTTTTTTAAAATTGATAGGTTATAAGAAAAGGTTTTAGTCAAAGTGGTATGTAGTTTTCATATGTTATTTTATTTAAATCAACGGATCCCGCTATCTTATTAAAAACATTATGTTCACATATATAAATAAATTAATTAAAAATTCTATTTAATCACCACTTTATTAATACATACATATCTACATGTTTCGAAAGCGATGTTTTCCTCATCAGGAATATACAGAATAGTAAAAAATAATAATATCAAGTATAGAAAAATCGAGCCCTTGGAATAACGAGGTTCCATCTGACACGCCAACGTTATGCGATAATGAGTCTTAAAGTTACCTTCTATAGAGCACATTATCGCATGACACTGCTGTGTCAGATGGAACATTTTATTCCAAGGGGTCAAAATGATAAACATAGAACACAATAATGTAAGAATAGATAAGTATAAATAAAAATTGATTAAAGTAGGAAAGTAATTAATCCAAAAGGATAATTAAAAAAAATTATAAAATATTGAATAACAAATTAAAATTAGAAATTTAAAAAGAAAAAATATTTTTATTACTAATATTAATATGAAAATAAATTCAAGAGGTTGATAGCTATTTAAAAAAAATATTGGATTATTTAATATATATAATTGACTATTAACACCTTTTCTGATTTCTAAAAATTTCAAATTTCTCTAATTGTAAACCGGTTGTATTGTATGTAAATTTTTTATTTATATCATTTGAAGTGGTGATTAAAAAGTAAATTTTAATTAATTAATTAATAATGCTTCCACAAAGTGAATGCCAATCGTTTGAAGAAATACAACCCTCTCTGACCCGAGGGGAGGGTTTGAAAAGAGTAAATCAAGTGAACATTTTGCTTTGTTTAAAAATGATTTCAAATATTTTTTGAATTCACTCAAAATATAATAATGTCTGAATTTTTCCCAAGAATTATAAATATTTTTGGTTTATTTGGCGAGCACCGAATACAATGCGAAAAGCTAAAGCTATCTTTCCATTATTGGTAGAGCTCTTTGTATAAGACAATGGGTATTTTCAAATAGTATTTCTATTCATTACCAGAGGGGTTGAAATACACAAGAGGGGCTATTTGAATTCGGTTTACACGGGAATACATACGCATTTATAATAATATACATTCATTTGCATAGGAAAGGTGAGATTGATGTGAAAATTAACGATGTTATCTTATTCGATAACTAAGAGCAAAGCGAGGTATTTTATTTCAGGCATTCTATTATAAATCGAGTTTGAATGAATCGTTATTTTGCAACGAATTCTCGCAAAACTCGACTACAATCGAACACGTAGTTGATGAATGGCTGTAGATTATTAATATATTGTTATCACTGTGAACATGTAATTATAAGGTAAACTCGGATTATCTACTGAAAGTACAAATTATAGTCACTTAATGAAATAATTCAAATTATTAAAACTGTCTTATAGAAGACTTGTTTCTGACTTAACCTTTATTTTTAAAGTTGTTAATGGTATTGTAGACAGATATGATTTACTTAGCTTAATTAACTTTCATATACCATACGTATTTGATACATCTTCTTAAGAACCATCTTCTTTTTCTATTTATTTTCTATTGCATAAAGGAGAATGTCGCGGGCGGGCGGTGTGTGTTTGTTTTGTATACAAATCTACAGTTTTATTTATTATTTACGAACTTGATGAAACTTTGCGCAGTTGACCTTCGAAACAAGAGAAAAGTCACTGTCCACACAAAGTTTCGAAAAACCACCCCTAAAGCAGAGTTTTTGTACGTGATGCAATTTTGAACGTTTGATGTTAAAAATTGGAGGAAAATTACAGGGTAGGCCTAGGGGTAACATAGCCATTCATAATCCCGAGGAACGCCGGGTACTTCAGCTAGTATTTAATAATACTAGATAAAAAAAAAAATTTATTCAACTGTAACAATAATTCAGGACTGAGTCATTCAAAAACTCGGTTGCACCCATAATTTTTCAGATACTGTAGTTATGTTCAACTGCACGGAATGAAAATTCATATTTGCATTTCGTGCAAAAACTATATAATAGCATACATCCTCAATAATTACTAACAAGGTACGTGTCTAGAGCATAAGTATGAGTGAATGTGCTGTGTGTTTTGTATATTCGCCTTTGTTACAAAATGTATTGAATTATACACAGACAATGTTATTCCTGAATTTGTTTTTTAGACACTGTAAATATTCATATTGAATATTATTGATGTATCTACTATAATATGTTTACACCTGGGTCACAATTATAATCAAAATTTTCTAACAAAATACGTAAAACGCCCTTATAGGGCGTATACAAAATAATAAATACATAATTGACATACGGCTAATATATTTGAGTTATTTTTCTCCTACGTGGTAAAGTATATATTTTGTACCCCTTTCTTACTATTCTTGATAAAGTAATTCAGTTGGTACGTTCAAATAATAGAATCGATTCACGACAAACGAAACGTTATTTTAGTGATGAAATTTAGCAAACGAGATGATTTTCTATTTGGATTGACTTAGTAGAATTTTCATATTTGCAAATGGAGCAAGAAAGCGAATCTTAAATCTCAACCATGTATAACAGATTTTGCAATATTGTAAAATTTCTTCAGAATTATTCATAATAAATATTGTTATATCGTTAGAGTATAAAATGAATAGATACGAGTCTGTTTAGAAATGTGGAATGCTTACGACTACATATTATTCCCTCAAGCTTACGGCTTAGGGAAATATTCAATCTCTAAACTAAAATAAATTTATAAATGAATTAAAAATTACTTTTCAACCAACATCTTTTGAAAGCGAAGCTTTCCTCGTCAGGACATACAGAATACTAAAAAAATTATAATGTCAAATATAGAATAATGATAAACATAGAACACAATAATGTCAGAATAGACAAATTATGAACATAAACAAAAATTGATTAAAGTAGGTAAGATACTTTTTCCAAATTTTAAAATTTCAAATTTGTCTAATTGTAAACCGGTTGTATTTTAATCAAAATCCTTATTTATATCAAAATAATGATTTTCTTCCAAAATATGGTTGGAAAATTCAGAATAATAATTATTAATCATTAATAATTGTAATTAATTTATTAATAATGACGCCACAAAGTGAATACCAATCTTTTGAAGAAATTATAAAATACATTTTTCCGAAATTGATTAAAATGTTGGCTTTGTGTTCAGCCATTACAAATATATTTTTTTAAATCTGACAATGAGGAAAGTAAAGGTAATGAAGTTAAAAGTATGAAAGAAAAAAAAACTACCCCAAAAACCTGATCCCATCTAACCGAATTAATTAACATTTTTTTATGAAATATATATGTATATATATATATATATTGGTTAGGTAAGGTGAGGTGGATTAGATTTTTGTTCTAGTTTTTTAAGTGTGTTCTTTCACACATTTAATGGCTTTATATAAGTTTTAAAAAGTGTCCCGATTCATACGTATGTTGATTTTTCCAATCACCGTAGGGATCAACAAACGCCGATTCTGAATATATGAGTTTTATTATGCACCTTCAATGGATGGAAAATTACTTTGTGGAGTCATTTTTAATCAAAAAGAAATAAATATTTTATGTAAAGCACTTAATAATATATATATATATATATATACCAACATGTTTCATCAGGATACACAGTGTATTAAGAAATAATGACAAGAATAGATAAAAAAAATATACATAGAAAAATAATAAAAATGTATGAATGGACAAAGTACGAACAAATACTAAAATTAACGATAAGACACGAAAGTAGGTAAGCAATTAATTAAAAACGTTAAATTAATTGAGAAAATAAAAATGAACAATGAAAATTATTATTAAATATTAAATAATATATTTATAAAAGAAAATTTAAAATTATTATTTTTATAAACAATAATTATTAGCCTGAAACACTCATCAAATTGAAAAAAACCTTTCCGAGCAAAGATAAATGTCGCCGACAGGACTCGAACCTGCACCCTTCTGATGTCCGGTCAGATGCTCTACCGTTGAGCTTCGTCGGCTTATCGCAAACCCGCCAAGTTAATCAATATATACTAGTGTTTCATTCAATAATTACTGTTTTTATTATATTTTCACCTGTAAACAACCAACTTTATTAATATGAGAGAGGCTTGTAACGGCTAAATCCCTCAAATAGATGGCGTCGAGACAAATTATGTCTACATTTTATGAGTGTTTTAGATTAATAATTATTGTTTATAAAAATAATAATTGTTACCCTTTGCGCTATGCACAAAAATCTTGTCTTAAGTTTTTAAGAATTGGTGAAAATTGCTTTGACTTGTCAAATATTTATTAATTGATAAACTAAAGTTCTTAAAAACTTAAGACAAGATTTTTGTGCATAGCGCAAAGGGTAACAATTATTATTTTTATAAACAATAATTATTAATCTAAAACACTCATCCAAATTGAAAAAACCTTCCGAGCAAAGATTTGAGGAATTTAGCCGTTACAAACCTCTCTCATACTAATAAAGTTGGTTGTTTACAGGTGAAAATATAATAAAAACAGTAATTATTGAATGGAACACTAGTATATATTGATGAACTTGGCGGGTTTGCGATAAGCCGACGTAGCTCAACAGTAGAGCATCTGACCGGACATTAGAAGGGTGCGGGTTCGAGTCCTGCCGGCGACATTTATCTTTGCTCGGAAGGTTTTTTCAATTTGGATGAGTGTTTTAGATTAATAATTATTGTTTATAAAAATAATAATTGTTACCCTTTGCGCTATGCACAAAAATCTTGTCTTAAGTTTTTAAGAACTTTAGTTTATCAATTAATGAAAATTTAAAAGATTAAAAACAATGAAATAAAGGAAATAAAAAGGGTATTTTTTTAAAAATATGTATACTCGTATATATATTTTTATAAGCAATAATATTAAAAAATATAGTAATTAATGTGAAAATAAATTTATGAGATTGCTATATTTAAAAAAATATTTTTTAATAACATTTAATCGACTATTAACAACGCTTAGTCCGAAACATGTTGATTATTATTCTCGTACATCGTTTATTATACGCAGAGTTTATAAATCGTTGTTTAAAAGTGAATAAAAAACCACAAAAAAAACGCCCTGTTCTGTTGGTAAATCTCGACATCTGACGTCACGGGTCTCGTCCGCGCGTTTTCTGGTTTTGGATTTATGTGGAAATTTTAATTTGTCAATTTTGTTTTGTATTTTAAATCATCTTTTGTTTTTAGTTTTTATTTTGGCGAAATTTTAGATTAATTTTGGTGACTTTAAGATTTATACTTGTTTAATCATTGAATAAGATAATATTAACAAATCTCAAAATGAAATATGATACAGAAAAGACACATAAACTAAATCGGTCGCATCTGGGAATCAAACCAGGACCTTTGTCTTTCCAGAACAACGCTCTAGCTACTGAGCTAATTATTATTTTACGTCGTTTTTATGCTACTTTAATTTTAAGACTTGTCAATATTATCCTCAACCAACCCATATTATTGCCTGTCTTTTAGTATGATTCTAAAGCTTTGCCCGAATAAAATCCAATAAGTTAAATCTATAATTGTTTTTTAATGTAAAAAATCTCTTATTAATTGCGTAAATACGGTATGTTCATAGCAAATCGACAACCAACCATTTATGAATTATAAATATTGTTATTATTCTTTCAGTTAAAGGTTCTAAAAAAGTATATAATTTTATTGCTTATGCTCAGTTGTGGTTTACTATGAATAAAATATATAATCGCGTATGTTAAAGTTGTCTTGTTTTGACATAACCTCAAAAATGAGGTTCGGTATATTAGAAACACGGACAAAATAAGTGAAAGTGCGGCTAGGTTGTATTTTTACGCTTTGGTACATTGCATAAGTAATAGTGACGAAATGCTGATATTTTACAAGATGTCCTTTAAATAAAAGCAATCAAATTTTTTAAATTTTGGAGAAGTGCTTTTATTCGCAGAACATCTTCAAAACTCGCAGAACATCTGTTAATCACGTTCCGCTTGACAACAACAAACCTAAACCCTTACATACATAAAGAAAGGGCCTAAGATTAAATTTACTTGAACAATTAGAAATTAACAAACGAACGAATGATCCTAATATAACATTAATTAATAAAGTAAGGAAAATTATATTCTCACCGCTTCTCAGTATGTTAATATTATCAAAACAATACAACACATTTAAATAAAGCAATTAAGAAAACATTGCCAGTTAAATACGAGTAAACAAATTATAAATGTGAAAACCTCACAGAATTCAGAATTTTAATGGTTTTCTAACTAAATCCGTTTTACCGATAATAAATCATTACCCGTCCAAATTTAAAAGTAATGGGAGTGAATTAAATCACATAAATAAGTCGTCACTATATAGATTAACCACAGCTTGAAAATGGCCTTAAACGCCGAAACAGCTGTCACAATAATAAAAACTAAAAATACTTGCAGAACTTAATAATAACATTATAAAATTTGATTTAAGTTAAATAAAAAAAAGACTATTGTGGATTCCAAGCTCTTCCAGAATTGATGTTAGTGCGCCTGGCTGTTCATGGAATCTTTACCATTTTTCTCCAGCACCACATCAAAATGTGCGTCTATTTGCTTCCTTTCACTAGCTCTCAGAGTTCATGTTTGCACACCGTATAGCATACACATCTGACGAGTCTTATCTTCGTGGCTTAGTTATGACTCTGCCATTACATATCTTTTGCATTTTACGTATGGCATTTTTTGTAATGCAAATCCTTATTTTCACCTCTGTTTCACAGCTTCTTTCGTTACGTATATAAAGACGTTAACCATTTAAGTCTGTGAGACCATTTGTTCTTACAACTGTGTTTATCCCGTCGATCGCCAAAGGTTTTGTTTTGGCTTTGTTGATCAGCATGCCTAGATTACGGCTTTCATCCTTTGTTTTAGCAAGGAGATAATTAATTTCTTCTTCAAAAGAAGCGACGAGAGTAGTATCATCTGCGTACATGAGATTGGAGATATTTAGTACACCGATGATTATTCCACCTTTCCAACCATCAAGAACCTTACGCATTTTGTATCCTCCATGTATATTAAACAACAGCGATCAAATGATGCATCCCTGACGTACTCCCTTCTTCACATTAAATGTGTTCGAAGATTGGGTGGCAATCTCGATAAATGCGTGCTCTTCGCTATAAAGGTTTCTAATGATAGATATGAGGTGTTAAGGAACTCCTACCACCTTAAGTACGTCCAAAGATGGTTTCATTGTACGCGGTCAAATGCATTGGAGTAGTCAATGAAGCAGAGCATAGCGGGCAAGTTTAACTCCGGACATATCTCGATAAATTAACTAAGAAGCACGCTGTTTCTCCGCAGGGGTAGGCAGAGAAGATGGACCGAGAAACAACTCGATCTTGGCATACACTTATTGCTTTTTACAAATTCATACGAGCTAAGTATTTGATGGATTTGATCGCGCCATGTCTTCCTTGGACGACCCCGAATTCTTTTTCCATTCACATTTGAGTCATGTATTCTCCTTACACTCCTTTCTCCGTTCATTTGCTCTGCACGCCAGAACCATATAATCGTACCTTTCTTAATCTTACTAATTTGCACACTGATGATGATGATGATGTATCACTTGGGGCGTACGAGTATGTTTTCCAAGATCCGAATAATATCATAGCAAAAATTGGTGAATTTTAAGTGGCGTTTATTTTACTAATTAAACCCAAAACACCCTTTGAATCTCACCCTCTAATATAATTTTATCTCTCGAAATGTAAATTCATAAAATCATTGGAGTTCATCCCCTTCTGGGGTTGAAAACAAACAAAAGAGCATCGGAATTTATGGCGCTACAACTTGCGCCATTTTACTGACCTTTTTACGACGAAAATATAAACGAAACGTGTATTTTGGAAACCATTTTTTAACGGCTTTAATTTTGAACCTGAATAAATTTACAACTGTAATTTAATGAGATTTTTTTCTGGTGCTTTTGATCAAGTAAACACTTAATTTGAATTCATTATTGTAAGTTGTTGGACACACAAGCATATTTAAAACCAAAGCTTCATAAAACATTTATAAACGATAACATGTCACGAGAAAATATTTTATTTAGACGGCAAAATTTGAATTTTATGTGTATTATGATGGATATTTTTGCTTGCGAAATCGGCAATTTATAATAGCAGTAAAGCCACAAACTTTCTCGAATCTATGTTTTTTTATTTTCTATTTTGTTAAATGTTTCTGGCTAATTTACCCTTTAATTTATTTTATAGGACAAATTTTAGGTAAATTAATTAATATTTCAGAGCTTCAATGCTCTGGATGAAAACGACATCGTTTGGTTGACAACTGTTCCCATAAAATAACAATGTCAGTGCTCTCTGTTAATGAGTTTGCTGCTTCAGAAAACAGTTTTTGTCTATTACCAAGAAAATATATAGGTATTTTCAATGTATTGATAATAACAACGTTGCATGAAAAAATTGAGACACTTTTTATAAATAATATTCTGCGCAATATTCGCAGTGTTATTATTATTTTTTTTGTGAGAAACAAAGAGCTTTTAATACAAATATGTATACAAAGGAAGTTAAAAAAAAATGTGAGACAACAAAGTTTCTTGTGCTAACAGTGGTTACATACATACAGGGGTTTTATTTATGAAGCTAATAAGAGAAGACAATAAAAAAAACTAAATAAGAAGGAAGACGAAGATAGGATCGGGACAGGAGATGCTCTCGATACATTTTATACTCGTGCATCAATTTGTGGTCGTACGCATTACTTCGGTTCGATATATTGGAAGGGTATTGTAATAATGTCGATGTTATTATATTGTGCGTTATACGGGCAATTGGAGAATTTATCCTGAGATTGTTTCTGCATGCGGGCAAATGAAATGGTTTGTCGGGTTGGTCATGACGGTATGTGAATTTTTATAATGTTTAATAATTGTAGAAAATAATATTAATCTAACCTAAATGAAACATAAAACGGAAAAAAAGACAGAAAATAAAAAGATTTAAGTCGCATCTGGGACTCGAACCCAGGACCTCTGCCTATCTGGGGCAACCGCTTAACCAACTTAGCTAATGATACTGGTTCAATTTGACTCATCTTTATCAACATCATATCTCAAATTCAAGATTTTTCAATATTATTTTCTATTTTTAATCCCATATTATAGGCAGCTATCTCTACAAATGATTTATTTTTTATAAAGTTTACCCTTTTTAGTTTAGCCTTTAACGCCGAAACAGCTGTCACAATAATAAAAACTAAAAATACTTGCAGAAGTTAATAATGGTATTATTAAATTTGATTTAGTTTAAATTTAAAAAAAAACGGAGTTCTACGAATTAAACACAAAAGCTATTAGTATAATTGGTTACCTCTGACGAGTCTCGGCCATTATTCACAATTTTAACAATGAGATTTGATCAAATATTAAACGTCTGAAGCGTGGTGAAGTTATGGAATTTTGAAGAAATCGGTATTGTTGACAAAAAGTAAAATAAATTTGTTATTAATATGATTAAAGAATTTACGTTTAGTGCTTTCGATTCATTCAATATGGGCTTGGTATAAAAATGTCCATATTGGTGTGCATATTCTAACTGAGAGCGGATATACGCGGTCTAAAGGGAGTACAGAGTAGTTATGTTGGAAAACAATGTATGAAATGAAGTTTTTTCAGTACAGGCAAATTAAAGTTTTAGCTAACGATGATGATTATCGGCCGAGGTATTATGTGTACACGTAAAAACAATGATACAAAACTCTACTATATTTTTAATCTATTTATCATATTGTGTGCCCCACATGCACATTTACCATACTGACTCCTTCCTTCGGTACGAATTAAAACGATCCACGAAATTACTGTAATACGTACATTTTTATAAGGAAAATGTTAATAATATAAGTAATAAATATAAAAGTAAAGCTAGCAGTTCATAATGCAGTGCTGATACCAACCCTGATGTATGCCAGTGAGGCATGGAACTGGTAGAGGAAGGATGAGAGGCGACTGAATGCTGTGGAAATGAGATCATTGTAGCGTTTGTGCGGAAAAACCACAAATGACCGTGCGAATTCTTTTAATATTCGCAAATAATGCAAGGCTGATGGGAGAGTAATCAGTAAGATTGAGAAAATGACGCTTAGATGGTTTTGCACATGTAGAGTGGATGAACGAAGAAAGGGAGTGTAAGGAGAATATGTGACGCGAATCTGAATGGAAGGACAAGCCATGGCACGATCAATTGAATCAAATACTTGAGTCCCTCCATGTCAAGAGTCAGAATAACAGAATAGTATGCACGAGGCGATGTATGAATGTGAATGAAGCAAGGAGTGTGTGCCAAGACGGAGTTGTTTGGCGGCCAGTTCTCTCTGTCCACCTCTGCGGGGAAATGTCTTGATGGTCAGTTAGTTAGTTAGTTAATAAATGTGAAACTGCTGCATTTTTAGCAATCGAAATTGTGCTGTTTTCGATCTTATGAGGAAATTCATGTATCTTAACACATTTCTCAAAACTTGCTACTAAGCGTTGCTAACTCCATGAATTTATAAAAGAAAAACAAAGTGATATTGTTTAATATGAAAAAAAAATTATATCTTTCATATTTTGTGAATAGTTTTAATTACAGTAGGGGGCAAACGACCAATAGGTTATTACTAACGACCCTGTCACGTACCATCGCTTTGATTTTGAACGGATATATTGATACATTACTGCGATGGGAAGTGTCCGGTACATTTGAAATAAAATTTGTGATCGCTGTACGCGAGCTAAATTCATGTTTTATTACTTTACGTGATAACCGAATAAACGGTGAAAAATTGCGAATCACCGCAGATGGAAAATAGAGGCAATGCATCACCATCGAAAAACATCAGTGAACGGAGAAAGTATAGATCAATTGGATGTATCGATTAAATAAAATAAAAACATATATTCTATTAATTGATAAACTAAAGTTTTTAAGACAAGATTTTTGTGCATAGCGCAAAGGATAACAATTATTATTATAAACAATAATTATTAGCCTGAAACACTCATCCAAATTGAAAAAACCCCCCGAGAAAAGATAAATGTCGCCGACAGGACTCGAACCTGCACCTTTCTGATTGCCGGTCAGAGAGCATCTGAACGGCAATCAGAAGGGTGCAGGTTCGAGTCCTGTTGGCAACATTTATCTTTTTTCGGAAGGTTTTTTCAATTTGGGTGAGTGTTTCAGGCTAATAATTATTGTTTATAAAAACATATATTCTAATTTCAAAAACTCTTTCAGAAATATCCCCAGCAATTAAAAACGTATTTTTAAAAACCTGCAATAAAAGTAAATATCTTTAAAAGCAAGCAGAAAGGATGTTTGAAATATTTATGAAAATTCACAATCAGTTTCCCGGTAAGTCCTCATGTTTCCATACTCCCCCCATCTTGTCTCTTCTCATCGTTTGCCTCTCTTTCATAAATTCTTTAGGTCTTTTTTCTTCAAAAGATGCGTGCCGTCATAATTAATACATTAATAAGAATTGCTTTGTTTAAACCGCTCTCTTTAATATTATTAATAGTATTAAACTGTCATTTTTACTAAATGAATTAAAAAAAATACTTTGTAAAAACTACTTTTTTTCGAAATCAACATGTTTCGAAAGTCAAGATTTCCTAATCAGGACATACAGAATACTAAAATTTAATAATGTCAAGTATAGACAATTTATAAACATAGAACACAATAATGTAAGAATAGACAAATTATAAACATAAGCCAAAATTGAATTAAGTAGATTAGTAATTAATCAAAAAATGCTACAAAATTAAGAAATTAATACAAAACATTGAATAACAAATTTATATTAGATATTTATTTTTTATTTTTTATTAATAATATTAATATAAAAATAAATTCAAGAGATAACTGTAAAAAAATATTACTTATTATATTTGAATGACTATTAACACTTGTCCTAATTAATTTTTTTTTTTGTCTAATTGAAAAACGGTTGTATTTGTATGTAAAATTTGTAATCCTTTATAAATAAAGTTTATAAATTGACTTAAAAGTCAAAAGAATGATTTGCTTCCAAAAATGTGATTTTTACATTTTTAATTAATGACTTGC
>JAHDVE020000394.1:74236-101116 GCA_022606495.2 Halesus radiatus
TTCGATTTCTAAACATGTTGATATGTATATATTAATAAAGTAGTGATTACACATAATAAAAATAAAAATAATTTTATTTTTTCGACTTGTTTATGAGCATAATGTAGTTTAAAAAAGTTGAAGTTTTCATTGAAAGATTAATATTAGGTGGTATTATAACAATGTACACAGTGATGTTTTGTGCTTGTGAACAGAACACGTTGAAGAAAAATGCTATACAAATTGCATAATGCCAGAGCTCACCTTTTCATAGTCTTGTACTTCGGATAAAAAAGTCAAGTTGGAAATTATTGTAATTTTTAAGACACTGGAAGGAAATTGGAATGATCTCCTAAAATAGAATGACAAAGCAAAAAATTATTATTGTCATAAAAGCGTGAGGAAGTTTATAATGAAAGTAGTGTTTTTTTTTCTAGGTAGACATCGCCTTTCCTTTAACATATAACAGTAATAATTTTATAGAAGGAATTCCGATAGGAGTTTTGAATAAAGAGATAAAATCTCTTAAGCATTTCTCCGTAGAGTATTATTTCTTGGCGTGAAAAATGAGTGATTTCATATGAAATATTTTATTTTCTCTTTCCCATGTGGGGATGTGGGTGAGTAAATAAATATCAGAAGCAGACTTTTATTTATTGCAGACTTTATGTCCCGAACTGGGGAGGAGCCCGAAGTATCCATTGAAAGTATAATAATGTGAAAAGAACCGGAGAATATGAAAAACAGAAGATTGTTTTCTCGGAATAAGGAACTCCACTACAATTTTTTTATTTTTTTTTATCAATAATGACATTCAAACTTAAATACCAGTATATTTCGTTTTTTTATAAAATTAGTTTTCATAGATAAAATAATTTTCAAATTTTAAATTTGTAATTATTTTATTTCGTCATTATTAATTATGTAAAAAAAAATATTTGTATCACCGATTCATACGTGTATTCAATTATCCGGTCAACGCGCACTCAAAGTATTGCAAAGACGATGCATTCCTAGTATACATATGTTGTTCTGGACTTTTATAAGATGGCGGCTTGTTTAGCAATTTAAAAAAAATACCAATCAGTGCCTAACCAAATACCAGTATATTTCGTATTTTTCTAAAGTAAGTTTTTATAGTTAAAATAATTTTCAAAGTTTCAAAGGCCGCCAAAACGCTCCAAATCTTTGGACGATCGGTTTTGATCAGTTTTAAGGTGATTTTCCCACGAAAACCGCGCTACAGAAGTAATCCAATTATTAATGTCAAATGTCAAAACAAGGATGAGCTTTACCGTACATGATTTTGTATTCCATTCATTGTAAACCATAAGTAAACATATGTTATAAAATTATGTACCTTTTTAGAAACTTTAACTTCAAGAATAATAATAGTATTTAGCATTCATATTATCGTAATATCCGTATTGATAATTGGTTTGCTCATGAATACTCTACTTTATTTCACTAATAATAGTTTTTTTATATTGAACAACAATTATAGAGCTAAAAGTCACCCAAAGTAAGTTTAAATGTCGCCAAAACTAAAAAAAATATTTTTTAGAATACAAAACAAAATCGAAAAATAAAAATTTCCATACTAATACAAAAATAGAATGCGCACGTGACGTTAGATGTTCCAAATGCAAAGATACCAATATAATACGATGTTTTGATGAGGGGGTTTTTTGTTCCCTTTTAAATAACGATTTATGAATTCTACGCATAATTATATATAATAAAAGTTATATATTCAGAATCGGCGTTTGCCGGTTTACATGAAAATGTTTTTTAAAGCCATTATATTTTCGCCTTAGTTCCTTATTAAATTAATAATGTGATACTTTTTTTAGTTCTCATAGTTGAGTGAATGCGTTATAATGATGTTGAAAAAGCTAAAACTGAGAAGTTGAGATATTCAATAGAAGATCTTGGTTAAAATGCAGAATAGAGAAAATTATTAAATCGATTTATTATTATTTTAAGTAACTTAAAATGGAGCAGTATTATAATCGAATTTATAATGAATTTAATATAATATATTGTAAAGAATTTCACGTCAACTACTGAAATTAGAGCACACCTTTATATAATGGAAAACATGCGAAACATAGCGTCATCCTAAACAGTTTTGTTGCAGCTCACAGATGTTGTTTTGTAAAAAATGTGCAAATTTTAGTTTCATTTGATTCAGAAATGAAGATTCAAATTAAGACGATTTACAGTTGTTCTTTACCATAATGCACTTTAACTTGTTTTTTAAATTAATTTAAGCAAGATTTTCACAATAAGCAAACAAATTGTGGATTGACATGATGAATTAAATGAAAAGACAGTTTGTTTGAATCCATTTTTATTTTTGTGTAAATACGTCAACCAGTTTCGATTCGACTAGTACGTAGTTAATGTATTTATACAAAAATAAAAGTCGATTTAAACAAAGTGTTTTTTTAAATTAATTTATGTAAGTTTTATATGTTGCACGAGTGGATAGGACATGGTAAAATCAAGCAAGGTAAAAAAAAAATCAGGTTTGAAATAACAGCAGAGAATGTAAAATTGTACCCTTTATGAGAAATGGTGTGCTGATTAGTTAATTAGGGGATGGTCACTGATCAAAAACTTACCTTTTGCCCCGGCTTGGTATTCCACCTACACCTGTCCAGAAATCTGGCACTAAACACTATGTCCACATCACACATGAACAACAGAGAGTCCACACTGTCCTCCCTGCCCGGCCAGGGTTTCTCGGCTCCGACCCGCAGCCCTTTACCCCTGGAGAAGGTCTCGTTAAGGGCCAACAGCCTCAAGTTATTAGCACTACCCCCACTGTACCGGGTCATCAGCACTCGGGACATGATAGCCCTGGCCTCCGAGAGACCCTCTTCACCAAAATACACAACAGTCAGAAGCACTTTCCTATCATTTTTAAGTCCAATCTTAACGAACTTGTCCATAAAGCTCTGGAACGTACTCGTCCTGCCGGATAATGGCAGGATGATGTGGATTATCTCCTTTTCTCTCGCCACTGCAAGTGTCTCTGTTCCTATATGTTGGATAGGAGCGAAAGGCCGCATGAGCGTGACTTTTGTATACCCATTCACGTTGTGATAACTGGACACTTGAGTCTGTTGACTATGCTCACTGTTATGGTGACTATTATTTTTAACTACCTTAGTTCTAAAATACAGTTCGTACTGTGTGCCCGTCGTGGGTTCTAATCTATATAGTCCTTCTAAAAAATCGTCTAGGTTATATTTTACACTTTTATTGTTTTTGTTTGGTTGCGTTTGGGTAGCGTTCTTGTTAAGCATGTCCAAAGCTTTGACAAGAGCTTCGAGAATGTCTTTTCTTTTGAAGCCAATGGGCTTCTCCACGACTCTTTTGCCGAGTCCGAGGTCTATCGGGTAGACCCTGCTGAAGGTGAAGTGGTTGAAGGGAATGAGTTCGTATTCGTTATTGAGGGGAAGTCCACGCAGGATCTCCGAGGAGGTGACCTGCTTCCTGATGTAGTTGGCGCACTCGCCGTTGCCGAGGGATGTTGCCGATGCTGATATGTTGAGATTGATGTTGAAGTTTGAAGATTCGGGAGCCAGTGGTTGGGAGTTGAGGTTGGAGTTGGCGAGGTTTCCTGCGAAAAAGAGAGTAAAAGAATTAGAACTTTTTTCTCAGAGAAAATACCATGCTGTCTGACAGTATATTAGAAGAACATTCACGTTGCTTCAATAGAATATTTTAAAGTTACAGGCCAGTTTACATATGTCAAAATTTAACCTATGACCTGTACTAAGAATGTGAATTTATTATAAAATGTAACTACGTACCTTAAATTTATATTGGAATAATTTATTGAAGCTTGTAAACCTTATTATAGTATTTTTAAATCATTAGGTTAGATTAGGTTAGGTTGGGTTAGGTCTAGGTCAGGTTAAGTTATCTCAGGTCAGTTTAAGTTAGGTTGGGTTAGGTGTATGTCAGGTTAGGTCATGTCAGGTCAGGTTAGGTTAGGTTAGGTAAGGTTACATTAGATTAGGTTAGGTTACGTTTGATTAGGTAAAGTTAGGTTAGGTTACGTTAGGTGAGGTTAGGATACGATAAGATTAAGTTAGGTTTGGTTAGATTAGGTACTTTTAAGATTTGTTAATTTTATGTGCAATGTTTAAAAACCCGTATTTATGATTTTCCGTGTGAACCTCTTTTATTTAAAATGAACTAACTTCAATAATATTTCCAACAAAGGAGAACTCGTGAGAATTTAGATGTGTTTGGTTGCGTTATTTTGTCGTGGTAATTCAATCTAAACATAGATAATTGTATGCAGAAGCAGAAAGGCATACTAATAAGCGACACTGGCTGAATAGTTAAAGCGGATAATTAATTTAATTGAGAACTAAATGTTTTACTCGCCGAAAACACGTTTCCACTTCTTGGCGTCAATAAGGACGAATAAGTAATTAATGAAATCTGTTTTTTTTAAAGGAAGGCATATTCTCAGGCAATGATTATTATTACATAAGTTTAATTCTTCCTGCTACAGAAAATCTTGATTGTGCACAGATATACAGCTAGCTGATGTTTGAGTCTACGACCCTTTGGACCACCCGGCCACTGAGCGTCCTAAATGGGTGGGGGTCTGATAACGTTTAAAAGGGATCGAATTGAGAATCTATTCTACTTTAATGGAAGCAATCTTCCCTACAAGTCCTACATTGATATGCATAGTGTAACCTTAAGTGACCAGCTCAGGTATGGGGGCTCCATCGAAGCCAGAGTAAAGTTAACCTCTCAGAAGCTGGGCGTATTGTACAGAGCCCGCAGGTACTTTAATAGTACATAACTGCTGACCCTGTACAAATCGCAAGTGCGCCCCACTGTAGAATTTGGCAGCCACCTCTGGTCAGGAGCCTGAAAATGTCTGTTTGATAGATTCCAATCTTTGGAGTACAGAAATCAATTGGGAATGCTGTCGTTATTCTACCGGTATTTTAATGGAAGATGCTCTGAGGAACTAGCGTCATTGATCCTTTCGCCACCGGTAGATATTCGGGAAACACGCCAAACGCGCGCCCAATGTTTGTGCACGGTTGACATTTGTCACATGAGAACCGTTCGGTTCTAGAACTTTTTCTTGAGTTCGACACCCCGGCTGTGGAACTATAAGCCGACCTCTTTGTTTCCTTCCACCTATAATATGGGTCACTCCTTCCTCTCCTCAAAAGACTCCCCACACAGCATCCTTACTCCTGCGTGGAGTTAACATATATGTATATATATATACATAAAAATACATTGGATGCCGTTTTTTTTAATAAAATTACTAACCAAATTTTTTTTAAGTAGAATGTTTGCGGACGAGTCACTTCTAAAATAAAAACAGTAAAACTATGTTAACTGAACTTTTCAAAAAATAAAATAATCAAAAGAAATATCAATACTGTGTTATATGCAAAGTAATAAACAAATGTAATAAGAAAAATTTCTTTGAACCATAAAATAGTTCCTCATTTATCTTTTTTCACATGCAGATTCACCGAAGAGATTTATCGAGGATACACGAGAAGTATAAGGGGAAATTTTTTATTTATCACGCAGAATTCTATTTCTCAAAGCTCCAATCTCGATTCCTTTCTTCTGTCAAGTTATAACATTCTTTTCTAAAACTTCCATAGAATCTGGATACGATCTATCAAGATCTTCTAAAAAATGTAAAGGTATTCGACTAACGTAAAAAGGCTGCTTTTAAAATTTCTTCAAATAAATATTGAAAGGTAAGTAATGAATACGGGGAACTGCTCTGTGGTATAGGGGTAAGGTTTTGAGTCTTAGTCGGTGGTTCAGGCTTCCATTCCTAACAATTTAAAAAGGAATTAATCTGTAAAGATAGGCAATTACCAGCGACTGATGTGTAAATTTTGGTATGGGTGTTATATCGGACGTCCAAATAATAGTATTTAAGAAATGGCAGAAATGCTCTTTCGTATTCACGTGCAAAAAGTGCGTCACCGCATCAAGGTGACGTATTTCCGCAATTCAGATGACGTCAATGGCAGTTGTTGACGTCACTATTTCTGGGACACACATCAGTGACGTCAACTAAATTATTAAACACGTCATAACTGACTTGTTTCTACCAATCTCAATGACGTCAATCACTGTAAACATACGTTAATTGTTTCATTGAGAAAAATCACATAAATAGATAAGATATTTTAATAAACGAGCATTGTGTAAAAGTTATTCGACTTTCATTGACCTATATTCTATATCTCTACAAAAGTCCCGCTGACAGATTAAAGTGTCGATGTGTACCGGTGTTTTCCTCCGAAATACAGTATTTGTATATGTTCCGTACAGGTGTTGTGATTATTACAAACATCATTTTTTTATCGTGAATATCGTCCCAACTGCTACCGACCGTCCGGAGAAAGTGGGATGTAGTGAGGATTTTTTAATTTTTAAAAATTTTAAGTAAATCAAATTTAATAATCTTATTATTAAGTTCTGCAAGTATTTGTAGTTTTTATTTTTCCCGGGCAGACGGGAAGGGCTTCCTCAAATAGATTCAAAGCAGTTTTTCAAAATTCGCGGAACATTTCTACCTGAATAATCACGTCCCGCTTGACAACAACAAGCCTTAATCTATACATGTAGAAATATAGGGTCTGATTTTAAATTTATAGAATTTAATAAGCAAACGAATGATCCTAATATAACATTAATTAATAAAATAAGTACAATTATTTATTCGCGACTTCTCAGTATGTTCACATGATCAAAACAATATAACACATTTAAATAAATCATTTAAGAAAACATTGTCATTTAAATACGGATAAAATACATTACAATGTAAAAACCTTACATAAAAGAGTGATTTTTATTATTTTCTAAATAAATCGATTTTATCGATTATAAATTATTTTTAAAAACCCGTCCAAATTAGAATTTGGTGGTAGTAAATAAAATCATGTAAATAAGTCGTCACAATGTGGATTAACCGCAGTTTGAAAACGGTCTTGAACGCCGAAACAACTGTCACAATAATAATAACTGAAAATACTTGCAGAACTTAATATTATTAAATTTGATACACATTGAAGTAAAAAAAAAAGTTAAATGGAGTTCAACGAATTAAACACAAAAAATAATAAATAATGTTGTGAGGCTTTTAAGGTAGTAGGGAAAGGAAGAGAAGATGAGAAGGAGCATGAGTAACTTCATATCTAGTCATCGAACGCGGCTAAAAACATTTCAAGCAACGTTTCGATTCTGATTTGGTGGTGTTTTACCAGAGCGATTTTGGACGACGTATTTGCGGGAGATTATTAAGCTACGCTAGTACAAAAAAAATAATTTAAACTACACATACCGATTCAACACATAAACTTTACACTTTTAATAAATACACTCAAAATACATACCCTAGAAAACAGAAGAAAAATGACGGATTTAATTTTATTATTGTATTTAAAATAATTTATTCCGCATTAGACAGTTATGAAATCCTGCAACTAATCAACTTCAAAGTACCTCATCGACAAACTTGGCAAAATATATTATTCTGCAACAATAATTCTGGGACTAACTACCAAATACATGCACACATTTTTCGCTTACATACACTTGGAAACAAATTTACCTCTGCAATAGATATATTTAATATAAGTTTACCCATCTTTAAAATATACCTGAGTGATCTTTTTATGTTGCAACAATTATAAGAGCATCGCATAAAAGTTATGATATAATTTTTTTTTTTTAATTATCTTTTTGCTTATGTACAATACAAAAACTTGTTCTTCTCTTGTGTATCGTGCACTATATTATGTATTTTGCAATTTCATACATTTTTACTTCATCCGAAGTACAAAAGCACGCTGATTTTTTTTCACAATGCATGCCCTCGTAATACTATTTTTATTTAAAAAAAGGTATTATCTATAAATTAAAAACCTTTCCCTATACACTTTATACAAATTATACATACATATATATCAAAAACATGTTACATTTATGTATGTTATTTTTTTTTGTTAACTTTAAACCTTTTTTTTCTGTACACACAATCATTTAGATGTTAAAATATGTAAAAGCCCATCGTGGCGTTAAAAAAATAATGCATAAATAAATACATGAAAATGCATTTTGTAGCAAAACAACGAGAATCGGCTTGCAATTCATATATTCTTTGTGATGGTGCAACGTTCTAAAAAGACTGAAAAAAAAAAACAACAATTCATTCTTTCTTAAACGAATCGCTCGCATTATAATAGTAACGACTTAATTCGTTCTGAAAGAATGTCAATTGACTGTGAACGTAATAATCGTATTAAGAGTGAACGCTGAAGGCTGGAGGCTCTGACATTCCACTCCGGGAATTATGCATTTTCTCTTATAATTTTAAGCAGGTCTCCCGGGTAATTCTGCCGAGAGATGCCGCTGAAACGTCGCGGAAGTTCACCGCGAATATCGCAGAATCACTTTATTATCATTGAACATTTATAGGTAATTAATTTTAAAATGTTTGAAAATATACAAAAAAAAATTGAAGGAATTTGTTTTTTGAACCCTAATTTAGAATAGATTACAGTATATATATATTTTTAATAAGTATATTCGTAAATTCCCAGTTTAAGAAAAATCTGACAATATTTGGAAAACTTCTGCTAGCACCATTATAAGCGAAAGATATTGCTTATGCAATGGTAGAGGAATTAAATAGTAGAGAAATTGAACCAACGACGCCAGACGCATTTGTTAACTTAGCTACTGACTAATCTCTTATTATGTTTAAATCACTATCGTAAAATATGTATATTTTTTATTTATTTTTTACAGTAACATCACGCAGAAGGCCCTGAAGAAAATAATTTCCCTCAAAACATATGACATTTTTGGTAATGCTATGTGGAGGGTCTTTTAGAAGATAGGAATAAGTGGACCTGGGTTTTAAAGAGACCCATGTTGTAGGAGGAAGGAAACATAGAGGCTGTCAGATCATTCCACAGCCGAGCTGTTGAACACAAGGAGGAGCCGTAGAAGTGACCCGTTCTCATGTGACAAATGTCAACCGTGTACAAATGTTAGACGGGCGTTTGGCGTGTTTTCCGACTGTGCACCGATGCCGAAAGGATCAATGACGCTAGTTCCTCAAAACATCTTTCATTAAAATACCAGTAGAATAAGGACAGTATGCCCACGTGACATTTGTTCTCCAAAGATAGCAATTCGTTTGTTAAGATAGGCTCTAGATAGAATCTATCAAACACACTCAAGTTAAGGGTTTCCAGATATTTTGGGGCTCCTGACCAGAGGTGGCTGCCAAATTCTACAGTGGGGCGCACTTGCGACTTGTACAGGGTCAGTTGTGTACTATTAAAGTATCTGCGGGCTCTGTACAATACGCCCAGCTTCTGAGAGGCTATCTTTACTCTGGCTTCGATGGAGCCCCCATACCTGAGCTGGTCACTTAAGGTTACACCAAGAATATCAATTGAGGGCTTGTTGGTAAGATTGCTTTCATTAAAGGAGAATAATTTAATAAAATAGCTTTAATTATTTATTTTTAGAGAGAATCTAGCATTTATTATTTTTTTCAGATACTATCATAATACTATAAATAATGTTTCTAACTTGACAGTACCTTTCCAAGCCAATATTACGAAAAATATTGGATGAAAATCATTTATTGCAAGTACCGTCACTTCAGTTCACTACTTTATAATAAAATTCTATAACTTTTTTTAAATTTTTTTTATTTTCTTTTTTATTTTTCTGTCATAAATGGTTGAAATGTACCGTAAAATAATAACTTAAGAAATGATTTAAAAATAAGTTGAGAAAACGTTAAATAGGGACTGCCTCTAATAATTCCACTGTTTATGCAGAAATGAAAAAAACGAGCGAATTTCAGCACAAATATGTGCAAAGGCAGATAAGGTAAAAACCCGTATAATACACTGAGTATGAAATTGGGTCTTTGTTATAAAAATGTCAAAGGAAAAATGGTAATACGTCGTTTTTCATCCTACAATAAAAACTGTCCTCAAGTTGGCAGTACTTATTTGGGCATCGTTTCATTATTACAAGCACCCTAATAACGGGAAATAGGGGCTGGCTGGAAAGTAAACCCATCCCTCAACTAGCCTAACCTATAAAATGAGGTTTCTTGCAGGCTCTGTTGATTGAAACCTTTCGCTTTTATTACTTCCGGATATTCGAGCAAAGTGGAGGCACAATTTCTGAAATGAAAAGGAACAATATCCGTTACCAGAAAGGTTTCTTTGATCCCGGATTATCTTCGCGTCTAATATCAAGAGACAAAACTTTAAATTGTCCTCCTTTGGATCCTGCTGACTGGAATTGAGAAGTTGTTTGCTCTTGTGATTATATTTGGGACAATCTGAGGAGACTAAAAAAGGATTTATCCTGCTCGATTATCGTTTCTTGTTCAATTACTTTTGGAAAAACATAATATAACGAGTTTATTTAAAGATTTGTATTCTTTAAGTAATTCGAATATTTGTAATGCATTTTAGAAAACACGTAACCCAGCAATGGTCGTACACGTATTGTTTTCTTTAAGGGTAGACGGAAAGCACAAAATACCAATATGTGTATTTATTTATTTGATTAAATGCTCATCTGGGTTTTTGCATAGATTTTAGAACATAATATTAAGAACTATCGAAAATTACAAGTACGTAGAGATTCTAAACCATGAAGTAATGAACAATCTTTTTCAAATGTTTAACACTGACTTAAAATAGAAAAGCAAAACAATATTATAACACAAATCATTATCACTACATTATCCAGTCTACAATATTACATATTATAGGATACATCAAAGTGCTGGTATAGATGATGCATTATTGTATAAATGGAGTCAGCAAATACATCAACAGCACCTCCAAACCTGTTGCCCAGATCATGCATCCTATCGCTTAATGGTTGTGTAAGTGTTGCAGAAAAATGTTGTATTTTATCTTGTGTTCTTCGTCGGTACATTTAATTTAATAGTTTCGAGGATGGCAGGGCTGTCAAGTAGGTTGTTAATGATTCTATATAATACAACTAGGTCTGACATAATTATCCTGTCCGACAGCGTAATCAGATGCAATCGATATATCAAACTTACATAATTAATATTTTCAATTGTAATTATGAGTTTAAAATTTATATACCAAAGAAATTTGTGCTGAACCCGTTTGTCATAACACCATCTAATTTTAATCTTTCAATGAAAACTAGAATTTTTCAACTACTTTATCGACTTAGCGCTTACGTTTTAAATATATTTAAAAAAAAACAACAGGAGTAATTCTTAAAATTGTTTTTATTATGTTTACTACAATTACAATTCCACCAAGAAATAACAGTTCAAAAAACAGGAATCATAAAAAAGTGGAATAAAGTTTAAATTTGTTTTTATTACACCTATCTATAATATCTATTAAAAACTTCTTACGCTTTTTATGGTCATTTTATAAATATTCTCCAAAGCCGGGTACACGTCAGTTTGTTTTAAATATATTTTTTAACAGAAGTGATTGTAGTCTTATGAATATTTGTCTAGAACGTTAGTACGTACCGTGTAATATGTGTGAAAAATATTATAGAACTAATTATAGTTTTAAGGTCATGAAGACTTTTATCAAATGTAGCATAATTATTATTAAAATCATAAAAAATAGTCAGATGAAGTAAATATATGTCATAATTAATGATTAAGTTTGTTACACCTCGCCTGTACGAGTATTAATTCTTCCTTGTTCGCAAAAAAACCTTACTCTGCTTACCTTCGATTGGCGTAATTTTCTAAAAGAGAAAAGTAGTCTCACCGCAGCAACCCCCAAATAGCCTCCCCTTATTGGAGGTTAAGTGGACCACACCCCCGTATGTCCATTCTGCAAGCGATAGCCTGGCGGCTCTAATAAGGCTCGATGGGGATTATTGGCCGCCGGAAATGGAAATGGCGAGATGGTATCCAGTCAAATAACATAAAGCCTTTGAATTCTAATTCCCGATTGGATCTATATGGTGGAATTCTAATTATCGGTTGATAAATAAATAAGTAACTTCTTCCCTTTGTTAAGTAGCTTTAGTTTTAGAGGCAGATGTCAAACATTTGGTTCAAACGGTATGGTTTAATATGTTCAGAGTACCTTTGGAGATTTACGAAGTGCTTGTTGGAGTATTTATTTAAGTCTGACAAGCGTTTTGTATTTTCAAAGCATTGTCAGACTGTCATGAAGTTTTTGACGTATTTGACGATTGGTGAAATTTTCACGTAGGCAAGTTTTTTTTTCTTCATATCTCTTTTTGGAGATATTTAATCTACTGCTGGATGAAAGCCTCCCCGGCTGCTTCTAATTTCGTTGTCAAAAAATAATAATACGTAAAAGATAATAGTGGAATAAATTTCATACCCAGCGGAACTTCATAAGCAATGTTTGAATTTATTTATTTTTTATTTATTTTAGAAACAAACAGTACATTCATAAAATGAGTGGTGTACAGATTACAAGGTTTTACAAAATTATTACAAGAATCGGTAACAATGACATGTCTCTATGTAATATCTAGTAAATGGTTATATACATTTTACCGGGCGGGGTTAGTACAATGCTAGGGAATGATACATGGTAATGATAAAAAGGTATGTGAAAAAAGTGTATATTGTGTAAATGTATGTATCTGTATGTGTGATCGTGTGTGAGCGTGTATGTATGCGTACATATGTGTCTGAATAGTGCTATATACTGGAGAGTTGTTATGTTACGAGTAATATTTTTCTTAAATGATGGTAGAGAGTCAAAAAATATGTCGAGATTTGGGTTGGGCAAAGATTATAAAATGTTTGAAAAACACGGGATATTGATGAATTTGCTGCAGTGTTTGTTTTGTTGTTCATTGTGCAAACTAGTTTGGTGTGGCGAGTAGGTTTCGATGGTATGTTAAGGTTAATTTGAGATAGAAGTTAAGGGCAGTCTATTACATTATTTAAAATTTTGTACAGGAATATAGTGTCGGCTACCGTTCGCCTTCGTTTCAGAGATTAGAGTGCTAAGTGATAATTACTGTTGTATTTGAACGGGAGAAACTTAGTGAATTTATTCTGTGTTCATTCTATACTGTTGACATACAGCATATATTTGGGATTCCAGGCAGGCGATGCATATTCCAGGGTACCATAATTAGAAAATCCCTAAATAATAATTCTAATATATTGAAGAACCAAGTAAATTTATCGTATAGTCCTCTTTTAGATATTATTCCAATGAATCGCTTTATTCTTCCAAAAAAAACCCCTCATTACCCCTTCCCCTTTGGTCGGCTCCCACTTCAACATATAAATATTCATGTATATCTATCATTATTTTATATCGTAGTTTAGTTTATGTATTCCTGACGATGGAAGAGTACTTCCGAAACCGGTCGAAGTGGTTCAAAACAAATTAACACGTTTAAATTATAAATAAATTATTAATTAGGTTAGGTTAGGTTATCGCACTGTTTTTTTGTGCGTTGATTTGTACTTTTAAAAAGGGTGGCCGGTCATAATTGTGTTGAATTATCCGGCCACCGCATACGTCATACGCCAACTGGAGTTTCTATACTTTCTTCGGTTCCGATTAGCAGGGAGCAGTTGGAACTATTGTAAGATATTCTGATAATATCCCGTCTATATTTATTTAAGCGCCTGTTAGATGAAAATTAACCAGCTTAAGATTAGGCGTGTTCATTTAAATCTCAAAATTTTCTATGTAGTTATATGAAAACGGAAAGTAATTAATCACTTTGAAACTTTTATTGAGCCCGTGGGACAGGTGAGATGTGCTTAAGCTAATTAAAAGCGTAAATAAAGGATTAATTTTCAAAATAACAACACTCCAGCCAGGATACATAAAGCATACGTAATGTGTACAATTATAACTGTATTTGTACACCTGCTGCCTACCTGTCAATCTTCTTGGATTAAAATCTTACAAGAGACAGTTTCTATCTCAACTTTGGAAGAGTTTCGAGTTGTACCTTTGTTTTAAGGCTTCCCTTAATGCTCGAACCTGCGAAGTTTCAAGCACGCTTTCGTTCGAATTAAAATTAATTTGAATATTTTAAACAATCTAAATTGAGGTTTAATGCGGAACAAACTTGAAAGATTGTTTCGACAATGACCATTAAATGTTTGAATCAATTTTCCAAGACCCTAGAAATAAAGAGATGTGAACAATAATCATTCCATTTTGTTATGGAATATTTTTAATTGAGAGATTTAAAAAAATAATCAACAGTTTTTTGACATCTGGTGACTTTTTCTTGCTAGACGCCTGACATATTCAAAATATAACACTTTTTTGACAATATTTATATAAACTTTATTGAAACGACTGTTCCTCATTTGATATTGGCAAAAAAAGTCGTAGTTTCGACATTAGAATCAAATAACATGTAAGATGTCTTAAAAATAATCATTTTTCTGAATTCGCCAATCATATTATTTCAAGTAATCATAGTATTGATAAAAATAAGGGAACCAATATTCTTCACATTCATAGTAAAGGTAAACGCCTAGATAATTTAGAAGCCTTGGAAATTAAGAAATCCCTTAATAATAATGAGTCTATTACTAACAATAAAAAACCTATCTTACAGCCCCATTTTAAATATGTTTCATCTCACCCCTCCCTCGAACTCTATCTCTTCCCTCACTCTTTACTAATCCCCAGTCACGCCTTCGCCCCCCACTGTGACACTCATTAAGTACGTTCTGCCATAATTTTGTAATATTGTTTAGTATATAATTTGCCATGCCTATGGAACGGTTATTCCGAAACCGGTAGGCATGAAAATAAATGTGTAAATGTAAATAAATAAATGAAAACAAAGTTTGAATATTTCATTTGATCATAATGGATAACCATAAAGTGATAGCTTCATACAATAGTATAAATATTTTTATATTTACAATGTTTAATAAATATTCCAGAGTGTAGATTTCAGAAACAAATTTAAGCGAAATTTTCTCTTCCTTCTCTCATTTTTAAATATTCATTTAATGCGATTACCGCACAAGAGTCCCAAATGCTCCAAATCGCCTGTACCCAATGAGACTATGATGGCATCCCCAATTGGTGTATGTTATGAGACCAAAGGTAGTGAGGAGGGGGAAGGAGATTGAGAAGAGGTAGGTGGGAAAGTACCTGGCTATCCAGATCTAGTCAACAAACACGGCTAAAGCCATTTCAAGCAACGTTGCAATTTTGAACGGTGGAATTTCTCCGGAGCTACACTGAAAGTATCTTTCACTCAGGAACATGGCACAAATATACTAAAAATTAATTAATTCTGGAACAACACAGGTTAACCTCGGGTCTCTGAAATTTGTTCACATATTAGGTACCTGTTACAAAATGAAAGACTTTTTTAGACGCTATTGTTACAAATTGCGTTAAATTACATTAAAAATATTAAAATTTTCATTTATATATATATATATATATTTTTTTTTTTAAGACGCTCTTTCTTCATTTCTTTCATGTAAATCCTAATTATATCACTTTGCATGAAACTAAAAAATGCATGTAATTACACAAACGAATTATAAAGGTAATTGTCAATACACTTTCTCTCATTTTTCAAATAAAAAAATATTTTTAAATAATTCAACAAATTCAACAACACCAATGCGGGCATTTTTTCATTTGGGGAGGAAAAATTTTTGAAAGCGGAATTTCTGGTATTTTCAAAATCAATTAAAGTAGGAACTCTTAAAACCGTATTAATTAGGGTCTTATTTAAATTAAAACACTGCATCTGTGGGACAATTTAACAAACAAATTACATGATTTTTTTTAAATAAACCTAACCTCTATTGCGTTTGACATTTCCCATACAATTTTCGCGTTGACAAATGACGCGTTATATGAAAACGTTTACAAATCATTTATTTTGTACGGAATCGTTACATGTTTTTACTACATACAATTCGAATTACACAAATACATCATGAAAGTTTCACATAACAGTTAACATATTATGTTTTAATAATGACATATTTGATTAGACATTTTGAGAAAATTGAAGCACAAATTTTAATAGCTGTTAGACATCTCCGTGAACCGCGCACGTTAAAACAAGCGATTTCGATCGACTGCTTTTGAGTGTTTATCATAATTATTCGGAAGAATTTATGGTTATTTTTTAAATACAAAGAGAAAGCATGTTTTTCTTTTTTTTTTAATTCGGCTTACATCATATATCTAACCGTAATACAAAAGGAGATAAAAACTACTTTTATGAGTCCGTCGCAGCAGGTGGCGTAAACGTTACAAGATACTCTACTGGTTTTGATGTTTGGTAGTGTTTACGCCACTCGAATATCAAGGGGTGAATTAAATAAAATTTTCTTGTACACGCCGGGATTCGAACCCGCCGCGATAACTGTCATTGTTAGAATTATATTGGATCAGTTAATAAAATAAATATCTATGTATTCCATAATGCGTTTTTTTGTTCAATATACTTTACTTTTCCGTCTTTTTATTATTGAGTTTTTAAATTAACTTTATCCTTAAAGTTAATTTAAACACCTTCGCATTCAGCAGAAAATCCCATATTGACGCCGTTAGAATTTCTATTTAGGTATACGAAGAAAATAATATAAACTAGGTGTAGCAGGAATGCTCAATGACGATTGTGAATAAGTGCAGAGTTCCGCAAATATTTCCACCAAACGAGAACAGACGTAAGTATGTAGGTATACATTTAATTACCAACATTAATTCCTGACGGAACTTGAGCCGGAGTAATTCAACTTTAAACTCCTGGGTTGGCTAATACTGATTGTGAGATTGATCTATTGTAGTATCGGTAATGTTTTCCTGTTTTCGTGAGCATGTGTAGATTGTTCTGTTGTTATTATGATGACTGAATGTTCTGCCTCATTTTCCTCGAACTGACATTTTGCACAGTACATTATTTTTTTTAATTTGAAATTTTTCTTTGTTGCACCCGCTTGCATTCTACTTGTCGTTATTCTGGAGTCGCTTTTGTCTCTGAATTGACAATGTTCTTATCGTTAGGCTTAAATACTTTTTTCATAATTGCGGTTCCAGTTCTCGCGGATGACACCAGTCGTTAGGCGAATGACATTTTAAAAAAATATCGATATTTGTATAGTTTTAACAAAATTAAATCTCAATATTATTGTATCAAGTATTGACTTCAAACATTTAAAGTCATTTGTCGAATAATAATGCTACTGAATTAACCGATTGAACAAAATCGCGATGTTTGCAAATTACCTACGCCGAAAACTAGAAATGTCAGATAAAAGTGATTTAAATTCTTAATATTATAATATTTTACGCGTGTTAAATATATGTGATACTTATAATTTTTAATAATACTATTATAATAAACCTACAAACACTTTTAAAAAAGTATTGACATTGACATATAATCACAACCGGAGTTAAGCAAAATGTCTTTAACTCTAATGATTGCACGAGGTCATAAAAAAAGGAAACCAAGGATGTACTGCTTTTTTATACCACCTGTCGTTTTTAAGCGTTACATAGAGAAATATTTTTATAGACCATTAATCTCCACTCAGCTATTATCCCTAAAGATTTTCACGATTATAATAATTGATCAATTAACCACACCAGAGGTCGTGAGAAGAGAGACCGGGCCTGCAATGAGCGGAAGCCGCTGAAGTAACTCAGGATAGACGCCTGGAGGCGCCTTGTTGAAGCGATGGGTCCTGGACCGAATATGACAACGGGAAAAATATATGTTGATGATAGTAATTGACGCGGTTATTTGGGTTTCACCAAAACTAAATATTGACGTACATTTCCGCTATTTTGCATATTGCCTTGGTACACAATAGTTTTTCTTAAACCACTGTTTACTTTTTACATCCCTTAACACTACTGTTATCTTTTATATGCCATCCCTATCCCCTATTAGTGTATTTTTTCTTCTTAATTCCCTATGTTCAAATAGTAAGATATGCTATTATAAAAATAAATAAAAATATTATTAAAAAACCTTTGTGACTTTCTTCCAATAATTTATTTTTGACCAGACCGGTTTCACCCATTGGTTTTTTAATAAAAAAAAACATAGGTTTTTTAATCAAAAAAAAAATTAAAATGGAATTACGCTACGAATTGACAATTTCAAAATTAGAAATAATATACTGCTATGTAAAAATCTATGCAAAGACCTTAGTGGTGTAAAAAACATTAAATAAACTAAACAGTATATTTTTAACCACTAATTTAATATAAATTTATCACCAACCGTTCACTTATCCCAAGTTTCGTCTGGGTAAATTTTAAAACTAAACATAGATACATAGAGTGAGTATAGCATATACGTGAGAAATAAAATAAAATATAACAAGAGGGAGATAAAATAATAAATAAAACAATGGAAGACTGAAACAGAAATATCCTTACAAAAATTAGAATTGGACAATATGTAAAAGAGAAAGACACAGAACGTCAAAGTCGGGAGGGATTAAGAGAACGAGGGAAATTTTGGGTTAACGGGAAATATATCTTATTAAGTAAATGAAACACGTTGTCATAAACCACGAATATATTTTATTTTCACCAACCGGTTTCACTTAACTCAAGCTTCATCAGGGTAAATAACTTCAGTTATTATATTTAAGCTTGAGTTAAGCGAAACCGGTTAGTGAAAATAAAATATATTCGTGGTTTATAACAACGTGTTTCATTTACTTAATACAATGTCAAACCACAAAGTGATTGCTTCTTACGAAAATAGGAAATATATCTAATACTAGCTAATGTGTACCCGGCCTTGCTCGGGATTTGGAATAAAGTTATGAAGTTGTGAATTGTTGCTTGTCATTAGGGTGCAATAATTGATTTGACAACGAAAGTCACTATCTCCAAATAAAGAAAAATTCATTTGAATATTTTATTTCATTCCAAGCGTATTTTTAATTTCATTTTCAAAATATATCTAAATCATAAAGTTCTAAACTAGGTACCTACTCGTGTTTTCCATTTTGAAAATATTCTTCCCAAAAAAACCTTCTTCTTTTGAATATGCAATCTGTAGCTAATCAGAGTGTTATATCTATGGGCTAACCTAAATAAAACGTGGCGTGTTCAATGTTTTTCACACTAATTTTAAAACGGTATAGCAATAGTTTTACATATTAGGTTTCATTCAAATTACTTTCTAAACCTTCCCGGCACCAATGAAAACAAAATGTGACATTTTCAGTAAAACCGGTCCAGCGTTTTTCGAGAATATCGAGGACAAACAAACTTACATTGATTTTTATATACATAGATAGAATTCTAGGACAAATTATGTTGTTTGTTAAGAATATTACTGTTAAAATATATATATATAGATAGGATTGTAGGACAAATTATGTTGTTTGTTAAGAATATTACTATTAATTTATATATATAGATCGGATTGTAGGACAAATTATGTTGTTTGTTAAGAATATTACTATTAATTTATATATATATATAGATAGGATTGTAGGACAAATTATGATGTTTGATAAGAATATTAAAATTAATTTCTATATATATATATATAGATAGGATTGTAGGACAAATTATGTTGGTTGTTAAGAATATTACAATTAATTTCTATATATAGATAGGATTGTAGGACAAATTATGTTGTTTGTTAAGAATATTACTATTAATTTTAATGACTTTGTATTTCAAAAGCTTATAAATAACCTAACCTAATGCCAAAACTATTTTTCTTTAGTATATTTGAATTCTGTCTTTTTCTTTTTTATACGTTGTCCCATTCTATTATATGTACGCAATACCTCTATCTCACTGTTCCATTGTTTCTTCTTATATTTTGTCTCCCTCTTATTATATTGTGTATTATATCTCTCCTATATACATGTTGACTCTATGCATATTAGATTTTCGCAATAAGCAAACACATTGTGGTTTAACATGATGAATTAAATAAGACAAAATGTTTTAATCTACTTTTATTTAAACAAAGTGTGTTTTCATTTAATTCACTCTGCATATTTGTTTTAAAAAAATAATTTTTACTTTGAAGAAACTTGAGATAAGCGAAACCGGTAGGTGATAAATTAAAAATAAATAAGTGATTCCAGTTTCTTGAAAAGAACTTCGTAAGAGCTTTAAAATAATCATTTTTTTAAATAAAACCTAGTCCGCCTCAGCACAGGAACCCCTAGTAAGGAGGATTAAGAAAAATATCACATATTGTCTTACTAGCTTTGTAAAATTTTAATAACTTAATTTAAAAAAATATTTATTGAAACTAAATAAAATAAAAAAGATTCAAACATATTATAGTGTTTTTCTTCTCCATTAAGTTGTTGCTTCATTGCAAAATTATGTCACGTGTATTTAAATATTTCACACACTTAAAAATATCTCACAGAAAGCTCTCTCTTAAAAAGCTGCAAGTATGTCGGTCGTATAAGGCTTTGCTTTAATGCAAACACCCGCCTTGGCTGACCGCAGTTCGGTCAGTGCGCCGGGCCGACTGAACGGAATAATCTTCCAGATAAGAGATGGCGCTAATTACACTAACGAGCCCGTCCGTCGGCCCCCGCCGCCCACCGCCCCCGTCCGCACAGGGAACAGTGGAGCTCAGCGGAGCTTTTCATGACTCACTCATTTAATATCATCATGAGTTTAATTCAACTCATTAACTGCTTTCACAGCTTTGCTACTTATGACAATCTTACATCTTTCATATCTTAACTGTGAGGCTGAAAACCGGTGTGCTGAAGCGGAAAAAAAACTCTCGAATAATAAATTCAAACAGTATGATTTTTTTGTTCTTATTTGTTATAAATTATGGAACTGAAAAAAAAACGAGAAAAGTCGAACGAAAGGTGAAAAACAAAAATCTTATTAAATTAATCAGTACATTAAATATTATTATTTCAGAGAAAGTTGTACTATATAAGTTAATGATGTATGATGTAACTCTTCTATAAAATGATGTATATATATTATTACTGTAAATTACACACACCTTTAAAAAAAACTCGATAATATAGCGATTACTGATGAACTGACATTTTTTGACGGTTAAACTCAACAACATAACCTGCAAATTTCTTGATGTCAAATTCAGTGTTCTTCAAGGAAGTATTTTGGATCCAATGATTCATGTCACATAGAATATGAAGGTTTTTCAGATATTTTACTGTTCTCTTAATAAATTAGACAAAAACATTTAAGAAAGCAGAAGTCACTCTGAACAGAATCAACACGGGGCCAGACTACCACTCACACTTAATGCTAATAAAACCAAAATCATCGTTTTCAATATAAATTCAGACGCAAACCTTAACTAATTTTAAAGTACAATGAAAAAAAAAAACTTTTTACAAACAATCAGGAATATCCTCATTACAAAATATTTGATTTTGGCCTACATGGCTCTCTGCCAAACACTTTTAATATGGTATTCTTAGATGGGTCAAGGCTAACGATAATATTCTTAATTTAGTCATTAGAACACAAAAAGCTGTCATGAAAATCAAAGTCCTTTGTTTAGAACTAGCACTGACGAAATCTTCAACAATCTTTATATAATGTCAATTAAATAATTATATTATAAAACAATACTACTTTACATTCATAAATAAATAAAAAATTAAAAAAAGAAATGATAACAGTCACACATATTAGAAACATTACATCTCAGAGTCAAAACACACATCCAACAAGCTATCACAAATACAACATTTGGTCGAATAGCTTTTTATACTATGATACTAAGCTTTACAACAAGATCCCTATATCCTTAAAAAATCACAACAACATTAATACATTTAAACCGCAAACAAATCGCTGAATGCGTTACATAGGGAGATCTGACAGAAAAGATATTAACAGCGAATACAGACTAACATAGAAACCAATATACTTTAAACATCCCGTACTATAATACAATCGCCAATTTTATCAAATTGAAATATGCATAATTTCTTCAAAAGATTGGTATTTACTTTGTTGCGTCATTATTAATAAACGAATTAAAAAAAATACTTTGAATCCACCACTTTATTAATATACTCGTGCACATGTTTCGAAAGCGATGCTTTCTTCATCAGGAATATATATAATACTAAAAATAATAATTTCAAGTACAGACAAGTGATAAAAATAGAACACGATAATGTAAGAATAGACAAATTATAAACATAAAAAAAATTGAAGTAGGTAAGTGATTAATCAACAATCTTAATAAAAAATATTTTATAACATTGAATAACAAATTTATGTTAGAAATCAAAAAAAAAAAAATTATTATTAAGAAAATAAATTTAAAAGATAGATTTAAAAAAAAATCATCATTTATTAAATTTTATTCACTACTAACGCTTTTTATGATTTCTAAAATTTCAAAGAACGATTGGTTTCTAAAATGTGATTGGGAAATTCAGAATAGTTGTTATTATTTAAACACCTTAGGTATTCCTTAAATCTAATACTAAAATTTTTAGAAGTCTCGTACTTGACGTTATTATTTTTTGTATTCTATATATTCCTTATCAAGAAAGCACCGCTTTCGAAACATATGTATATTAATAAAGTAGTGAATACAAAGTAAATTTTTTAATTAATTTATGAAATACATATATTTGTAAAATTATATAAATGAAATCCTCAGCACGGAAAATTCCAGGGAGGACATAATTATACTTTTACTTGTTATGCAAAAAAGACAATAAAACATTTATTATTATTATTGCTGTATCCTTGTCTGTTGTTTTTTGTTGTTGTATTATTTCTATCTCAGTTTAATATCCTATTAGTATTGTTCCAAAATAAGTTTTATAATTCATGGGTTTGTTATGTAGCCAGACATAAGATAGTTAAATTTTAAATTAAAAAAAAAACGAAAGAACTATTCATTATTTTCAACGGCCCTAATGATACACTGTTTTGGTATTACTATATGACTAATAAAAGGCATCATAGCATGCCAAAATTATACGTTAAGCAAAAAAAACTACGTATACCGTATTATATATTTTACATAGATTACAATCATACTATGTGAACCGTTTTCTGAGTACCTCTTTTAAAAATCACCACGTTTTTGTTGCATTCTTCCCAGTGACTTTTTCCACGTAAGGCACAGACGCGACATTTACAGGCATGAGAATAATAAATGCACTAGCTCGTTATTTTTAATGAGGGTATTATTAAGCAAGGGATATTATTGTATTAACGCTGCAGGTAATCTAAATTTTCTACCACCACATACTGAGGGATGACTGAGCTCAAGCGGATCGTTTCAACAAACAATTTTGCAGATAAGGTCGTAATATTTTATATTTTTGCTATTCATAGTTCTATTTTCAAACTTTACAATGATTGTACTTATAAACATTTACATACCGTCAAGACCAACCCGTTAAACCGATATTTTTCATTTCCCCGCATGCAGGACCAATCTTAGGATTCTCCAATTCCGCGTACTTGTGCGCAATATAACGCAGAATTTTACAATATCGTCATTCTTCACAATATCCTTTCAAAATATCGAATCGAAGTAATACGTACGACTACAAATTGATGCACGGGTTTAAAATGTATCGAGAGCATCTCCTGTCCCGATCCTACCTTCCTCTTCCTTTCCCCCCTTCCTTCTTATTTTGTTTTTCTTTATCTTGTTAGCTTCATAAATAAAACATCTGTATTTAATTACTGTTGGCATGAGAAACTTTATTGGCTTACTATTTGTTAAACTTCCTCTGTATTAAAATCTGTTTGTTTCTTAGAAATAAATAAACATATCTATTAAATATTGACAGTTGATAATATAGACTCCGTCACGTGGGAATCGCACCAATATAAAAAAAAAATTCGTATTATTTCAGAAGGCATGTCCGAATTTTATTTGGAAAATGTTACCTACACCCAACCCCTTTCAATTAATTATCTTAAGTTAATGTTTATTTCGACATCGTATTTTAAATCCAATTTTATTTTGTTGTTATGACACAAATATAGATGACATAGTTAATGATTCTCACCGCTAATGTTAACTTTATTGACTGACTGCCCCGATGTTGAATGCTGTATAGCTGTCCGAAACGATGGCTCAAGAAGGAACATATAGCACAACACGACTTAATGCCCAAATATAAAAAAAAATCATTTAACCACTTTAACGGCCGTTCTTCCCAACCCTCTGAGCAACGGCTAAGCCGAAATTTTGCCTCAACACTGTTCAAATGCACAAATACGCTCTTCCCAACGAAACGATCAATTATATCATAATATCGTTTTTTTTTTTATTAAAGTTCTCCTCAGCAGAAAACTAGTTATAAAAAGTATCAACAGGATGAACAAACATCACTGAAATATCAAATGTCACTATTGATTTACGATCCTTTTTACGCGATTCAATTATTAAATGAAAAATATGTATTTATGTTTTGGAATATTAAAACATGTTTATTGTATGTTTTAAATAGAGCTGAAGAGAACCCAACTTATTTTAGTAATTATAGACTACGTTTTATCTTTTTTTTTCACTAATCGAGAAACAAAAAATCAATGATTGTTTCTTACAAATGTCAATTGTAAGAAACGATCATTGTGCTTCGCGGCATTATCAAAAGTCAAGTTAACACTTTGTCATCATATTTTTAACATACGCGTTTGTGAAGTATACGACGTTAGTTTATTTAATTTTATTTTTTATTTATTATATTAAATACGCCCTATATGGGATTTTACATATTTAGTTACTTATAATAGTCACACAGGTGCAAAACACATTACAGTAACTTCACCAAAAACTAAAAATACACAGTAACAGAAAAAATAAAAAATTATGGGTTAGTTCCTACAACAAATTAAATGTATTTATTATAAATACAATATTAACTCATTTATGTTAATTTTACATTGAAAGTTCTTACTTTGAAGTCACTCTACTGTCTTAAAAGTGGGCGGCTACTATTTTATCGTGTATGAAAGTGCGCGAACACTATTATATTTTATATTAGATTTCATAGTCAATTTAGGGTGAAAAATGCTTGGACACAGGCAAACAGAGCTACACTTAACAAAACACTTGGCTGATCGGTGACTCAGATTGATCATTCGAAAAGTTGGGAAGAACGGCCATAAGTGATTTATTATAAATTTCAAATATAACTTATTTTGTTACTTCTTGATTCACGACCCCATCACTTAAAAGCGTGACTTTTAATTCATGCAAAAATGAATCTAACAGGAGCGAAGGAGTAGTGCGGTAAACTTGCAGATAATGAATTCAAATTACACTTGCGCCGCGTTATCCTGTCAATGTTACGACGTACATATACCCAGCCATACGAGCACACGTACACGTAGTACATACGTTCTACGGAGGGGAGTTGGCGGGCATTATCGTACTGAAACACAGGAATACATAAGTGCCGCGGAGACTCCGGGGAATTGTAGAAATTAGTTCCGTCACTTCATGTTAATTTTATTGTGGTGCAGCTTGTCAGAGTTATTAACAAATGGAAGTCATTAAGCTTAATTTCTCGAATTAAAACCTTGTAATAAAGGTTTTTTATACGGTTCCAAGTTAAGCGGAAAATGAAGAAACACATTTTGAAAACGGAATGAGAATTTGCATGCATGTCTACGTGGAATAATTTTTTTTTTTAAATTGGTACCCGTAACATGCAATTTTCATTCTAATTGTAAGTTCCACCAAATAAATAAATGACGAAGACGATACGAGAGTTACTGTTCCAATGATGTTAGGAGAGTATTTTTCAATAAATACCAACTGTTCTTGTGTCACCAATCTTCTAATAAATGTAAAACTATCATCTTTATACTTTCTAATTTTCTAATAAAACTGTGTTCATCTGAAGCGACCTGCCAGGTAAGTATGTTTTTCTGCATCTGTCTGTACATAATCAGTTAAAGAATAGGAAATGATATTTGTACAGCGCCCTTGAGGTGATTTTCAACAAAAACGGCGCTATACAAATCATCCAATTATTATTATTGTTCCAAAGAGCCAATCATGTCTCATAACGTCTAAAAGGGATAGAAATGATAATCTAGCCTCCTTTAATGGAAGCAAACTTCCCAATAAGTTCTCTATTGATCTGCTTGGTGTAACCTTAAGTGACCAGATCAGGTATGGGGGCTCCATCGAAGTCAGAGTAAAGTTAGTCTCTCAGAAGCTGGGTGTATTGTACAGAGTTCGCAGATAGTTTAATAGTACACATCTTCTGACCCTGTGCAAATCGCAAGTGCGCCCCGTTGTAGAATTTGGCAGCCACCTCTGGTCGGGAGCCCCAAAATATCTGAAAAAAAACCCTTGACTCCGTGCAGAAACGGGCGGTTCGTTTGATAGATTTGCCAATATTAACAAACGGATTGCAATCAGACGTCAGATGGGAATGCTGTTCTTGTTCTACTGGTATTTTAATGGAAGACGATCAGAGAAACTAGCGTCATTGATCTCTTTGGCAACGGTAAATAGTTGGGAAACATGCCAAATGCTCGCCCAACATTTGCACATGGTTGAAATTTGTAACATGAGAACGAGTCGCTTCGGTCGGTCGTTGTGGAATGATCTTCCGGCCTCTGTGTTTCCTCTGTCTTACAACATGGGTCTCTTCAAGACCCAAATTCTTATTTTTAATAAAGGTTATTTCCCTCACGGCCCCCTGTGTGGAGCTACTATAAAAAAAAGTTGTACAACGGGCACAATTTTTTTTTTAATCTTAATTGACCTTCCCTTGAAATTGATATTGTATAACTCTGACTACTGCTAAAATTATAAAGCCAATATATAATAAATGTGGATTATCTATAATTTAATGCGTTTTTGCTATTTGAAAAAATA
>JAHDVE020000395.1:0-33124 GCA_022606495.2 Halesus radiatus
TTCAAAGCTATTCCGCTTAGGTTAAAAACAACACCGGAAACGTGTTGACATTCTAGAAAGAAAAAAAGCTCTACAAATATTACGACGCCCAAGCTTGGCGTTCGACAGTTTTTGATACATTACACAAATATAATTCACCTTTACGTTTAATATAAGATAATACATATAACTTCAAGGGAAATAAAAACTTCAGGTGGACATGTTCGATCAGGTATTATAATTTTATTATGTGCTCGACGTCTTTCCACCGTGCGCGTGCATACAAATAATGTCTCGTGTGTTTATTCGATTTGCTAACTATTGAGGGTAGCTATTTGAAGGAGGCAGCAGTGGAAGACGCCTTGTTAGAAACTTTAAGCTCGGTTCGTTCAAGCATCCAAATCAGCGTCGAACTTTCGTGAATGGATGGGAACTTAACTCAGAGATCTCTTTGTGACTTCTGCATTCAGTGAGACAACACTGAGACACAAGTATCGAGACAACCAGATGAGACAGTTCAGCGGCTTCTTTCATTGCGTGCTCCATACCTCAACTTCATTGCATGTTGCCGGTGGAATTTCATATAATTGTTCTCGGGAAAACAAAAAAAAAAGAGTTTGTAAAACTTTTTGACGCCCACTTATTATTATACTTGGAAACGAAGCGTGTTTGGAAACTTGTGAATAACACGGATTTGTTATTACAAACGTCAAAAAGTTTTTGAAAAGGTTTATTTGTAATTTATGTTTGATGGCTTCTTGTCCGACAGAACAATGCGTGTTCCGACTGCTGGTATTATTTTCGTAAAAATTAAATCGTAAATAGAATAATAATTAAAAGTTTCGAAACCCACCGGTAATGAACGAAAATTTTATTAACGAATTTAATAATCAACTCGTGAAAATAAAGCCGACGCTGAAAAGTAGGTTTACATGTTATATTAATTTTACAAAATTTCTAGGCTTTTCATGTTCTATTATTATTTATTAATAAAAATATTTTTTAATTTCTTTAAAATATTGGTATTCACTTTGTGGCGTCATTTTTGATAAAATAATTAAAATTTATTTTGTCTTCACCACTTTATTAATATACAGTACATACACATATCTATAAGTTTTGAAAGCGATGCTTTCTTCATCAGGAATATATAGAATACTAAAAAATAACAATGTCAAGTATAGACAAATGATAAACATAGAACACAATAATGTAAGAATAGACAAATTATAAATACAAAAAAATATTGATTAAAGTCGTTAAGTAATTCATTAAAAATTATCATAAAACATTGAATAACAAATTTATGTTACACATTAAATTTTATTATTAATATTAATATGAAAATAAATTCAAGAAATAGCTATTTAAAAAAAATGTTTGATCATTAAGAGGAACGGGTGCGCTGCCTGTTTCATTCATAACTTAATTTTGGATTTGAGGCTGAAATACCCATCCAAACCGAATGACATATTTTCTTAATTAAAGGTTCAGTAAATATTTAGTACGGATGAGAAATATTTTTATATTTTTGTTTTAAATTATGAAGTATACTATATATATTATATTATATAGTAGTATTATATTTTCAAATGAGACGGGATAAAACTATTTTTTAAATTACCGCTAGCCGCGAAAAATCAATTCCTTTAATGGCCTATATTTCATAATGTAAAATAAAAATGAATAAATTAATTCTCATCCGTACTTGATATTTACTATACTTTTTGATGAAAAGATTTAGGTGAGTATTTGTATAAAATAGGCCGTGCAGCCGTTCCTCTCAATTAAATTTAATTAAAAAATAACGTTTTTTCCTCTATTCCAAAATTTCAAACCGGTTGTATTTGAATGTTAAATTTTTAAACCCTTATTTATATCAAAAGAATGATTGGTTTCTAAAATGTATTTGGAAAATTCAGAATAATTGTTATTATTATTAAATTAATTTATTTTATAAATATTTTTTTGGTTTTAAGGTAGGAATATAGCAACGAATAAAGCACTTCAGATGCATATCTAATTAACTCACCAACCATCATGCTACGTAGGGAGGGAGGTTGGAATGCCACACATCTGTTTTGATATAAACACCTTGCAGGGTAACATTTCTACCCCGTCTCCCACATAATTTATATAAAATCTTTCTGAATTATCGGAGAAATGTAACGTTTTCAGTAAAACAGATTTATGAAAATCTTCCAATAAATGGAAGTTATTACAAGCTTTAATGTTTTACAGTACTATTCAATCAATTTGTGAAAACTATTTACGCGAATTTATTTTTATCGTAATTATATAAAGAAACACACTGTATGTACACTAAAACACACCTTCGTTACAAATTCACGATGTGACTATATGTGTTCCGTTGTTTGTCCACTATGTTCGAACTAAAGATTGCATTGTGTATTCAGCGAATGCACTGTCCATAAATGAATTGCCGCGAAAGGTGAACGCAGAAAAAAGGGATTGCGCGCAGTAATGAGCCGGTCCTAGATTTTTGTGACGCTGTTTTGTCTCCTGAATACGTAATCGGAAACTTGTATTTTATTTCCCTCCGAGTTGTGTTTGTCTCATTCCAGTCCAGAGAAAACAAACTCACAAAATCCGGAGGAGACGAGGACTCTTTTTGTCTTATTTTATTGAATTTTCTTTTGAGAGTTATACGTCTCAGGAATGTTTAAGAGGGCTTAAAGTTATCTACTCTGTAGCCTGTAGTACTTGATGATCTGAACTCTGCGGAGTGATTTGGGAAGGGATGCCTTCTTTATACTTTGTTGAAGTTGTATTATACTCAGTAGATGTTATAAAATATCAGATCGATGTGTCTGAGGTGCATTGAAACTTCACTCCGAAAATCTTACATTTTCAATAGAAGTAGCAAACGTTTTCCAATATTTTATATCTACAATGTGTATGTTTACAACTATGTGAACGGTGAATCGATAAATTTAGTATACTTAGGAAGAATATTATTGAGAAACGGGATGGCTGATGAAAACTTTGATAGAAGGTTGCAAGGGTACATTGTAGGTACATTCAGAAACTTCAATGACTGAATGGAGAAGTTGGAAATATGAGTTAAAAAAACCAATGATAGCGACTCTAGTAGTATAGTAGTCTGTTATCAACCCTGAAGTATGTTAGTGAGGCATATAACTGGCGAGGAAGAATCACCTAATCGAATAGTAATGTTGTTGTTTTTTTTTTTTTTTTTTCGAAGAAGAAGAATTCTCCTTCTAGAAGGTTTTCACTTTGTGATGTCATTATGTATTTTAATTAAAACAAAATAACTTTGTATACATCACTTTATTAATATACAATATTACTACATGTTTCGTGAGATGTGAGCATCGCTCACGAAACATGTAGTAATATTGTATATTAATAAAGTAATGTTGTGTCATGACAAGTTTAGTGTTGGGAAAGGGAAGAGAACGTATATTGTAGGTATGAGTGCATGAATGCGGATGAAGCAATGGTTTTAAAGACCCATTAAAGTAATATGTATGTACCTAGCATACAATAAGTAAATGAAAAACTACAAGGTTTAGGAAAATCTTCTAATGAATGTAATATGAATATGATATTTTAATGTATATTCTCATTTCTGCCTTTCCGCGAATTCTTTCAGCCTCACGACATTACTCAAATTATGTTGCTATAGTTCCACTGACTTTGGGCAGGTAAGAATATTGCATCACGTTAAAAAATTAAAGGAAGTTACCATGATTTTGCTTAAACGATAACTTTGCTTAATAAATCGCTAAAATAGCTTTTTTTAGATATAATTTACGGTAATAATAAGCATGTATAAAGATAAGAGACAGTAGATAATCTTTTGTGTTTTAAAATCGGTCCGGGTATCGAGTAAAGCCCGACGCACACCGGCCGGTGATTTGATGAACAGGCCACTCGTGGCTGGCGCGCGAGAGCTGAATTCTAAACACTACTCCGTGTGAACCGGTCTATGGGTGGAGGGACTAGGCGCCTGACTTGATATTTTGCGTTTGGATGTTTTTTCCCGTCTAAATTGGGCTAGTGCAAAAACCAGCAATAACGTTAGATTTGTATTAATGCGAATGTCATCCAAAGGTGCGTTTCACCTGTTCACATCGTCAGGATTGTACTAAACCTTACAATCAGCTTGAAAACAAAAACATTAATTCCGTTGCAATATGAAATTTTTATATTAAACAAAAATGAAAATATATAATTTTCTTATTTCTTCATTGATTTGACGGCATGTTCATAGTTTAAAATATCCATCGATTCTATTAATTTGTTAGAGATATTAAATACCATGAAAATCATCATTTTTAAATTCATAATAAAATAACATGAGCTAAACACATTTTGGAACTAAATCCAAATGGAAAAAAATCTTATAAAATTTAAAAAAAAAAACATCCACGGAGAAACTAAATATTTTATGAAAAGCTTTCTAATATCAGATTTACTACACAGAAAATTTTTATTGTTTTACTTAATTTACTTAATAAGTAAATTTTTATAAAAAAAGGCTACGTAATGGAGACCTTTTAGGTATTTGTTTAATAAAATTTGTGATAAATTTTCAATACTACTAATACTTTTTTTTTAATTTAACGAACTTCTGTCTATTTATACAAAATACACAACACCAAATAAGATAAAAATAAGTTAAAGATAATATCGACAACTCTCAAAATGAAACATGAATATGAAAAGACATAGACAAAAAAAATAATGGTAGCAACTGGGACCAGTTATAAAAATACAAATTGCAATGAGATTTATAAACTTCAATAAGGTATTCCAAAAATTGAGAAAAATAACAGCTGCAGAAAAAGAATAGTACACACATGATACATGAATGAATTAATGACAAAAATAGGACAAAAACATACACTTGAGAGAACAATCAAGTCAAAGCATGAACAAGGTTTTGGTAGAGTCCATGCTGTTAGGTATATGATTTTCTTCGAAGTTTAAAAAATCTTTAAAAACTGCAAACAAAAAACTTCACGAAATTTAGAGTATTAATGCGGGGTGTAAAAAGAATATCGATACATTACGTGGAAGACGTAAAACATCCAACACGTACCACAGCTGAAATCTCATTTTTTATTCATACGTCATTTGTTTTGCATCAACACCGCGATTTAATGCCTGAATATATTTTCACGCTGAAATATTCTTGGATAGATTTTCACAAACCTCTCGTTACCATAAATTCACCTCTTCGGTAAAATATACACAAAACATAAAATACTATCTATGAATCTTTTGGTGACGTAATAAAGATAGGACAAATATAGAAGTATAGAAGCTTACTATAGTAGGAAATATTCTAGCAAAATGCAAGTGGACGATCTCCTACAGGAAGGACGGACATGAGGGTGTGTTCTCTGCGGCTCTGGTACACATCGTTGACATATTTGAAATCGCCTCCTGGATCTTAATATTTGGCATTGAGTGAATTCTATTACTATGTTTGTCCATTATGGTGCATGATCCTTTTTTTTGTAGAGCTGTACTTCAGATTAATGCAATAATAAGATCACTTCTAATCGAGTAAACCGATTGTTAGGCTTCTTCCCTGTCTTACTTCATCACGGTTTAAATAGTTTACTATGTGTTTTCAGTATAATGTCGGATAATCTGCGCTTCGATAAGATATCTCTATAATTACTCAAGCTGAAAATCAAAACACGTCTTACAGACAAAAACAAAACATATTTTCAGGAGTTTACCAATATGTTTTTCAGATTGAATACATTGTACCATTTATGTTTGACAAGTATATAACGAATTTAAAAACTATTGCTATGACGAAATTCTCACTGATGTTAAAGTGTTGGCTTTTGGAAAGCAATCTTGTGTATTGATGGTAACAAATATGACGGTATCATTGGTTGTATAGCTGACGGCCTCCATGGTCGAGGGGTAAGGCTCTCGACTACGAATCCGAAGGTCGCGGGTTCAAATCCCGGCGTGCGCAAGTAATTTTTATTTAATTAATTTGTGTTGTTTCACAATTAATTCATTTAAAAATAATATAGAGTATATTTGGGCACGTTCCAGAGTGGAAGATACTCTCAGTATCGCCCTGGTGAAAGACCACCATTCAGAATTGAAACGTTGCTTGAAATGGCTTTTAGCCGTGTTTGGTGACCAGATCTGAATAGCCAGGTATTCCCAACCTTCCTCTTCCCCTTCTCCTTCCCCTCCCCAATACCTTCAGCCTCACAACATTCCCCAATTGAGAATGCCATAGTCTCACTGGCTCCAGACGGTTGGGAGCAGTTGGGACTCTTGTGAGGTATTCATATAAAAAAAAAAAAATAGCTCCTTGATATGTGCTGTATTTATGCTATGTTGCTATTTCTTACATTGTCTATTGAACAAATAAGATGGTCTCCTTGATTGTATATCTTCTCGATAACTACGGGTATCCTTAAAATGATTTAAATGTAACTATTATATTAAATATATCCTCACTGTAACAAAACTGTACTACTGTTTTTTATTTAATTTTTTTTTTAATACTTGCTAATATTTTGATATTTTTATAATTTCATTTAAATCGATATTGTGTAATTGGACTTTACTATCTATATAACAATACTGTCATTCAGTTTTCATATTTTTGGTTGCTATATTGTTCTAATTTTGCGCTACATTTATGTGATGATTGTTATTTATTATTGTATTATATAATATTCTTGAACTAAACTCCTGCTGACAAGCTACTTGCAGTGGCTTAGCGGATACAAGTTCCTATTGTATGTAATTGATATTATTCAACAACAACAAAAAAAAAACGAAAATATTCATGTGATTCACTACACGCATTCACATATTATTATTATTATTATTATTTCACACCACTGTATATCGATAGGTAAAAAGTATTGACATCATTTACTTTTCTTAATTGTTCGTAATATGAAAATATTTATCATTTGAATACTCCCTCTGTAAGTAACATATACGATATTTTCCTAGCAAATCATTCCTTAGTTTTCCAGTAATGGATCTAGCGTTCCCTCCCAAGTCCCCAGTCTCCAGTGGTCTCGTCAGTCTCTCGGCAAGACACAAAGGAGACCCGAACAATTAAACCGTACGGGTGACATTCGTCATTAATAATGATGAATATGGCTGCGCTGTTGGGTCCTGAGATGTAACTAAACTTTGGAGGTATTGGTACTCTTGATGACTCACAAGCTTACAGGGTTGGCAAAATGGGACAATTTTGGTTATTTACACCAGCCACCTTGTGTCAGGAAGTGGATTGATTTGCCTGTTCTCTTTGTTCCTTTCCTTTTACAACACGAGTTTCTTCAGGGTCGAGGTTTACTCCTACTTTCCTTAAAAATACCGTCCATATGGCATACCCAAAGATGACCTCTTGTATGGAGTTAATTAAACAATATTTTTTCAACATTCTAATCCAAAATTAAAGCAAAGTTAAAGAAAAGTTTGATTTTCCGCTATACGTGATCTTTTAACCATTTGACCAGACTCTTTGATTCAGTCTCTACCATATTATCAAAAATCAAAATATTCATTATCAAAAAAAGTGTAGTTCAAAATACAGAAGAAAATATAGGGTCGTGTTTTTATGTCTCATCGCGTTAAATGGCTGCGCGCTCTAACCAAATTCTTTATAAAGGCAAGATCGCGAACTAAGCGTAAGAACTTGCGATTTCTTCACCGATTCGCGCTATACTTTTACATCTGAAACCGGTGAAAGTAAATGTATGGATATAGATTAAAAACAAGTAAACGTATTTTCATTCACGTTTCACATATTTTTAATCATTTGATGGTGTTATGATTAAATCAAACAGCTTTTTTGACAATAAACAAAAAATTATGTTTTTAGCTTACATTTCCATAATATGTAAACGAAACGCGATACGCGTTCACAGATGGCGCTAATTTAAATATTTTTGAAAAAAATCAACTTTAGCATGTAATTCTTTTAATTGAAATGAATTATTTGTTGGCGGTTAGGGTTTTTATTGTAGGTTTAATGCTAAAGTCCTTCTAGAAACTTATAAAAGTTCATTATATTATTGAAACACTAAAATATTCAGTATTTTTATAAGTTTCTTGAATGACTTGAGCATTAAATTTACAATATTTTTTTCAATGTTTTAAAAAAGCATCATGTGCTAAAAGTGTGTGTTTTTTTTACTTCTTTTTTTTCTCTCTTTTTTCTTATTTTTTTAAATTAGCGCCATCTCTGGGCGCGTATTATGTTTCGTTTACTTTTAACAATTTCAAATTCTATTCAACGAATTTCAAGCTCGTTACCATTTTTGTCTTCCCTTAAATAATTTATTAGCAAGTATATATGACCGCCGTTAATAGGCTGGGTGGAAAACATCAGTGAGATTAGTAACCCGAGCCGTATCGCTTCGTATTGCCTATGAAATTTATGTTAACATATTAAACGATTGATGTTAGGGCCTTAAGAGGTTACTCCTTACTTTGCTTGCTGACGTGAGGTTTATGAAATTTATTCCTAAATCATGCGCATAGGTAGGTACTTACAACGGAGTTATAACGAAAATTAATTTATATTACATGGTTTAGACCCAACATATTTGAAATTTAGTACCTAGTACCGCTTAGTAGTTGTATGGTAAGACCTTTACACAGATTTTTCGCAGAATTTAAATGAAATTTCAGAATGTTTTATGGTAGATGATTGCTTTTTGGAGGTAGGGATTACATTTGGACTGTTTTTCGATTCCAACAAATGTGGTATAATTATGTAGGTTTTTGTTAAAAACGTTTATAAATGATAAAATCTGATTTTATGTGTATTTATTTATATAAAATATACGGTACACGGGTATCGTTTAAATAAATACGTAAACATTATAAAATAGGAGACAGAAACATGTTATAAATGAAATCAGGTTTAACTAGCTGTTGGTAGTAGCAACACCATGCAGAGTGATATTATTTAACGTACGTAAAATTTTACAGTGGAGTCCACAATGGAGTACTGATACCAATCCTGATCCTTAATACAGTGAGGCATGTAACTGTCAGAGGAAGGATGAAAGAGCAGACTAAATGCTGTAGAAAAAATTGTAGTAAAACCATTTACGATCGTGTTAAAGATTTTGAGATTCGCAAATAATGCAAGGCTGGGCATGGTGGTTTGGGCATGTAGAGCAAATTTTTTATATGAATACCCCACAAGAGTCCCAACCGCTCCCAACCGTCTGGAGCCTGTGAGACTATGGCTTCTCCAATTGGGGAATTTTGTGTGGCTGAAGGTATTGAGGAGGGGAAGGAGAAGGGGAAGAGGAAGGTGGGAAAATACCTGACTATTCAGATCTGGTCACCAAACACGGCTAAAAGCCATTTCAAGCAACGTTTCGATTCTGAATGGTGGTTTTTCACCAGGGCGATGCTGAGAGTATCTTCCACTCTGGAACGTGCCCAAATATACCACATATTATTTTTAATTAATTAATTGTGGAACAGCACAAATTAATTAAATAAAATTTACTTGCGCACGCCGGGATTTGAATACGTGACCTTCGGATTCGTAGTCGAGAGCCTTACCCCTCGACCAATGAACGAATAAAGGAGTGTAAGGAGAATATATGACGCGAATGGGAAAGGAATAAGAAGCCGGAATATGGCAACATCAAGTGAATCAAATACTTGAGTCGGGACAATGTCAGAAGTCAGTCCGTCCTCTCTGCCTACCCATGAGAAATGGCGTGATGGTTAGTTAGTTAGATAGTTTAACAGGTAGAATGATTATCCATTTTGGTTTGTACTCTACATCCCTGGTCAGTAATCAAACATAAGTAACATGATTTATTTAAAATGTATCTACTTTTTGCGAAGAAAAACATTTATTTTTATTTTTTATTTATTTCTTAATTTATTACAGAAAATATAACATCAATCATATTATGTTAAAATAAAAATTTTTTCTTTTCTTTTTAATATACTCTCCATAAGTTGAGCTCCAGTAGCTCGTGGTTATGGGAGGAGTATTATATATATAATTAAAACATTCTCTAATCATATATTGTACCATCTTATACTTAAATACAAGTAGTGGTGCTGAGACGTGGTCATTCTTAGCATGAGCATGGCCATTAAACCATTTGTTTTGAATCTATTCTTTGCACTATTTGTGGGTTGAATTCTATTAATGAAACATTATTTTAAAATTTGATATGAGGTGTTTCTTTTGTACAATTACGACGCACGTTGAAATTTTTAAATAAGTTTGTTATCTTTTATGAAATATCGACATTAGTAGATTAATTTTTCGATGCGTGATTTATTCGCTGCTTCAATATGATTTATTAATTTTCAAATAAGAGCTTTATGTAAAAGAAATGAATAAAAAGCAGTTTAGTTGAGTAATTAATGATGTTGATTAATGGGAGGATGGCACAGCTGATGTGATTGCTGTGTTGGTTGTTACTGAGATTAATGGATTTATTTAGCGACAGAATAGCACCATGTGTCTGCGAGATGTCTCACAATGTATATAGTTTGTTAGAAAATCGGTTTTCGTACAAGCATTTCAAAGTAATAGGATGTGTACGGAAAACTAGAAAAAAAAATTAAATGTCATATCTCACTGTGGCGGAGTGAATATGATATTTAGTCAGAAAACGTGGGTTAATGCTGTGATGAACATTTTCAAAGTAGTATTAATTTTTTCGAAATGGTATGGTTTTATATTATTTTATTGTTATTTAAACACCCAGAGGACTTTTTTAAAACACATAGAAGACAATACCATACAAATTAAATAATACAAAATATAAAAAATGCACAAACGTTAATTACACTTGAAATAAGAATAAACTGCATCAAAGCTAAAAATATACAGGGATATAAAGGAACAGAAAAAAATAAACAATACAATATCCACAATATCCACAAAATCCACAAAGTCATTATTATCATTAATAACAAATAAGTAAACAATGTAAAAATTTGTAGTTCACAATAATTTATAAACTAGGTAGAACTAATTCGTTCATTCTTTTTTTTTAAATTTGCCAAGTTCAGATCATTTTATTCCATAGCTGAAACCATCATTCAGTATTTTAAAAAAAACTTGGATATATTTCAGCTATGCAAAGTTTACCCCGTCACCAGACTCACTGGGTCTGGATAGTATGACTATTGTTTGTAGTATTCATAAAACACTGAAAAATCAAGAAAATCACCGAAAGTTGTTTAGTGGCATGTCTTCTCTGTCTACCCCTGCGGGGAAACGGTATGATGATTGGTCAGTTAGTTAGTCACCGAAAAATATTTTTGTCATGAGAACTTCACGAATAAACAACTTACCACAGACGTGGTAAGTTTTCCCTAAGAATGACTAAGATACTGGCTATAGCCGCGTTGGCTGGGATTACCTAAGCCACATCAAATATACAAATAAATGCTTCATTTAATTACGCAAATTTCAAATCAATTACCATGTATTTAAATTTTTCTTATTTTTTCAACACAATTGCACGATTGCACGATAGAAAGACAACATAAAATGATCATTTTTTCGTTAGCAAAGTTGTACTTGTTAACCAGAGGTACCAACAGATAACAATATATTTATACCGAAAGGCACGGCCTTTCAGACACTAACATAAACGAGTCGTCCCCTGAATGAGCATCGTGCACATATGTACATTTTGTGTCAAAAGAAAATAAACGTATGTGCGTCGTTTTGTAGACTTAGTTCCTGCCTTTGACACCTTATAGTAGTGAGTTCGGTGTGAAAGTTTAGATTAATATTTCTATGGGAGTAAGGCAGTGCTTATGTGCCTATATGGACGGCACCTGGTTATGTGAATATAATATATGTCTTTAAAGTTTATAATTTTGCTCTTCCTTGTCTGAAATGGTTCTTATTTCACAACAAATTTAAATATTAATCTTGATATAAAATTGTTAAGTGTAGTCTCAGTTTTTAGATTTACAGAGTGGAAAAACTGCAAAACTTTTGTTGGGGGACAACTACTACTGAATAAAATTCAAGACAGAATTTATTGACGTCATGTTACGTTTAACAGTTTTAAAGGCGTTTAGTGAAATCGTACCGCTACACCTTTCAGAACTGTGTGAGAAAGTGCCGACGGAACGGTTCTGCTTGCAACGTTCTGTTAATACCAATCCGCATGGGTTAATTCTGCCTCTAAGGACAGATAAAACTAGATTTTACGATCGTGCGTTTTGTGTCGCTGGTCCTTTGATATGAAGCAAGTTTACTTCTAATGTTAGGAGTTCGTTGGGTGAGAGAGAAAAGGTTGGATCTGAAGTTTTTGAGAAAATTGAGATATTGTCACTATGGCGTTTATTTTCGATTAAACTATAATTAAAAAAAAACATTTGAATGCTATCCGATATCAATAAATCAATTAAGAAATAATAGATTTCTAATTGCGCCTAAATTTATATCAGCTTTGGGATGATAAGGATTCAGAAGCAGTTGAAACCTTAGACTGGAACATTATAAAAGACTGAAAGCTAAGATTAGGTTCCAACCAATTGTGACAGACTTCATACAAATGTAATTTTGGATTCGAGGCCAAAATATCCAAACAAAATGAATGATCTCTATTAAATCAAAAGATATTGCAAATATCCATTACGCATTGGCCCTATTTCGTTTATTATATTTTTTTATATTTCAAATAAAACATACAACTAAGTAGTACTCCCATGAGTTATCAACAAAACTCATTATAGGACTGTTAATTGGTAACTATTGGGTTTTACATAAACAACTTTCAAAGAAAATATATAAAAATAAAAAGCATATTACAATAAAATTTGGATGATGCGTAAAGTGCCGTCTTTGTGAAAAATCACCGCAAACGGCCCTATGCAAACATTAAATAATAAATAATCATTGACAACCCAATTGACAGCCCTGCCATCCTTACAATTATTAAATTAAATGTACTGACGAGGAACACAAGACAAACTGTAACATTTTTCTACAACACTTATACAACCAACTTTCAGTCTCATTCATAAACAGATAGGATGCACGATCTGGGCAACAGGTTTATATGTGTTGTTGATTTATTTACTAAATCTATTTATACAATAAAGCATCATCTATGCCAGCACTTTGACGAATCCTGCAATATGTAATATTGTACCTTGGATAATGTAGCGTTAATGATTTATGTTATAATATTGTTTTGTTTTTCTATTTTATGTCACTGTTAAACGTCTGAAAAAGATTGTTCATTACTTTATGGTTTAGAATCTCTATGTACTTGTAATTTTCGAAAGCTCTTTATATTTTGTTCTAAAATTCATGTAAAACCCAGATGAGCGTAGCATCAAATAAATAAATAATGTTATTATATATTAGATTTTCACAAAAAGCAAATACATTATGTATTGACATGATGAATTAAATGAAAATACACTTTGAAATCCACTATTAACTAATTACCCATCACGCCGTATCGCCGCAGGGGTAGACAGAGAGGACGAACCGCCAAACAACTCAATCTTGGCATACACTTCTTGCTTCATTCACGTTCATACAACTTCTCATACATGCTCTTCTATAATTCCGACTTCTGACATGCCCCACTGTTTATTATTATTTATTAGTATTCGACTTTATCTCCATGTCTTTTATTTTTGTATAAATACGTCGACTAGTTTCGGTTCGACTGAATCATCTTCAGCACATACAATGAAAAAAAAGGATTCAAACAAGGCGTATTTTCATTTAATCCATTCACGTATTAAACTAACGTAACTATTTTGATAGTTCAGCAATAGTAATCAGTTAATAATCAAAATAGTGTATTGTTTTACAATTGAACAGCAATTTGCAAGTACCGAAAAGTTTATCTAAAATAACCCTTAATTGCAAAAAGGTTATACACATAAAAAACACACATTGAACCTTTCGCAACAGACAGAAAAATTAATGTTTCACAGTGAAGGGGTTTCAACTGTTATTTTAGGTACAGCAAATAAACTTTTATCTACAGTATATTATGTGTTTTAGTTACTTAACACTTAAAAATTACTACTGACTATTTATAATAACAAACTATTCATAAAGTTTGTCCAAAATATAAAGTAAATTAATTCAGCTTTCATATCTCAGAATTTTTGTTTGATCAGTTGGAACTTTTTCACCCTGACCTAACGGGTTGGTGAACGTGGGTGGTTTAAAATCATTAAACAAAAATTGTCTTTTTTTAAAGTTATTTTGTAACTATTTAAAATTAATATATGTGCAGAGTTATTTGAATGTCATTAGATGATCTTTGAAAGCAATCTACCGTAGTCCTTAAACACAGCACCACACAGCATCCCCAAAGATGATATAGACCTTGAGGGAATTTATTTCCATCAGGGTCTCCTGTGTGGTTACTGTAAAAAAAAACAAATGATTTTGATTAATCCGTAATGCCATCAAATAGATGCAAAACAGTTAGATCCAGATATTGAACTATTGATATCTGTTTTATTTTGTGTCGTCACAATCGGCATTCAGCGTCATTTAAAAGAAATATTTAACATCAAATAAGGGCCTCCGATAGCCTCTAATTCTCGTCCCGGATAAAAACATCATCGTGGTGACGACCGTTTTCCTTGTTGGTTAAAGCTACGGTTTCCTAAGAAAGCGGTGCTGTTATCTAGCGGCCATAATGTGACGGTGGATGACATCACTAAAACGTTGTCAATACAAACCAGATGGCGTTAGTTTCCTAGAGAGCGTTGATTGTGAACGGAACGTCAAATTGCGGTTACACCATTTGCATGACGTCCGACATAGTGGTGATAAACAGTTGTGGAATGTTTTTACTCGTACAGCTGTGAAGATTTAAAAAATAAATGAGCCCAAACGTGATTTGAACCAGCGAAAATTACGAAATATTGGTTGATTTTGGAGGAAATCATGAAGCGATATATAATATAATGAAGAGCAAAAAGCCCAGTTAAAACAAAATCTATGAAGTAATATCGGGAATACATGAAAAATCAGGTAAATCTATAAAATAATAACAACTATTCTGAATTTGCAAATAATATTTTAGAAACTAATCGTTCATTTGATATAAATAAAGGTTTAAAAATTTTACATGCAACTACAACCTTCTTACAATTAGACAAATTTGAAATTTTAGAAATTCACATTTAATTTATTTTTTTTAAATAGCTATCTCTTGTTTTCATTTTCATATTAATATTAATGATAAAAAAAAATCTTTTTTTAATTTTTAATATAAATTTGTTGTTCAATGTTTAATAAAAAAAACTTATTAACATTTTTGATTAATTACTTACCTACTTTAATCAATTTTTGTTTATGTTTATAATTTATTTATGTTTATTCTTTTATTATTGTGTTCTAATTTTTATCATTTGTCTATACTTGACAATATTATTTTTAGTATGCCATATATTCCTGATGATGAAAGCATCGCTTTCTAAACATGTATAAAGTAGTGAATACAAAGTACATTTTTTAATTCATTTACTAACACATTTAAATTTATTTAAAGCTTGGAAAAGTTTTAGACTTCAGACTAGTTTTTATGTGAATTTTTTCTATCCTAAAAACGAGGAGTACGATTTTTAAACATCGCACTAATCTCCAAACGGTAATTTACGTCTTCCGATGACTCCTCATCTTTCTAATATATTAATAATGCTATGTCTAGATTGTTCAATCTCCATCGCACTATGTCCGACATCTAACTTGATATCTCTGGCCACTGCTGGTTACGCCCGCCGCATCATAATATATCACAGCCGCTAGATAACAGCACCGCTTTCTTAGGATAACGTTGCTTTACGGATGCCGTTATTTAACGTGACAGATGTAAAAAAAATAAAATTGTACTGAATGCCTATTTGTGGCGATGTTAAATGTAACGGGACCTTAAATTGTCATCATCAGTATCCTGAACATCATCATGATGAATTTAGCTTCATTTACATTGTACCCACACATAATATGCGCATTAATAGCGGTTAAGCAAACAAATACCCACATAGGAGTATACTGAATATGCTTTTAAGTTTTTCTAAACAGATGACAGTTTCATTATCGCTAATCCTGGCCGGAAGCTCCGCCCCCTCCTACACCGCCCCGCCGTCGGGACGCCCGGCACACCCAGCCCCCGCACCGCGACGCTCGACGCACCCACCGCTATGTTTTTATCAGTCGACCTGTCAGCACAACCAGCTTGTATTTCCTGCGCTGGGACATGCCTCCAGCACAAAAGGAACAGCCTTTGTTGCCTGCGTTTTGTTTTACTGAAATTGAGAAGTTATTAGGTAGACTATGCACCTACTACTCCTATATGCCAAGCAAGTTTAAGCTGGTTCATTGTCCTTACGACTGTGTTTTATACATCAAAATAAACAAGTATTCATTTATTTTATCCTATATGTTTATTTATTTATTTAATACTATTATTAATAATAATAATAGAAACGTTCATTTGTTAATAACTTGTTATTTTACAAATTTTATTTTAATGCATAATTTTATTTTATTAATTGAAAAAAAGATCACTGCTCAGCTTTACATTCCGGAATCTAGAGTACAGTGGTGCCTAAAAAAATTAAATGAAATTACATAAAGGTTCATAAACTTTTGAAGAAGTTACATAAAATCTCTAAACTAAATAAAATGAAATGTAAAATAAAAGAAGATTGTAAATATAAAAACAAAATTAAGACTAATTTTTTTACAAAATCACGAACACAAGTATCCATTTCATAATTTATCAGTTTTTATGTGCAGTCAGCAACCATTCGCTGCACAACTTCTTGAAGCACTGAAGCGATGTCGACCTTCGAATAAACAGTGGTATTTAATTCCAAAGTTTTGTTGAGGAATAGCTGTAACTACCCTCAAATACAGCGCAACGGTTCGATGTCTGGGGAAAACAAGAAAATGGTCTATTTGTCATCAGTATATTTATTTGTTGTGTTCATTTTAAAAGTTTGTTTCTCGAATTAAAAAACTTTGCTGCCAAATCAGAAAGTCGCATTTCAATCTTTTGAAAACTGAAGCTACATTTGTTCCGTAAAATATTTGCGTCAAAGAAAATCAAATATCAATCAAATGTTTTTTTACAACTGATATTTGACCTCCGCATCCTTCTGCTAACCTCGTAACGACAGTAAACCACTGCGCTATCGCGGCTAAATAATATAGCCAAAAACCCTTAATTGAATATTTGATTATTTTTGTTTAACACTATGCATAATTTCTCGTCTGCTAGGAGATATACGAGTACGTATTTTTTTAATGCACTTTACCTGGTAGTCCTTGACGATCGGACAAAATGAATTCACTTTTTCTGCTGGAATGCTTGGCTTCCTCGTTCTCCGTTTGTTCTGAGTCTAATTTAGTTTCTTCTGACAATAATAGGCAAACATAATGAAATCACAAAAAAATACTTGTGTATTTACATTAATTTCACTTCATCAAAAGGTTTTTTTTTTAAATGTTGTACAAAGTAATACTATCTTTTTTCATGTATTAAGACTCAGCAATACCCTCCGAGCGGAAAATGAACACTGTTTGAAAAAGAGATATGTTAATATGGAAGAGAGGGAGCGCGCTAAATAAATAAATAAATACCGCTTAGGACGTAAGTGATCGTTTTAAAAGTATTTAATAAAATACGACATATTTAGAATAGAGTAAAGATCTCTATCGATTATTTTCTGTCGAGGGGATTTCAAAAAATTACTTTTTTTTAAACAAGAGTAAGATATTCTCATCTTCAAACACATATATTTTTTAGTTTATAAAAACTTAAAGCTTTTAAGGGAAGTTTGTAATACGTACAGAGAAATTCTGAATGCGGAGGCTTACAGGCGGTGCTCGATTTTGGTATTCAATAGATAGATTGAACATAACACCAAACATATCCTGGAGAAAGCTATCCAGTACCTACCCATTAAATGAAACCTTTGTGTGGATGTTTTTTTGAACCTACATCAATACATTGTTTCGAAATATCTTACGCATGACTTTAAATGGTATTATTTATTACAATACACACCCTCGAGATACTTGCTTTTTTCAAATGTAAGATAAAAACTTTTCTATTCATAAGTAGCCAAAAATATAAAATATTACATCATATGTGAAAGATGTTCCTTTCATTTCCTAAGAGACAAAATTTCAACACTAGAACTGAACATATGAAATACCATATTGCACGGCGCTCGGTGCTCGACGCTTTCTTTCATTCCCGGAGACAAAACAGACGATGGTGTTCCACGGTGCTTTCGCTGGAAATTGGCAATATTCGTCCTTGTAAAGTACGTGGTAATGTTCTGACAAAAGCCACGCCACGTCACTTGCCACTTGCATTCTGTGTTAGGGTGTCCACTATTTCAATTCATTTTTTAAACTTACTTGAACCTTTTTTTAAATTATATTCTCGCGTGTACTGATAGAATATATAAAAATGTAACCATGTGTGCGTTTTAAACAAATATTTTATTTCTTTTGGCGAATAAAATGTCAACGGATAGAAATCAACTTTTCATGTCCCATCAAATAAGTTATGTGTTGCACATAACAACTAAATATGTTTCTCGTAATAATGATGTATTTTTTGTTTTATCATAAAAAGAAAATGAAAAAGTGACAGTCGCGTCTGGGACTCGAACCGAGGACCTTTCGGTCTAAGACCAGAGCTTTTATTCAACTGAGCTAATGCCACGTTTTTGCTTTCTGTTACTTTTATGGATTACTTTGTATCAAACAAAGTAATACAATCAATAATTGCATTAAATCCAGCAAAACTTGACTTAAGGAATTATCAGAAGAAGAACTGACTAGTATTCTTAAAACAGCGTCATAGAAATTACTGGAAATACGAGTAAACTACCCAAATCTCGAAGTTGAAATACAGAAGTCGCTGAAACCCCCTGTATTAAAAACCTAGTTCGCCTCAGCATATTTTCTGCTAGTGAGGAGGACTATGAAAAAAAATCTATAATATATATGTATTTTTTTTTACATTTGTACCTTACCTTAAAAAGTCAAAATTATATGGAAATTAACTTTAAAAAAATAAATAAAAAAACATCATACCTATATTTAAGAACCGTTCACATGATCTTCAATTAATTCCCAGATATTTTTTGGTCTATCTTTCTATATTGGCTGCAAGATTCTATCCAAATTTATTTGCAATCTAGATAGTGTCTCGGATATAACACTTATTCAATTTTTATTTACATGGGACATCTAATGACTTTTTCCACATGTCTAGGATTAATATTAAAGTTTTATTGGAATAACTTATTGAGGCTTAAAAACTTCATTTTATTTTTAAAAAATCTGGGACTTTTCTGTTTCATGTTTTACTTATGATTTTTTGATATTATATGATACTGTATTTAATTACTGAAAATACATATTTCATTGAGGTTTATAAACATATTAAATTGTAATAAATATATGTTCCACAGGACTTACATAAAAAAGCGTAGGTATAATATGTAGATGCAGATACATAATAATATTTACTATATAGGTACCCACGAGTAACATAAAGCTGTAATTCCGTGTAAATTAGACATTAAAATGTTTTTTTAATTCAAATCAAGTTACATACTTACTACCTCAACTAAACTCCATTTATAAGCAGTTTCTTGTGAATTACTTCATGAAATTCAAGAACAAACATATCCGCACATTCCGCACTAATAAATAAATAGAAATGCAATACAAATTAGATTGCCAACAAAGAAAAAATCAAACACACAAAGATCTTAGGCTCTCCAACTATATAATAAGATTCCGAAAGCGATTATTGCGATTGAAAAAAACGTTTAATAAAAAAAAGAAATGAGCATATATATCTCCCACAATCATCAATGGTCAGCACCCAAAAATAAACACTTTGCATGAGATCTCTGAGACGAATGTGTGGTAAAACCAAGCATGATCGTGTGAAAAATGTTGAGATTCGTAAAGAATGCAAGGCTGATGTATGCGTAATGACCAAGATTAAGATAGGGACGCTTAGATGGTTCGGGCATGTAAAGCGAATGAACGAAGAAAGGTGTGTAAGGAGAATATGAATGACGCGAATGAGAATGGAAGAAGAAGCTGGGGACGTCCGAGGAAGACATGGCATCAAGTTAATCGAATACTTGAATCGGGCCATGTCAGAAGTCGGAATAACAGAAGAGATGTATGAATGAAGAATCAAGATCGAGTTGTTTGGCGGACCGTCCTCTCTGCCTACCCCTGCGGAGAAACGGCGTGATGGTTAAATAGTTATGTTGCCAATTCCAAAAATACTACAAAAGGTTTATTTATAAATTCTATACGGGGTAATTAGGAAAATGTGTAAGTAAATAATAATCCTCAAATGTAATCTTTTAAATTCTATATGAAATACGTACTGGAAAATTTGGTAAAACGTTCAAACTAGGTTTCTATAGTTTTCAAACTGCACCTGTCTTCAGATAATTTTTGGATGTATTTCATAGAATTTAATGTTTAAAGTTGAGAATTTTTGTCTTTTGAAAACCTTATACAATTTCGTATAGAATCATATAGAATTTACAGATATATCATTTATGGTATTGATTGAGTTAGAAATCTGCAAAGTGAGTATTTTTTAGTCAATTTTTCATTGAATATCCTCAAATAAATTAAAATACGATTGCTGAACGTCAACGTCTATTACATGTTTATGCATGGAATTTATTATAATACACGATGATTTGAGATTAATAGTAAAAACCGCTAATAAAAATTAATAGATAACAAAAAAAAAATAAGAAAACGAAGATGTGAAAATGAAAACTATGAATAGATATCTACATACATTTTGGAAAAGTAAAACTCTTATTGAAGGGGGAATAAGTCAGAAACCATAAGGGGATTCGGTCTCAAAGAAATCTCATACCATTTATTTCACTTCTGGTGTGTTAATTACCTTCTACTTGAGCCAATTAAAGTCGTTGTTGAAATAGAAATATTTTATTGATATAAAACCTGTTTTATTCTAAAAGACTACAACACAGTACAAGTTCTAAAAACATGACGCGATGTAATTCTATGCCTTCAAGTTGCCACTTATCCAGCATCCAGTGACTACTGTTCGGGGATGTTACAGGACGAGGCGGGGCGAGACGGGACGAGGCGGGGCGAGGCAGGACACTTGCTTGAGTGGCGAAATGTCACTCGGGTCTAGTGGGCGATTTCACGGCCGAGTGGGCGCTGAATGGGGAGGTTATTGCGAGGAGGTGGTGCGATCACACGAATTTTATTATTTTACGTTATTATTAGTTATGAAAAAGGGATGCTAGCTTTTCAACATTATAGTGATTTTTATAAGTCAAAATGAGAACGATAAGCACCGTTTTATGGATTTAGCGTTGTTGTTTATTGATTTTTCGTTATCATTGTATGATATTTTGATAAATTCAACATAAAAGCGGTTTTTTTTCATCTGTAATCATCTACTTAAAAGAAACTCGATTGTATGGTCTCCACACTACAATGCACATTCTCACACAATAGAAAGAGTTTAAAACAAATTCCCAAGATTTACAATTTATAAACTAAATATACCGATAGAACAATTAAACAACACAAATCCATTACGATTAATAATGAACTTATTTAATTTGAGAGTTATTTTCGAATGTTCTTAATTAAAATCTTACTTTGTGCAACATGAAGTGAAGAAAACACCCCCTCTGGGTATGCAAGAATAATTCCCTTACGATAAGTAACTCCAGTGAAAAATATAATGGCTTTAAAAAGATGTATTCATATAGATCAGCTAACGCCGATTTTGAACATATAACTTTTATTATATATACATATTTTAGTTATACGTAGAATTTATAAATCGTTTATTTAAAAGTGTATAAAAAATCATCTCATCAAAAAACCTTGTTATGTTGGTACCACCGCATTTGGAACATTTGATATCACGTGCGCATTCTGTTTTTGGTTTATGATGGACATTTTTATTTTTTACTTTTGTTTTGTACTTTATATATATATTTTTTAATTTTGGCGAAATTTAAACTTAACTTGGGTGACTTTAAGTTCAATAATTGACGTTCAATAACAAAAACTATTATTAGTGAAATAAATTAGAGTATTATTAAGCAAACCAATTATCAAGACGGATTTTATGATAATATTAATGCTAATAATATTATTATTATTCTTAGAGTTAAAGTTTCTAGAAAGGTATATAATTTTATTACTTATATTTAGTAATAGTTTAATAGAAATAGAATATAAAAGCATGTACGGTAAAACTCATCCTTGTTTCGATATTTGACATTCTAACCTCAAAACTCATCAAAACCGACCCATGATTTGGAGCGTTTGGCGGGCTTTGAAAAATCTAAAGTTAGAAAATTATTTTAACCATGATAACTAACTTTAGAAAAACACTAAACATACTGGTATTTAAGTTTCAACGTCATTATTGATAAAAAAAAATTGGACTCAATTTCAATTAATAAGGAACTCCAGTCCATTAAAGTAATTGGAGGCCTAAAATCTTTACCACTTTAAGTTGAATAGTTATGATTTTCAGCATAATTGATACTTTAACATAAAAAGGAAGATGTTCTTACTTGGTAAAAAAACCATTGAAGTTGAGTTCACAATATTTAGTCGATTTAATTCATTAAAAATACATAGGTAATATATTGAGGTACTTTTGTCTGTACATATCTTCTTTACTCTAAGAAGAAAATGTTTGTTATTTCCTAAACATGGCAATAATGATTTAATTCATTAAAAATACATAGGTAATATATTGAGGTACTTTTGTCGGTACATATCTTCTTTACTCTCAGAAGAAAATGTTTGTTGTTTCCTAAACATGGCAATAATGATTTAATTCATTAAAACACCCGAATAATAATTATCAACCCTTTACTTCGAGCGGTGCCATGTTTTCGCGAATCAGCCAAGCGCAATACTCACAAAGTTTGCTGCAACTGACACGTTACGGAACAACTGGTACCTAAATTATTTCGGCGTGAAACTGCTCGTACTAAACGTACAGTGTACACTGTACACTGCCAATGGACCCGGTCTCTAATGAAACTCTTCTGCAAACAAAACATCATATTATCTTGTTGACAATGCTCCCAAAACACGGGATGAAATTTTAGCGAGCCACGTGTTTTAATGTTTTAATAAAGGTCCGGCTGCTTTTTGGTTAATGTTGGCTTAATGAAATACCGGGCTAATGTTTTACCTGGATCAACGAGACTTTGTTTGGGTTCTACGTGTCGTAAAATAATCCTTTGAAATAATAAAACTCACGTGATATTTTTAACATGGGACGGTCGTTAAATTATTTTTATTACTAAAATAAAAAATAAAATAGACCACCATTGCATCAACCGCTAAATTTGTAACTACTAACTAACCATCAACCCGTTTACCGCATGGGTCGGCAGAGTGTACGGACCACCAAACAACTCGATCTTGGCATACACTTCTTGCTTTATTCATATTCATACATTCTCTTATATTATTCCGACTTCTGACATGGCCCGACTCCAGTATTTGATTCACTTGATCGTCCATTTCTTCGTCGGGCATCCTCGACTTCTTTTTCCATTCACATTCGCGTCATATATTCTTCTTACACTCCTTTCTTCGTTCGTTTGTTCTACATACCCGAACCATCTAAGCGTCCATTTCTTAATTTTTCTCATTACGCTTACATCAGCCTTACATTCTTGACGAATCTAAATATTTTTCACACGATCATTCATGGTTTTAGCACACATTCGCCTCAGAGATCTCATTTGTAAGGCATTCAGTTTACTTTCATCCTTCCTCTGCCAATTCCATGCCTCACTGCCATACATCAGGGTTGGAATCAGCACTCCATTGTGGACTGCTAACTTCGCTTATTTGGACACCTTTTTGCTATCGCCAACCGCGCTCAGTCCTCCGTCAATGGAGTTTCCTGCATTCACCCTTCTTTCAATATCCCTTTCAGTTTTTCCATCTCTCGTAAACATATTTCTCAAATATACAAACTCATCGACCTGCTCCAAGTATCCATCATTCGCAACTATATTGCATACTGTTTTCGTACTCTCTCTTTCAAACACCACGACTTTAGACATACTTACATCCATCATTAGCTAAATTTGTAGGCATTATTAAAAAAGTGTTTCTTGCATTCAACTGATAGATTGTATTATTGTTGTGAAGTGTTAATTATTTGCTTTGAAATATGAATACAGATGATTGTTTTTTTTTATTATTACTTAACTGATTGGTTTTGAGCTTGGTTGACACCATAAATCTAGGATTTCCATACTCTTTGGTTAACACATATATTATTGGAAGTAGGTACTTAACGCTTTTAAATATTGGAATGAATTGTTTGTTGGCGGGTGTACACACGGAATATGTAATGGAATAAATTTTTGTGTTGGGTATAATGGTCAGGTTCATCAAGATACTTATAAAAATAATGTATGTGTTATAATAATATATTGTACTTTTAATAATAATAATAAACATACAATAATGATTTTTTCTATTTAATATTCCGTGTGCACACCCGCCAACAAAGGTTTCATTTCAGTATTTAAAAGCGTTATGGGATAAAAGTTTTTTTTTTCTAAAATATTTAAATTAATGTCATCTGTTTCGTTTTTCATTAATTGCAAAATTGCCGTGTGTGCATTATCCAAAGATACTTAAGAAAACAAATTCAAAATTAATCTGTCTCATAATCCACTTTACAAGAAGAAGAAATGAAATTAGACACCCTTTCGAAAGAAAAGAAAATCGCAAAACTCATTAATATATAGAGCCATGAAGATCTTCCAACAAATACCGACCAAAATAAAAGAAGAGAAAAATGTTTTGAAATTTAAGAAGGAAGTGACGAAATACGTAAAGTGCAATTTTGTAATTTTTAAAGTCTAATAATTACATTAATTCTTAATTGTATGCAGATATTAGGTCCGTATTAGAACACATGTTTCTATGGACTTAAAACTAATTTGAAACTTTTGTCTACCTACTCATAATGTAATCTCAGTAGGTACGTATAGTATGAAAATTATATAGTTGTATAAGGTATTTTTAAAACTCATTTTTTAAGATCAATTGTTTTGGTTTCGCTTTATTTTGTAAAGAATATTATGGGTGTATTATTGTGATGTGAACCGATCAGATTACGAAAAACATTTGGTTTTCTATTTACTTTTTCAGTGACATTCGATATTTAATTGCGTCGTCTCCTGGTGACATCTGGTGATTGGTGTCACATTTCAGTTCAAACACTGCATATCCGAGACCAGAGGACCAAAGGGGTAAAAGGGTCGGGGTTGAAGGGACCGGGCTCCATTTGAAGGCGGAATGTCTCAGGGGATAAGTTTTCAACATTCGTATTGAATCCAGGAAAAAGCTCGCGAGTCAATGGAAGTAATGTAACCCGATAAGCATCTCAATGGAAAGGTAAATTGTGAAATTTCTCCCTTAAAAGATACCTACCTACTTTCTATTATACTATCCATTTATTTATATACTTGAAAAACAAAGCAATTTTTCGGAAGCAGGAGCGTAATTCCCATTCCATCCTTATGATGATTGCAAAGTTTCATCCCAGCCAATAATATGGGATTTAAAAAAATGGAGGATAACATTAACAAGTCTTGAACTTGAAGTATGATATCGGTGTAAATGGCGTAAATTGAACTGGTCTCATTAGCTAAGTTGGTTAAGCGGTTACCCCGGATAGGTAGAGGTCCTGGGTTCGAGTCCCAGATGCGACTGAAATCTTTTTATTTTCTGTTGTTTTTTCGGTTTCGTGGTTCATTTGGGATGTGTTAATATTATCTAATTCAATGATTATATATTACAATTAGGTTTACAAACTTCAATAAGTTATAAAAAATTAATTGAATGCTTCTTGTTTACCTGCGGAATTCCGGTGAGACAGTAAAAATATCCTAAATAGATGGTTAAGAGATTATTTGAAAACACAAATTGATCAAATATCTTCAAGTGACACAAGATTTTGAACCAAAACCTTTAAAAACAATTACGTTGTATTTTAAATGCATTTGAATACATTTTTATTTAATTTTTAAATAGCATAAATAAGCATTTCAACGAAGAATTACGTTTTGTAAAAAGGTACCTATCTCACTAGATATTAATAACCTTTTTTGTCTCTAGTTCTAAAAGTGACATTTTGTATGACATGAGTTAATCTATGCCGACCGATGAGGTGGGTCATTTTACTTATTTTACGAACTCGATTCCAATTCCGAGTTTTGTCACACGGACTCGATTCCTAGGATTCGGTCTTCGTTCCTTTCAGTCCGTACGGGCCCGTCATTCCAGAAGCAAAAATCTTTCATATTATACTATTGAATAGGGACGCTTTTCGTTTCTGACTCCAATCTAAAACCTTTGCCGTTCCTAGAATGTGAGTTCGGAATGAGTGAATCCGGATTTGCGAACTCGGAGCGAGTCCACCGCTTTCGGAATCAGATTCATTGGACTCGGCCGGCCGTAACGACTCGCCTCTATGCCGCGCCTGCCGAGAATTATCGAAAATGTCAACATCTGTATAATGTTTAATAATGTTTACTAACTAATTATGATTAAAGTAAATAGTAACGTAATTAACTTACTTGATATTGAATTTTTCTCTTGTTAAAATCATGCAAGTCTTGAAATTTTTAATGAATGTCATTCGCTTTAACAACTGGCAGCTGTCACCCGTGAGAACCAGAACCATAGTTAAGCAAGGTTTTAAGCCTAAGGAAAAGGAATATTCTTTAAAAAGAATGGGAATTGCGCTCTTGGTTATTTTTATATCTATTTGAAAGTCGTTCCATCTGACACTTCCCTCTTTACAAACCCCATATTTTGCTCATATTCTATAATAAATTTTGTTATTTTTTTTGTTTTTCAATAAGAAATTGTTTTATTTTTTTAATTTTTATCGTACGTACCAGTAGTGTGTATTAAACTTCGACCAAAGGTAAGATGTATGTAGTTTTTCAAAATCGGGTGGAATTGTGCTTTGAAAACATGAGAATGTTCATTTTAATACCCTTTTCGGCCGATTGTTGTGGCGATCTGAATAAATGAGCATGCGATTTTTTTTTAATTATGTTATTTTATGATTCGATTTTCTTAGGGTAGTCACGGCTTTTCAGCCATGGACTGCACTTCACGATTATGTACAATTATGTGAAAATATCTACAATTAACAATTATAACAATTATGTGATTATGTAGAATTGCGTGATAATCCAGAGTTATGTAATTGTGCAGTGTCGCATGAACTTGTCTTTGCACTTTTTGCGGTAGGGGCGCCACTTCGTATATAATGGATGTAACAAAATAGTAAATTCGTTATTTAGTTGCTCTTTTGGCCACCTGTACAGAAGATCCTGTAATTTCGTTATATATTATCTTTCCTTTTTTGATATTGTAAATTCGTTATAATAATAATATATTTATTTCTTGCTAAAGCAATCCCGATGAGTTTCAAAACTCATTTTAGGACGGGAGGAATTTACAATACATAAGTAGGAGATAGTACATACAATTTTACATTGACAGCAAAATATCAAAAATAGAAGTTTCACATACAGACAGAAATAATTTTTATAAGGCCAAGTTAAATAGAACAACACACAAGAGAAAACATATAAGGGAACAACAAAATATACAAATATGGATTTACTGATTTTCATTTTTAAAATCCTTAAAAAGTATTCCTTTATACCATCATTTTGGGATTTTTTATTTTTCTGGATGGTTTTGTACATATCTGGAAGCGAATTATAAAGTGTGTAGGCAATGTAGTTTAAAGATTTTATTCCATATTTTGTAGTGTGTGTTTGAGGAATGCGGATTTTATTGTTATTTCGAGTATTGTGGTTGTGGATGTCTTGGTTGTAAAGTGGCTTGACGTTGGTGTGAGTTGATTGTTGAGTAATTTGTAGGATGGTGCTGGTGATTTCATACTTAGGAAGGATCGTGATTGGAAGGATACCGGAAACTGAGTAGATGTCCCTGACATGAGTGTCCCATGGAAGTCCAAAAACATTTCTGAGGGCTCGGTTTTGAACCACCTGCAGATCAGCAATCAATTTCTTCGAGGCAAAGCCCCAGATACAGCAGAGATAGGAAATGTGTGAATGTACCATGGCGTAATATACTGCAGTTAGTAACGGAATGGGTAGTAATCCTTGAAGTCTATATAGCACACCAGTTATGGGGGTAATTTTCTCCTTTACATGATTTATGTGGAGATCCCACGAGAGTTGAGAATCTACTATAAGGCCCAAATATTTTGTTGTCGTTTTCTTTTCGAGGCAGTTGTCACCAATTTTGATATCGAGGCTGGAATTTTTCTTGTTGCCGAATAGTAAATAATGCGTTTTTTTACGTTAAGGGTCAGTTTATTTATTCTCAACCAGGTTGTGAGATGGGAAACATCGGCATTCATTTCCATTTCGAGTTCCGCTAGGTTTTTTTTGTTATAAAAAATTACAGTATCGTCCGCATAAAGTTGAAGAGTTTCCTTTAATGCCCCACTTTGTTATGTCATTAACATATATTAGAAATAGCAACGGTCCAAGAATTGATCCCTGTGGCACTCCACATGTTATTTCACCCAATTCACTCATTTCTCCACCCAGTTCTACTGCCGAAAAGCGATTTGATAGGTAAGATCTGAAAAGTTCCAGAGGAGTACCAACAATACCCAAATGTTTCAGTTTTTCGATCAATACGTTATGGTCCACCGTGTCAAACGCCTTCTTTAGATCAATAAATATTGCCGCTGTAAAATCTCCATGGTCAATATGTTTCTGCAGATTTGATATGAAATCGAAAGCTGCACATTTAGTGTTAGATCGTCGTCTGAAACCGTATTGTTTTGAGGTGAGAATTTTGTTTTGTTCGAGATATTTCAATAGTCTTTCTTTGATGACACATTCAAAAATTTTGGAGATAGCTGGAAAATAAATTGAATATTCTTCAAAAGATTGGAATTCACTTTGTGGTGTCACTATTAATAAATGAATTAAAAATATACTTAGTATTTACCACTTTATAAATATACATTGACATGTTTCGAAAACGATGCCTTCATCGTCAGTATTCATATATTCCTGACGATGAAAGCGTCGCTTTCGAAACATGTAGATATCAAAGTATATTCATAAAGTGGTGAGTACTAAGTATATTTTTTAATTAATTTATTAATTGAATATTCATTCAAGACTTATAGAAAAGTCTATACATGTCGCATATAAACAAAAATCGGATAGGTATATCTGAAACACTATTTTGGTACAAATATATTCGGGTAGAACTTTGCACTTATACAAAAAGAGAGCAGCCAAGATTAGGAGGGTTAATTGCGGGTAATATTAATAATTCTTAAGTTGAAACATGATATAGATAAAAATGACAGAAAATAATTAGGTTACCTTTTTTGTTTGTTTCATATTTCATTGAGATTTGTTAATATTATCTTCTTCTAGAATATTTGTGGCACAACTTAATAATGTAGAGCGATACTCGTGTGACGTCACGTGAAGAATATATTCAGTCCGTAATGAAAGCATTTTTCCAAATTGCCTGTTATGTTACCTCGATCCATCGCCATAACCTAAAGCGTCCAGGCAGCCGTGGCCGTATCGGTCGTAGAAGACAAAAGTTAACCCAAGGTGGGTAATTTATCGGGTACTTTTATTAGGGCATCCGTGTGATATAGAGGTATACGATTACTGCGTAGGAATTGAATTCCATTCCCCAATTCACAGAGCAAATGTCCCGTCAGGCCCGGGCTATTGGAAGGGAATCACGGGATAAAGTTTTATTCAGCAATAAGCCAGGAGGGGCTTTTTATTCTCAGGTTTCATTAGAAGAATAAGTAATTTGTCCTTGTTTACATCGCTTAAACTTCGCTCGTTCTACTTATTCCTGAAACGCAATACACAAACTCGTTCTCACAATAGTCAATAGTCACTGTGGTGCTATTCGAGGCTTCGTTTGTTGTACAATATATCAGTAAAAGTACGTAGGTTTATTAACGATAGTCTTGTTCTTACAATATTGGTGTATGGAGACATAGTTTATTTATTTTTTATTTATTATATATGAACATAAGTTTTATATGTGTGTTATTATATCATTATAATGGAATTCCACCATGTATTATCAGTTTCAAAAATAGAAATATGAACATTTGTTATCGGCTGACGTATTGCCCATCTCACTAGGTGTGAAACGCCTGTGTTGAGATGGCAATTTCCAGAAGTGGTTATTCAGCTAGGATATTTAGATGACAAATAGATTAATAGATAACAATTTAATACTTTTTTTAGAAGTATACCAATTTAAAGGCATAAAAGAATTTAGAAGCTGGCGTATGGTCCCTATGTATTGAAAAAAAAACTCAAAAACAATTGCAACGTGATCATAATGTCCCCGGACGCAAGAATATCTCACCTTCCCTTATCGGCATAGGATACTAAGTAACTTACATCAAATGTGTTTAATTTAATGTACAATTTGATGAATTCGAAGGTTCTACCTATCTGTTTGATAAACTGCAGTGGTCTTATGACTCTCGTCCATACAATACACTATAAACAGACCATTCACTTGTTCTCCCCGGACATTGAACCGTTGTATTCAAGGGTAGTAACAGCTATTCCTTAACCAAACTTTAGAATGAAATACCACAGTCAGTCGCACATCACAATAATTGAATAAATAATGAAATGGATACTTGTGTTGGTGATTTTTAAATTATTATTGGTTTTATTTTTTATTTATTTAAGTGTAGAGATTCCATGAAAGATATTCAGGTATAAATAATTTCTAGAGGCACCTGAAAACCAGATGCACTCCGGGCTAGATGCAGATAAGCAGTGACCTTTTTGACAATTGCTATAATTAAATCTCTAACTTTATTTAATTTGACTTAATTTTACTAATTTTATTTAATTAAATCTCTATTAATAAAAATGAATGTTTGTCCGTGCGTCCTCGATTTTCTCAAAAATTACTTGACCGGTTTCACCGAAAATAGCAGATTGTTCCCATTAATGCCGGGAAGGTTTAGAGAGCAGTTTGAATGAAATGGAATGTGTAAAACTGTTGCTATAGCGTTTTACTATGAAAAACATTGAACCCGTCATGTTGTATTGAGGTCAGCCCAGAGATATACCATTCTGGTTAGCCACAGATTACACATTCAAAAGAAGGTTTGTTTGAGTAGAATATTTTCGAAGTGGAAAAGATAAGTAGGTACCTACTTAAGGAAATTTTTATTTAAACATATTTTGAAAAAATAAATGTTTGGAATGAAATAAAACTTTAAAACTAATGTTTCTTTATTTGTTTCTTCTTTTCTTCGTTTCTTCGTTTCTTCGTTTCTTCGTTTCTTCGTTTCTTCGTTTCTTCGTTTCTTCGTTTCTTCGTTTCTTCATTTCTTTGTTTCTTCTTTTTTTGTATCTTTGTTTCTTTGTTTAGAGATAGTAATAGTCGTCACAAGGCATTACTTTCGCTGTCAAATCAACTATGCCATCCAAACGACAAGCAAAAATTCACAAGTTCATAACTTGATTTAAAAAAAAATATATATATATATTTCTGAGCAAGGCCGTGTATACAACAGCAAGCATTGTATAAAAATAAAATACATGTGTAAAATAACTTATTGACGAAAATAATGTTTTTATCATTATAATTGTTCTAGTAAATGTTATAGGTAAATGAAATATAACGTATTTAAGGCATCCATCTCACATGCGACGAATTAAATAATTAACGGAGAGAACCGATATCCACCGTTACTCAATATACCTGCAATCCACGAACTTGGGTTAACGAAAATGGAACTCATCTCGAAATTTAAGGGTTCGCTTAGACATGGTTAGGAGCGAATTCATTGACCTAGGAAACCAGTAACCCTGACCTTACCTATTAAATAAAACTGTAATCAATTAGTTCTAGAAAGATAACCCAAAGAAATTCAGGAATACTAATGATATAGAATAGAAGTTCACACATACGACGTACGACCAATGAAGAAGTGCGTTATGGGCGTGTTTTGTGCCAAAGGTGAGTTCAATGTTTCCTTACTTCTGCTGAAATTCATAATCTACAAATACCTAATTTATTTTTTGAGCATTTCGTTGGACTGTTTGGGGCCAAGAAGGCTCTCGACTACGAATCCGAAGGTCGCGGGTTCAAATCCCGGCGTGCGCAAATAATTTTTTTTTAATTAATTTGTGCTGTTTCACAATTAATTCATTTAAAAATAATATGTAGTATATTTGCGCACGTTCCAGATTGGAAGATACTCTCAGTATCGCCCTGATGAAAGACCACCATTCAGAATTGAAACGTTACTTGAAATGGCTTTTATCCGTGTTTAGTGACCAGATCTGAATAGCCAGGTATTTCCCCACCTTCCTCTTCCCCTTCTGCTTCGCCTCCCCAATACCTTCAGCCCCACAACATTCCCCAATTAGGGATGCCATAGTCTCACTGGCTCCAGACGATTGGGAGCAGTCGGGAATCTTGTGGGATATTCGTGTAAAAAAAATGCCGTGAGAAAAGATAGATGAATTTTGCAGTTGACGTTATTTATAACTTTGACAGTTTAAACCATAGATAGGTATAATGATTTGCTGCATTGAGTAAGAACTGATCTACTATAAGAGTGCAGCCATAAAAATTAAAATGATTAAAACAAAGAATAACATTGTATGAAAAAATACTAATAGTTAAAAACATAATCTTGCCATAAACATTGAACACATGTATTAGGAACTTAAGTTATCGACAAACGGGATCCATCTCAAGAAGTAGGAATTCACTTTGAAATTGCTAAGAGCGCCTTCATCGAAATAAAAGAACTAAAAGTATTAAAACTATACTCGACTCGTTACACAACTGGATTACACAAGTTTCTCAAACAGGCAAATGTATAGAGCTTTTTAACACTTCTGAAGCACACACTACAGATATAGCAATTAACAACGATCGAATAGAGCGTCTTTCTCAGTACAATTACTAGGAAATTGAGTAAACGACAATTAGGGTTCATCCTTGGAA
>JAHDVE020000396.1:0-40713 GCA_022606495.2 Halesus radiatus
TACCTAACCGGAAATTAAATTCGAATGCTTTATTAGATAACATTCTCGCGTAGGTACTTTTGTATTTGCATACAATCTATGGAACATTCTCTAAGAAAAATTATGCAATATGAGACCGGGCGGGAAAGAATAAAATGACGATTTTTTTTATCTACTTTTATAACTGTCAAAAGTTTGAACGAATACTGTGGAGTTTTTGTTATGGGTCGCTGTAAATTTCGCTACTGTTAAATCTCCAGACACCTGTTTTAGTAAGGATTATCCATTTATTTAACCTCTTCGATTCACAGAAATGGAAGATTACGTAATTTCGTGAGCGACTGAAAAAGGTTAAGAAAAATTTCCGCCGAGAGATCTGCTTTTTGTTTTTGTACGTACTTTTTAAATATTCTCGTGGGCAATTATTTTTCTTTCACTGGCAACACAGGGTGAGAAAGATCGCTGGAAACTCGAATGAAGATCGAGCAGCGCCACCCGGCGGGTACGAAGATTGCGGTTGAAAATAGAACCGACTCGATTGGATTTCAATTTTTGCTTACTGATTTAAGGTTAGTTCTAGTTCTCGCCGATAGATGGAACCCGTAATCGTTCAATATCTTCGATACAAATTGTTCAGTAGATTTTTGTTAGATCACATTTTCCCCAGATTTTTACCCCACATTTTCAGTAGTTGGACCGGAAAATTGACCCTTCCGGTATTCTAAACTCTACGGGCGGTTCGGTCTACTTTCGCGAGACAGCAGGAAAAAAAAACCGTGGAGAAAAAAGTGAAATTCGTGGTTCGCGAAAACGAACCTTGGGGTGTTTTAAATGGATAGGGCGCATGGTCGTTTTCGGCTAGCCAGCCAAGTCTGAAAATTTAAAATGGGCAAAAGTTAGAACAATACTATATAAAACTTTTCAGTAGTTGGACCGGAAAATTGACCCTTCCGGTGTTCTAAACTCTACGGACGGTTCGGTCTACTTTCGCGAGACAGCGGGAAAAAAAACCGTGGGGAAAAAAGTGAAATTCGTGGTTCGCGAAAACGAACCTTGGGGTGTTTTAAATGGATAGGGCGCATGGTCGTTTTCGGCTAGCCAGCCAAGTCTGAAATGGGGAAAAGTTAGAACAATACTATATATATATATACTAGCCTATTGCAGTATTGCAATTGGTTGTGAGTAGTTGTCTATGTGTGTTTAAATGTGGATGAAGCAAGGAGTGTGAGTGTCGGAAATAATTTTTAAAACGAATATTGGGAAAAATATTTATACTCACCCTCCTACTCCAACTCCTACTCCTACTCCTACCTACTCCTAATCCTACCCCTACTCCAACTCCAACTCCTACTCCTTCTCCTACTCCTACTCCTAATCCTACTCCTAATCCTACTCCAACTCCTACTCCAACTCCTACTCCTACTCCTACTCGTACTCCTACTCCTACCTACTCCTAATCCTACCCCTACTCCAACTCCTACTCCTAATCCTACCCCAAGTCCTACTCCTACTCCTACTCCTACTCCAACTCCTACTCCAACCCCTACTGCAACTTCTAGTCCTATTCCTATTCCTACTCCAACTCCTACTCCTACTCCTTATTCTACCCCTACTCCAACTCCTACTCCTACTTCTACTCCTACTCCAACTCCTACTCCTACTCCAACTCCTACTCGAACTCCTACTCCTACTCCTACTCCTACTCCTACCCTTACTCCTACTCCTACACCTACCCTACCCCTACCCTATATCTACGCAACTCCTACCCTATATCTACGCAACTCCTACCCTACATCTACCCAACTCCTACCCTACATCTACCCAACTCCTACCCTACATCTACCCAACTCCTACTCTACGACTACCACGATTAAATATTTAATGAAAATAAAAAGAAAAAACTTTAAATGTTAGCTTTATCTCGACAAATGGGGCCTAGGAGTTTGTTGCCAAATTTTTAATTACCCAAATCTCGTTGCGTAGGTGGAGACGCTCAGTTTGATACCCATATCAGCTACCCCCACCCCTACCACCACCACCACTTAATAAAAATAATTACACATCATCCACTTTTTTATATTTATCCCGCACAGTTGAAGCGACTAGATTTAGTGAATGAGTCAAACAGGTAAAGTGTATCATATTGGAAAACACTTTTTTAAGTTCGCGTCCGGCTTTTAGTATGTAAGGGGCAGAGTCCGTTGTTAAAATTAAAAGTTTGTCGAAGTTATTAACTGCAGATTCCTGCCACAAAACAATTAAACTGTTTTTTACAAAATCCTTTATGGTTTCGGCATTGGTAAAACCTTGCTGGCAATCAAATATGACCGAGTTACAATGTCTCCTAGTGGTTTTACGACCAGATTAGCCATATTGCGTCCAAACTTGTCGGTCGTTTCAACAACTGTCGCCCATATATATGAATGTCCTAATTTTTTTCTGATATCGTTAATTTCACTACAAAACCTTTATTTAAATACCCTTTTCGGAGAGTATTAGTATTAGCTATAAAAATCATCCGATTATTATTATTATTATTACTCGGAAGATCTATAGTCGAACATTTACAACACAAATATTTCGAAAAAAAAAGACGGAAATTAAAATTGTCTAGTTTTATCCATGGGATATTACAACATATTAAAAACATAGCTAAATCAAAATAGAAATCTGTTTTAGACGTATCATTTGTCTTCATTATCAAATGATTTCTGCTTTGCTAATTCGTAACTAACTTCCAGAAAATAAAATATTTCCTATCGGCTTGTAGTTTACAAAGATTTGTTTTAAAGTAAGACATACCGATACTATTGTCTCTTTTCTTTCCCATATTTCGTTCATTGAATAGAAAAAGACGAAATTATTATTATCGATTGCCTACGTGATACGATAAACAAAAGTATCGGATTTCACCTTTCCAGTGCTGAGCTTCAGTTAACAAGTCAAGTGAAGTCATTTTTACCACAAAAAGGACAAAGAGCAGTACGCCATATAATATTATATTAGTGTGATTGATATAAACCTTTCCACATAAACTCAAATTTTGTATACCGTAGTGGAATCACAGTAGCTGACCATCTGCTTACATAGTGATATCAACAACGAAACTGGAATATCTTATTAATATTTTTTTAATTTAATTTTACCTTGATTTCATATTATCTAAATATGTAAATAAAAATTAATGTACGTTTGGATGTTTGTCCTTTGTGCGCTCCGAAACCATTCATCCGATTGGGATGAAATTTTCGGGATTTGTTCTTCACATGCGTGGGATGGTTTCTACGTACATAAAATTGAGCTCTGGCGATATGAAATTTCGGTGAAAAATCCCTTGTTTCCTATCCGATTGCAAAGAAACTTTGGTGAGTTATTGTGTGGATGCAAGGGAAGGTTTCTATATATAATGGTGAGCTCTGGTGTTTTGAAATTTATATAAAATTCCCTTATTTCGTATAATTTTCATCTGATTGCGGTGAAACTATGGCGGGTTGTTGTGCACACGCCTGGGAAGGTTTCTATACATAAAAGTGAGCTCTGGCGTTATTAAGTATGTATTTTTTTTCCTATACCATTCTTCCTATAGCAATGAAACTTTGGCTAGTTGTGTGGATGCTAGAAAAGGTTTCTGTAAATAATAGTGAGCTCTGGCGTTATGAAATTTTAATAAAAATTCCCTTTTTTCTATATCAGTCATCCTATTGTGATGAAACTTTGTTAAATTTTTGAGTTGCGCGCAATTAGTTTCAAAACAAGCAGGGCGAGAAGGGGAGGGGAAACAAGGGAAAGGGAATAAAAATAATAACATGACATTTATGTAGCGCAGTTTTGTGCTATTTCACTTCAAGTGGGATGCGTGGGTAAGGACACGTAGGGATTATCACTCTTCCTTTGAATGGTATAGCAACGCATGCCGGGCAGGCGCTAGTATTTCATAAAAAAAATACAATCGATATCACAAAACATTCAGACTGAAAATCCAATATATATTTAGGCACAAAAATGTGGTTATTCTCCGTATGAAAATTAATTTCTTTAAAAACTAATGTAAAATTGAGAATTTGTTCAGACCAAGCCTCTAGTATGTATACTATATGCAGCTGCAAAAGGACAGTATGTTTAAAACGAATTTAACCCGTTGAATAACGATAATTTAATTGTTTTGCCATTAATAATGAGCGGCCCTGGAATTCTTCAAAAAGCCACCGCGTTTCCGGATCCTAGTCATAAGTTTGAACGATTATTGTGGAAGTTTTGCCATGGGTTGCTGTAGATGTCGCGATTTTTAAACCTTCCTACGTGGTTTTTAAAAGCGATTATCTATTTAGTTAACCTCTCCGATTCGTCTAAATAGAGGATTATGTAATTTCGTGGGAGACGGCAAAAGTTGAAGAAAATTTTCCGCCGAGAGATCCGCTTTCGGCTTTTGTACGTAGTTTTTAAATATATACTCTGTGAGTCTATTATTTTTCTTTCACTGGCAACACATAGGGTAAAAGATCGCTGGAAACTCGAATGAAGTTCGAGCAGCGCCACCCGGCGGGTACGAAGATTGCGGTTGAAAATAGAACCAACGCAAAACTCGATCGGATTTGAATTTTTCCTTACTTAATTAACGCTAGTTCTAGTTCTCGCCGACAAATGGAAACCATAATCGATCACTATTTTCGATACAAAATTTTCAGTAGTTTCAGGAGATTTTTCTTAGATTGCGAGAGTCGATCCGCGGCTAACTTCGTTTGTCTGAATTTCAATTAAGCCAAAATGAGCCTTACGGTCGCTCAGACTCGAGCGAAGAGCGGTCGGTTTTCGCTTGCGATCGGACCGATCCGCGGCTAACTTCAGTTGTCTGAATTTTTTGGGTGTTTTTCCATACATTTTTTTGCGACATCGAAATTTGACCAATTCTGAGCCTTACTTTCTTTCAAATTCTATAGGCGGACGGTCGATTTTGGCTTGGCTTCTAAATCCCCCTTGACTGCACGCGAATACGAACCTAGAGGCGTTTCGAATGGATGGGGCGCTAAGGTGGATTTTTCCTTATCAGGTGTGGTCTGAAAAAATTCGCTTTAGAACAATACTATAGGCGATAATATATATAGTCGTATTTTAAATATTTTGTAAAACTTACAATGGGACGGTCAGAAAAATTAACATTTCTGGTTATATTTTGATAAATGCTAAGCCTATGTAAATTTATAAAATATTTAATAAATATTTTTTTATTTAAAAACATTATGTTTATGGTATTGCGTAATAATACTATCATTATTTTGAATTCATAAATAATAACTCTCCGACGTCCCCCCCCCCCCTTAATTAACAGGGTATGAAATTGCAAATGTTCACATGGTCAGGCATTATTTCTAAAAAAAAAAACAATGTAATAAATAATACGACAAATTGAAGAGGTAAATAAAATGACAAAAAGGTTGATATCGTTGACTGCAGGTATTTTCTGAGTAAAGCTTTTATACCAGTACGTCTATGTAATATGTACGTAATTGAATCTGTATTTCGTGCACGGGATCCTGCGTTGTATAGTGCGGGGGTGCCGTGACCTTTAGCCGTTTCTGCGAACATTGATGCTCCCAACAAAAAAGACCCTTTGTTCCGCCTGCGAACATCAAATATTCAGAACGTTCCTACTTAATATAGGTCACAGAATATCACCTCCCGAAATATACCTCACTTACCTGCGCCACGGGCTGGCCTATAGGTCGCCCGTACCCCTTACCTAGTACACCAGCGGTTCTTTCTTGCACAGCTTTAGATCAGTGGCGTCCAGTCCATAAAAGCTGTGCGAAAATGAAATAAACGGCGACATATCTGACCAAAACGATTTTTTTTTTCATGAATTTGGTAAAGAACTTGTAGGCTCATTTATTCAGTTGGCCATAATAACCAGGGGAAGACGATAATAAAAAGTCGGTCGATTTTCAAGTAGTCCATGCACAATTGATTCATACCCGAACTTGAAAAATTACTCACAGCCTACCTTTGGTCATAGAGAAATGAAAGCCACTGCTTTAGATACGTAGATTTTAAACCGTTTACGCAAGTTTAAAATAATTATTTAAACTCGTACCATACATAGCTTCAATCGACTTATCATAATAGCTCTCATGGAAGATTTCAAACTAATAAGTCCAAAGTTGTTTGATAATTATAAAATTAAATCATCAATAAATAGTTGACTAGTCTGCACTCTTTTCAGTAAAATGCTTAATTTGGTTTTTAAATTTACCTTTTTCGTTTATTATATGCTTTGACTGCAACATTGCCTGTGTTTAGTGATCGACCGAAACTAGATTTTCAGCCAAAACTAAACTTAACGATTAACCTAGACAAAAATAAATAAAATTATAAAAGTTTGAACGTTATGACGACATTTATCTAACAGCTTCTTTTGAAGCAATATTTAAAATATCCTTTTATAATAATCATCATCCGACACATCACGAACACAGGTTTTGGTCGAGCCAAGTTTCGGCAAATTATTAGCCGAAACCGAAACTGTCTGAAACCGAAACTTTGGTCGGTAACTTATTGTGTTACTAACCAGTGTCTTCACTATAGTATAAATTGACTGTCTGATTATAAGGTTTTCTCAAATGCTTCCTTTTTGATTTTTGAACCAATTCATTAAATGATTCCAATAAAAAAAATCACTGTTATATACTATCTTGTTAAACACTACTGACATTAAAATATAGGGTAAATATAAAAAAGTACAGTCTTTGTTGTGAAATGGTTTCGACATTCCGGGGTTAGGTTGGCTAACAAAGCATATTGCCAAAGTGTAGGTTTCAATGACAGATGTGTTAAAAACCCAATATACTGTAATATTATATTTAATCAGCTCTATCCAACCCCGCGTTTGGATTTAATAATGCTTATTGACGGGGTCAAAACCATAGGGGTCCAAGTAACATTTTGGTACTTTCGAGAAAACGGTTTTTTTTTGTTTTAAAACGCAACCTCTTTATTAATGTCTATAAAATAAATAATAATTAACTCGACATGTTTGGATTGGGATATTTTTAATTAAAACAATTATTTTTACATACTCAAAACCTTAAAAATTACGTAGCATTGGAAGGCTGTTCGGTAAATCAAGTTTATCTTTTATATTTGTAGCAGCCTTTATAGAATTTTCCAAGCGATCACACGTGTATAACTTCGAAATTTAAAAAAAATAATGTGCATTTCTTGACTCTTTTCAACATAAAGTACACATACTTCAATACTAATTGAGCGGGATAAAGATATGGGATATTCAGCACGTGAATAGCGGCTTTGGAACTTGGGAAAACTTAACTATCTGTACCCTTTCGTCTTCAATTTTAGTTCCTGGAGCGTGCTTTCCTCGGATGATCTTCTGCGATTAAACCACCAATTTTTTCAATGTTTTTTAAAAACCACGTTATTGAACCTCCGATATGTTATTCTGAAAGTTTACAGATAAAAAGGTTTTGCCAACACTTTTATTATCAATCAACTCTTTTATAATCAATCTTTATCATTTTTTGTGATGGTTGTATTTACTTTTGGAAGTTTATGGTTGAAGAGACGTACACGGTTGGATAAAGTTGGTCTGAGCTACCTAATTACCAATTTTCCAATATTCACTATGAATAAGCTGTCGGTTTTCTTCAGAAAATTTGTTATTTCCACAACGGCAAGTATGTGGGTAGTTCTCTAGAAATTATCTTGAAGCATTCTTGCCTTTGGCAGATTTATAATCTTGTGTTTCGGTTTCCTCAGGAATTGATGTATTTGTTGAGTTAGGTATTGTATGTATTACGGGTGTAGATATTCAATCACCATTACACGAGGCACTGTCGGTTGATTCACTCTCTGGAAAGTAATTACCACCTAAAAGTTAAAAAAATATTAACAACCATAGGGGTCCAAGTAGGGTTAAAAATAAAAAAAGTGAGAGTACATTTTTTTTGTTAAATTTATGTTATAATTTTGGTACAGTATATATGTAAGATAAATAAAATGATTTTTTTAGTCTAGTTAATAAGACACTTATGCCATAAAACACAAGTCACAAAATGACGTTCCAATTTCATACAAAATGTAAGGAAAGTGAAATTATATAAAGTTCACATTAAGGCCATCCACCCGCTAAAATTTTAACGAAATCAAGCGCTCCTTATGCAGGTGGCGACAAGGTTGAAAATCCCGCTGTACATCGGCCGCATGTTTCGATTTCGGCAAAAAAAACATCACCAAAATGCGTGTTTTATTCTATTCTGTAAAGCTCAGACATAATTATTAAAATGTTTTACGGTCATATTCTAAAAAACTTAATTTACCATAATGAACAATACGAAAATATGGGAAAAGGAGTCATGAGTAGGAGATTTTGCGGTTTAAACATTTTTTTAATGTCTCATACTGTATTTTTTTCTAAGCTTATAAAAAGACATACCAAAAAATGGACGGTTAAATGAAAGGCCAAGGTGTGATCTACTGGCAGTATTTAATTCAATTATCAATGATATTTCTAGGCCAACAAATTCTCAAACCGAAAACACACGATTTTGCATTTCTTCCCATTGCATCGCCTTAAATATTTTTTATTTTGTATTGTATCCAACAATGTCAAAACTTGATTTCTATAAATATGAAGATTAAGGGATATTCTTTCACTTACCATAATCGGAATTGCTATTACACAACTCATCTGCCAACCATTGTCACTTGGACCTGTCTGGTTTTTAAAAAATAAACCAGTTGCATACAATGTCACTTGAAACTTTTGTCCGTAGATGCCACTATACTTCACCTTTCCCCTTAATTGCATGTGATTTATATAGGATACTAATCTACCAACATGATGGCATACTTAACTCAATTCTCACCAAAATGTCACTTGGACCCCTATGGTTTTGACCCCATTCGTAACCATTCGTAGTCATTTGCAACCATTATTAGTAAATATAGCTTAACACCACGGTTTTCTATACAGATGAAATTCTTGTGGCCAATATGCTAGTTCATGTAAACGTTTATAAAGAGCAACCGCGTACACCTTAGAAACTTCTGCGTACCGCAGTTTGGAGAACACTGCAGACTTACACAGCACAGTTTTCTGTAAACCAATTGTCACTGCTTATTCGGGAGAAATCCGTTACTTAAAGAGATACTTTATTTTTTTTGAAGATAAATCGACTTTAATGCCATCCTAAGCGATCCATTCCCAAATTTAATCAATATTCCTTACGGCAGCTATACAGCTAATAAGGTAAGAGTTCAAACTTATTTATGTATATACGGCCTCCATGGTCGAGGGGTAAGGCTCTCGACTACGAATCCGAAGGTCGCGGGTTCAAATCCCGGCGTGCACAAGTAGCTTTTATTTAATTAATTTGTGTTGTTTCACAATTAATTCAATTAAAATAATATATAGTATATTTGCGCACGTTCCAGAGTGGAACCTACTCTCAGTATCGCCCTGGTGAAAGACCACCATTTAGAATTGAAACGTTACTTGAAATGGCTTTTAGCCGTGTTTGGTGACCAGATCTGAATAGCCAGGTATTTCCCTACATTCCTCTTCCCCTTCTCCTTCCCCTCCCCAATACCTTCAGCCTCATAACATTCCTCAATTGGGGATGCCATAGTCTCACTGGCTCTAGACGGTTGGGAGCAGTTGGGACTCTTGTGCGGTATTCATATAAAAAAAAGTTAAATTCGATATAAAATGTTTATGTATACAGGGTATTTGGCCATCTACATTGTTTTTCTTCAGGTAAACTCAGGAATCACTGGTTAAAGTTTGTCGGGTATGTCCTGATACACCCTGTATACGAAAAATAATTTTATTTTAAAAAACGATAGTGACTTCCAGGGAGAAACCGCTATCACAAGTGATCATTGTGATGATTAGGAAAAAAAACCTAATTTAATATGAAATTACAATAAACAACATCCGTCATTAGTTGGGTCTTGGGTTGGGGGAGGTACAGATAGGGGTGGTTGTCTGAGTAATGGCGGATGAATGTGGCGGGAGGTTGGTTCCCCACAAAGAAATCCGCGTGACCCCTAACATTTCTCTCCCCGACATGGAAAGATCAAAGTACTTATTCCACCGCCCAAAGCCCTCGAGATTTGATTGTTTAGATAAGTTATATTTTAGCCGAATATATTTAAAAGTCAACCAATTCCAGCCAAGCGCTAATTAATGAATAATAATCCGCCATATAACTGTGAACTTCCATTGTCTTAAAGTTACAAGACGGGAATCGTGGGAAATGTTACCGAACACATAATGATAGCCTTTCACTGCAAATACACTCCAGATGCACAGTTAATCAACAGCATTATAATATTCTTCGATACACATTTTCAGACATTTTCTAAGCTGTGAGCATGTTATAGGCAAGGGAAATTATAAATAAAAAGTACTCGCATCGATAAAATATTCTACCGAAAATATATCTCTGCATTAATTATACGGTAGACTAAATATCGGTATAATATACAATACTTGCTTATGACATCTTAATAAAAATACTATTATATGACGGGGTCAAAACCAAAGGGGTCCAAGTGACATTTTGGTGAGAATTGAGTTAAGTATGACATCATGTTGGTAGATTAGTTCCTATATAAATCACAGGCAATTAAGGGAAAAGGTGAAGTACAGTGGCATCTACGGACAAAAGTTTCAAATGACATTGTATGCAACAGGTTTATTTTTTAAAAACCGGACTAGTTCCAAGTGACAATGGTTGGCAGATGAGTTGTGTAATAGCGATTCCGATTATGGTAAGTGAAAGAATATCCCTTAATCTTCATATTTATAGAAATCAAGTTTTGACATTGTTGATACAATACAAAATAAAAAATATATATTTAATGTGAACTTTTTATAATTTCACTTTCCTTACATTTTGTATGAAATTAGAACGTCATTTTGTGACTTGTGTTTTATGGCATAAGTGTCTTATTAACTAGACTAAAAAATCATTTTATTTATCTTACATATATACTGTACCAAAATTATAATATAAACTTAACGAAAAAAATGTACTATGTCACTTTTTTACTTTTAACCAACATGCTACTTGGACCCCTAAGAATATTAATATTTTTTTAAACTTTTAGGTGGTAATTTCATTCCAGAGAGTTAATCAACCGACAGTGCCTCGTGTAATGGTGATGGAAGATCTACACCCGTAATACATACAACACCTAACTCAACAAATACGAGGTGTATTCAAAAGAAAAGGTTAATTTTGATTTTTCGCGGGCTGTGTACATTCGATTATCGATTTTTTTTGTTATGTTGGTACACATATGTTTATCTTATGTTAGCATTATCAGCCATTTTGGATTAGTGGTTTGTTTTTGACAACTGGAAAGGTTAGTCACGTTTTTGTGTGTTCTTCGATTTTTTACTTTTGAAAAAAATGGATCAAAGAATATGTATTAAATTTTGCGTTAAAAATGGAATAAAGTGCTCCAACGCACTTAAAATGTTGACTGTGGCATTCGGCGAGTCTACTTTGTCTCAAAAAAGTGTTTATAAGTGGTACAAGCGCATTACAACAAGGCCGAGAAGATGTTAATGACGATGAGCGTCCTGGAGTTGCAACTACGTCAACAAACGAAGAAAACATCGAAACAGTGAAGAAAATGGTTATGGAAAATCGTCGAATCACTATTGGGGAAGTTGCAGAGGATGTTGGCATATCAATCGGCTCATGCCATGCAATTTTCTCGGATGTTTTGGGCATGAAACGTGTGGCAGCGAAGTTTGTTCCGAAATTGCTAAATTTTGAGCAAAAGCAACGTCGCATTAGTATCGCTCAGGAGTTGTTGAATGACGTCAACGACGATCCAGATTTGCTCAAAAGGGTCATATAACTGGTGATGAATCGTGGGTATATATATATGGTTATGACGTCGAAACCAAGGCCCAATCATCCCAATGGAAGCGGCCAGAAGAGCCAAGACCGAAAAAAGCACGCCAAGTTCGATCAAATGAGATGGTTTTGCTCTCTGTTTTCTTCGATTACAAGTCTAGGCGCCCCCGTGGCTGCCGGCTGCGTTTTATAGTCGCTCCTGATTTATCTCGGAAACATTAGGAAGTTATTAATTTTCCCGGTGTAAAAATAGCATAAAATAAGCGCAATAATTTTTAGGTTACATTTATAAAAATCATATAATTTTAGTGTGGCCGTTTCGGGCTTAAATCAAGTTTATAATAAAAAATCAAATAAAAACCCTAATATTTTAAGTTCAAATCTGTCACGTTGTTCTAAATTAAACGGAAAGAATCGGTCATCGGCCGAAGGCGTTCGCCACATGTGCTTGTTAAAAGACCTTTGCCTGTTAAAAGTGTCCCAGAGTGAATGACTTACAATGTTATTCTTTGAACTATGGTGATTGTAAGCAATATACGACCGAGCTAGACAACTCAAACTCAAACTTAATGGTGAATGTGCTATTTTGGAGCCTCTAATAGCTGCAAAGATATAATTGTATAACCTTGAACGTTGTACCACAACCGCAATCCGCAAAATTAGATTTCATGGCTACCGAGAAAGGCGCAATAGGAAATAAAAACATTTGACGAGAAGATCTTCTGCTGTCACGGCGACCTGAGTTCTGACCTCCAGTTCACGGAGCAGATCCGGTGCATCATGCGGCCCACGGACGTGCCCGACAAGGCTGCTCTGCGACCTGCTGTGGCCCGACCCCAACAAGGATACCACCGGCTGGGGCGAGAAATAGACGACACGCTGATGTACTCTTTCCAGATCCTGAAGCCGGCCGACGAGCGCCACCTGGCGTACGGGCAAACCAACACCAAGCGTCCTGTCACCAACAAAGACAAAGAAGATTGGAAGAAAGGATCAGTACCCCCGGCCCCAGTCCCCACCCGCCGCCCAACTTCACATAACTCCTATCATTTGTATTAGCGTCTTGCAATATATCATAAGGAATAAATACAGTTAGCTTCTTTTTTTTCAATTAAACATGTATGAAAACTTAGACCAAGCCGTATTTAATTTTGATAATCTAACTGCATCTCTTTATATGGTCTATAAATAATGTGTAATGATAGTGTCCAAAAAAAAATAAAAATTAATTAATATAGGAATAATGTAAGAATAGGAAGTAAGATTTGTACAGCGCCCTTGAGGTGATTTTTCACAAAAACGGCGCTATAAAAATCATCCGATTATTATTATTAATGGCGTGGTGCATCATGAATTCTTGCCAACAGGTCGTACGGTTAATAAGGAATACTACAAGGAAGTTATGCAACGTTTGCGTGAAGCAATACGGCTCAAACGATCGGAGTTGTGGAAAAACAAATCATGGATTTTGCATCACGATAATGCACCAGCTCACACATCAATGCTTGTTCATGATTATTTGGCCAAAAACAACACCGTAATCATGCCTCAACCACCGCATTCACCAGATTTGGCTCCCTGTGACTTTTTCCTATTCCCGAAACTGAAGAGACCAATAAAAGGAAAGCGTTTTGCCACAATTAATGAGATAAAGTCAGAATCGAAGAATGAGCTGATGGCCATACCGAAAAGCGCATTCCAGAAGTGCTTCGAGGATTGGAAGAAGCGCTGGCATAAGTGCATTATATCTGAGGGGGATTCATTTGAAGGAGAGAAAATGGATATTGATGAATAAATAAATACTTTTAGAAAAAATTCAAAATTCACCTTTTCTTTTGAACACACCTCGTACATCAATTCCCGAGGAAACCGAAACACATAAAAAATCAAAAAACACAGAAAATGGAAAGCAGCACAGAGAAAATTGTAAAGGAATTCAGGACAAGATTATAAATCTGCCAAAGGCAAGAATGCTTCAAGATAATTTCTAGAGTACTGCCCACATACTTGCCGTTGTGGATGTAACAAATTTTCTGAAGAAAACCGACAGTTTATTGATAGTGAATATTGGAAAATAGGTAATTGGGTAGATCAGACCAACTTTATTCAACAGTGTACACCTCTTCAACCTTAAAAGTCTAAAAATAAATACAACGATCACAAAAAAGGATAAAGATTGATAATGTGTTGGCAAAACCTTTTTCCTGTAAACTTTCAGAATAACATATCGGAGGTTCAATAACGTGGTTTTTAAAACGCATTGAAAAAAATGGTGGTTTAATCGCAGAAGATCATCCGAGGAAAGCACATTCCAGGAACTAAAATTGAAGACGAAAGGGTACAGATAGTTAAGTTTTCCCAAGTTCCAAAGCCGCCATTCACGTGCTGAATATTCCCATAGAATATATCTTTATCCCGCATCAGTATTGAAGTGTATGTACTTTATGCTGAAAAGAGTCAAGAAATGCACATTATTTTTGTCAGATTTTTACAAATACACATGTGATCGCTTGGAAAATTCTATAAAGGCTGCTACAAATATAAAAGATGATGAAAAGAACTTGATTTACCGAACAGCCTGCCAATGCTACTTAATGATTTCATTAGTCTAAATTTGCGTTCTTTACTAGATATTATACCGCCAATTCATCACAATTTTCTATACAAACTTGCTGGCAGAAGATGAGCAGGCTTGTACATTGTCTGGTCGTTCGCGGGAAGTTATGGAGCCACATTCGTCAGACAGCGAAAGTGTTTTAGATTTTACGTCTGAGAAAATGGAATGACTTTTGTAAAGCTATAGTTTTAATAATTAATAATGAGGTTTCGTTTTAAAACAATAAAAAAAACAGTTTTTCTCGAAAGTACCAAAATGTTACTTGGACCCCATATGGTTTTGACCTCGTCATATTACCTATAATATACAAAGGGATACAAATACAATCGTGTTATGTTATGTAGAGCGACGGATATTGTTAATAAACATGTTATTATTCTTATTTTCCTAAAAAGCAATTACTTTGTGGTTTAACATATTTATTAAATAAAAACTTTGTCTTAAGCTGGTTTAAATGGCCTTGAAATTTGATACAAAATGAAATTAACGACACCTGTTAATTACAGTAGTTTATTGTAGGAATTTCGAGATAAGTCTGTGGTCAACAGGTTTGGTCATAAATCGTCAGATGGCAGTGGTTATTGCGGAAATATTTATTTTGCCTAATGTAAGGATTACCCTTATTTGGGGAGTTCGGAATATTTTTTGTTAGTTTCATCGTTTACTCTGTGGTCATATGCTAATATGATATATCCTTTTGTCATACCTAAAATAAATGACCAAATTCACCATTTCACAGGTGCATTTCAGGTAATAAAAATTCCCAGGCTAGACCGGCCAAAAAATAAATTAGTACAAAGGCTAGCCGAACCTATTGTTAGAAAAATTGTAAACTACTACATCGTAAAATAAAATAACCTTAATTGCTATTTTGGAAAGTCGGCAATTCCTTTGAGATTTTATGGGACGGCAATAAACACCTCAAAGGAATTGAGCCGCCCGACGGAACGGCCCGCTGAACAATGCGGGTGATAAAAGAATACCTACAGCTAGACAACCAACAGAGGGCTCTAGGAGACAGTCGGGTGCAGTCTTCCGTCCAGGAAGCACGAGTCAGGTGCAGTCTTTCACCGAGGAAGCACGAGTCGGTTGCAAGAGTCCGCCCAGGACTGAGAGTCGGTTGCAGTAGTCCGCCCAGGACAGACAGTCAGGTTTGAACCTTCCGCCCAGGAAGGTTCCTATTCTCGCTCCTTGGAGAGGCCGCCCAGGTCCTCTGACGACGAGGGAATTTTACGCTTCCATCCCAGAAGGAAGTAACTGATCTTCGCCCTTCGGAGATCAAACATCGGAGACCGCCCAGGCCTCTGATTATCGCCGCGTTGTACCTACGCCCGATCCGGAGGTACATGAATACCTAGTGCGAACGCGAGGACTCTGCATACAAAGCAGCCACTGGACCCTGGACAGCCATCACAAAAAGGGAAGTGCCTCTGACTCTAATGATAATTCCTCCACCCTGTCAGCCAAGTGAACCTCTAACTTTAAGAAACAACTTTTTCCTACAAATAAGCCAGTGAACTTCTAATTTTAAGAATCCAACCATTTATGTAGATTTAACGAAGTAATTAGTTAATTTTAAGTACAAAGACTTTACAAGTAGATTTAAGTAATTGCCGATCTAGTTTTATTGAAATTATTATGTCTAATTAAGATTAACTCTAGTTTTAAGACTAACCCCACGACTATCAAAATAAATTACTTGTAACTACCTAAGATTGCTTTTCTGTTCCTCACCTTTTGCGTTATTCCTAGAATTATACCCACTGCTCTACATACCGTCATATCAAATATCTCGGAATATAATTTCTCTCACAATAATAAAAACGAAAATGCTTGCAGAACTTAATAATAATATTATTAAATTTATTTACTTTAAATTTTTAAAAAATGTATTGATTCTGTTAAGTGCCTTCCACGGAAAAAATATATTAACCGAGTTGTTATTTTTTGGCAATAATGGTAATGCTCCTTGTCTCCGCTGAGCGAAGCGGGTTTGAAATTTGAAATTTCGCTTTGGAAATCGCGCGTTATCTTCTGTATATTATAGTTCCATGGACAGAAGTAATGTACCGATATAAAAGTTCTCAAAAGTGATTTTTTTTACGAACCCCTTTTCTCACTTCTCTACATCACTTTTACTGCTTTTCTGTGTTGTTAGGCCGTGTATATATTGTATTTATTCTAGCGCTATTTTTTTCAATTATTCGATCTTCTGTAATTTTTCCAATAAAATGCACTGGAGTCAAAAAACCTGTGGAATTTTGTAAAAAAATTAAACAATGAAAGCTCAGACTACCCCCCTACAATGCACTATGATGGAAAAATAGCTAATAGCACCCTCGACATTGTTAATTTGTTTGCGGATCATTTCCAAAGCGTATACGAAGACGAAATATCTGAAAATAAAATACCATCATATACATATCATAACACGTTACATTTACAGAACTACCACATTACACGGGAATCTTGCCTAAATAAAATACTTTCCCTTGACCCCAACAAATCTGCAGGCCCAGATAACATTCCGCCAATATTTTTTAAACAATGCGCATCTACAATATCAAGTCCACTTACCATATTATTTAACAATTTACTTTCTTCTGGACATTTTCCAACTCGTTGGAAATCTAGTTATATTACCCCAATTTTCAAAAAAGGTGATGACACAGACATAAAAAACTATCGTCCTATATGTATACAATCAGCACTCCCAAAAATTTTTGAATCCCTTGTTCTCGACTTAATTTATCCATCAATACTCAAAGTAATTGATAAAAAACAACACGGGTTCGTCAGTGGAAGATCAACTACTACTAATCTATTACTTTACCAAAACTATATTACGGAATCCTTCACGAATAAAAAACAAGTTGACAGTATCTATACAGACTTTTCAAAAGCTTTCGATAAAATATCCCATAAATTATTACTTAGAAAATTATATGCACTAGGACTGAGAGGCAACATGTTGGATTGGTTCTCAAGTTACTTATCTAACAGAATCTTGTTCGTCAAAATTAAGTCTTTAAAATCTAAGGTACTTAATGCAACTAGTGGTCTGCCGCAAGGAAGTCATCTCGGTCCCATTCTATTCCTAATATTCATTAATGACATAATAACCTGTTTCGACGATGTAGAAGTTCTACTTTTTGCCGATGATATTAAACTATACAAATAAATATCCAATATTAGCGACTGCATAATCTTACAGTTAAACATCCATAAATTACATAATTGGTGTATCGCTAATAACTTATTTCTCAACGTTGATAAATGCAAGACACTGACATTTTGTCGAATCAAAACCCCGTTATCATTTAACTACGCTATAGATAACAAAATCTTGGAAAAAGTCAGCGAAATTAGTGATCTCGGAGTTTTGTTTGATACACAATTAAATTTTGTAAATCACATACAACAAATAACTAATAAAGGTATGAAGACATTGGGATTTATAATTAGAACTATCAAAGACTTTGATTCGCTGGAAGTTATAAAAATCGTATATTTGTCATTAGTGCGCAGCATATTAGAATACAATTCAATAGTGTGGTCCCCATACTATATCATTCATATAAAAAATATTGAACGCGTGCAGCGCAAATTTTTACGTTTTATTAACTTCAAACTACACATACCAATACAACACATAAACTATACATTCTTGCTAAATTCACTCAAAATACATACTTTAGAAAACAGAAGAAAAATAACAGACTTTTTTATTTAAAATTATATATTCCTTATTAGACTGTTGTGAACTCCTGCAACTAATCAATTTCAAAGTACCTCATCGACAAACTCGGCAAAATATGTTATTCTGTAACAATAATTCTGGGACAAACTACCAAATGCATGGACACATTTCTCGTCTACACATACTTGGAAATAAATTCACCTCTGCTATAGATATATTTAACATAAGTTTAGACATGTTTAAAAGATACCTGAACGATATTTTTATGTTGCAACAATTATAAGAGCATCGTATAAGAGCTATTGTTTAATAATTATTTTTTTTTATATATATTATCTTTATACTCATCTACAATCCAAAAACTTGTTCCTCCTTTTTTCTTTCTATGTATCATATACCAGATTATGTATTATGCAATTCCATACATTTTTACATCATCCGAAATATAAAAACACAATGATTTTTTTTCACAATGTCATGCACTCATATTATAAGAGTATTATATTATGCACTTGTGTATTATGTATCATGTAGATCAGGCTATTAATATTTTTATTTTAAAAAAAAGTAGTATCTACAAATTAAAAACCTTTCCCTTTGTAACTTCTCTGTGGCATGCACTTATACATTATTATACCTTCATATATATTATAAATATGTTACACTTATATACCAACTATGCATCATGTTATTTTTTTTTAAGTTCTGTACACATAATCATTTTAATGTTAAAATATGTAAAAGCCCTTTGGGGCGTTAATGAATGAATAAATAAAATAAATAAATAAATAAAGTACAGCACGCGTCTGTCTTGCCGAGATATTTTCTCGCGAAATGCAAACAAAATTTTGTGACCTGAAGAAAAGGAATATGTTAATTCTGAATTAAATTAATGACACGGACGAAACACAATATCACTTTTGTCGAAACGTCTCGTGACTGTCTTAACTAACTAACTAACTAACCATCACGCCGTTTCCCCGCAGGGGTAGGCAGAGAGGACGGACCGCCAAACAACTCGATCTTGGCATACACTTCTTGCTTCATTCACATTCATACAACGCCTCATACATTCTCTTCTGTTATTCCGACTTCTGACATGCCCGACTCGAGTATTTGATTCACTTGATCGTGCCATGTCTTCCTCGGGCATCCCCGGGCTTCTTCTTCCATTCACATTCGCGTCATATATTCTCCTTACACTCCTTTCTTCGTTCATTCGCTCTACATGCCCAAACCATCTAAGCGTCCCTTTCTTAATCTTGCTCACTACGCTTACATCAGCCTTGCATTCTTTACGAATCTCAACATTTTTCACTCGATCATACATGGTTTTACCACACATTCGTCTCAGAGATCTCATTTCTACAGCATTCAGTCTACTTTCATCCTTCCTCTGCCAGTTCCATGCCTCACTGCCATACATCAAGGTTGGTATCAGCACTCCATTGTGGACTGCTAGCTTCGCTTCCTTGGACAACTTTTTGTTTGCGCCAACCGCGTTCAGTCCTCCGTTAATGGAGTTTCCTGCATTCACCCTTCTTTCAATATCCCTATCAGTCTTTCCATCTCTCGTAAACATACTTCCCAAATACACAAACTCATCGACCTGCTCCAAGTATTCATCATTCACAACTATATTGCATACTGTTTTCGTACTCTCTCTTTCAAACACCATGACTTTGGACTTATTTACATTCATCATTAGCTCATTCATCATACATACTTCGTTCATCCTAGATACGAGGGACTGTAGATCTTCCATACTGTTAGCAATCAGCACCGCATCATCAGCATACAACAGACAACATACTTGCAGACTACTCATTTTCGCGCCCAGGCCCACCTCTTTCAATTCTTGCATACAATTATCCATGTATAGATTGAATAACCACGGTGACATTACGCAGCCTTGCTTAACACCTTTTGTGATGTCAAACCACCCGTAAAATCACCGTTTGCCCTAACACATGCAACGCTTCCTTCGTACAGCGATGCGATTGCCTGTATAAGATTTGTATTCACACCATACTTAGACAACACCTTCCATAACTTTTTCCTGTCAACTCTGTCGTATGCTTTTTGTAGATCTACAAAAGCACAGAAAAGTTTCTGTTTTTTTGCCAGAAACTTCTCTGTGAGCATACGCAACGAGAAAATCTGATCCATGCACCCCCTTCCACTCATAAATGCGCCTTGCACATCCCATATTTTATCCTTTGTTTTCATTTGTACCCTTTCAATCAATATCCTACCATACAGCTTTCCAACTGAACTTAGCAGGCTAATAGCCCTGTGATTTCCACATTCCATGCGTGACCCTTTACCTTTGTATAGAGGCATGATCACAGCCCTTCTCCAATCTAATGGGGTGTAACCCTCCTCTAAACACTGGTTAAAAAGTTTGCATAACCATGTGAGAATTATACGGCTATTTCCTTTAAAGTATTCAGCAGCAATATTGTCGAAACCAACAGCCTTACCATTCTTCATACATCTATTGAATTTCATCCATGCTAATTTTATTTCTTTCATCCTGACTTGCGTCAACATCTTTCCATCTTTCGATTTTATCACTTTCACACATCCACTTTCTGGACCATTCCGTGACCTTTTGACCTCCTTCCAAAATAGTTTAATATTTTCTTGGAAGTGGTTTGTCATTTTGATCCCCTCTTCCTCTTCCAGGCGTTTCTTTCGTTCTTTCACTCCATCACGTACTCTTTTCTTGCATCCCTTGTAAACTTCTTTCGCTCTATCCCTCTCTTCGCTAGAAGCACTGCCAGCCGCTATCAGAAATAACCACGCTTTCTTCTTCTCTGAGACCAGTGCTTTAATCTCATCATCCCACCATGCATCACCTTTCTTTCTACCTTGCGTACTTATTCCACATACCTCTCTAGCAGATTCACAGAGGCTCACTTTTATGTGGTCCCATGTTTCGTCTATGCTTAGACCGTCCATTACCATATCATTCAGTCTTATCTCTACACAATTTTCATACATACTTCTTACATTATCGTTTTGCAATTTTTCTATTTTGACTCTAGTTGGGGTCGACACCGTTTTCACTTTAGAGCGCCAGCCGCGGAAGAGGTTTACTCTCGACACAACCAGGAAATGGTCGGTTTCTATCTCAGCCCCTCTGAAAACTCTGGTGTCTGCGGTGACGGCTCTCAACCTAGAGTCAATTACTACAAAATCAATCATTGACCTCTCATTTCCTCTTTCCCACGTATATTGATGGATACCTTTATGATTGAAAAAAGTATTTGATACAAATAGGTTCCACTCTAAACATACTTCAAGCATTCTGTTTCCATTGTCATTCGTTCTTTTATCCCCAAATAAACCTAAAGCTGATTCAAAACCATCCCTTCTAATACCCACCCACCCATTCAAATCCCCTGCCATTATAATCCTTTCATTCATATTTTTTAATCTCATCACATCGCTCACACCAGTCCAAAAATCATCTTTCACTTCATCGCTTTCGGAGTTGACAGGAGCATAGCATATAACTAAAAACACTCTTGTCAACCCGATTTTGAATCTGATCCACATTATTCTCGGACTTACACATTCATATTGCAACATACATTCCACCATTCTAGGAGACAGTAACGCTGCAACACCTTGACAAGCCCTGTCTGTATCTGGTCTCCCAGACCAGATGACGAGCGTGTCATTATGCTGCATCGTACCGCTCGCCTTTTTCATGACTGTCTTAATTACGCAAAATGATCGAAACAAGCTTGAAACCGTCAAATACGCCCAGAAACGAAAAAGCAATGCAAGTGAACTTTATTATGTAACAATGGATATATAATATTTAACACAAAAGGGTTATTGTTATTATTACTGCATTATTAAAGGCGTCGAAATAGGATTTTTTCGGGACCCTTTGAATTAAATTGAAATAAACCAAAAAGTGACAGCTCGCCACCTAACCTCTGTGTCATACGATTATCTATAGAATTTTGGCCATTCTTAAAGATTTCATCACTATTGTGTCCACCTTACAAACTGTATACAAATGATGCAATACCGTTTCCATCTATAAATTATTAATAATAATGGTTAATTACTGAATGAGAGATTTAAAAGAAACTAATGAATAGTCTTGTAGGTTACATAAATTATTTATTACATGTTGATATCATTATGTTTATATTATTCCAATCACCCTTAAGGGTGAGTGGAATAATTTATTAATAATTAATTAATGTTTTCGAAGACATAGCCATTTAAAACAAATTAAAGAAATTCGCGCGGGACCTGTATTTTCGCCCGTTGCCAACGGTCCGCCGGCGCAAAAAAATACCCGACTGAAGTGTGTAAAATACGAATTTTTAATAAAGGGTAAAATACAAAAAAAAACATTCAAAGCCATCAACTGACTAAAACCAACGTTTGATCAGCACTTGTATTTCAGAAATAACACTTATCCATCAATATCCAGAGATCGCGAGTTCGTTCCCTGGTACGGGTACGGATATGAATTTTTTCAGCTTTAATTCAATTAAGTTTATTGAAAATATGTATATTTGCATTATTTTTTCTTTTTACTATGGCCGTTTTTTATCGCCATTTTTATGTTACGTACTTATTGTGTTTCGTAGAACTCCGTTTTAATTTTTGTGACAGCTTTTTCGACGTTCAAAACCGTTTGAAAATAGTTTTGAACGCTGAAACAGCTATCACAATAATAAAAACTAACATACCTGCAGATTTTAATAATAACATTATTAAATTTATGTTCTTAAAATTTTAAATAAAATTAAATGGAGTTTTACGAAACACAATAAGTACGTAACATAAAAAAGGCGAAAAAACGGCCACAGTACAAAGAAAAATTAACATGGATATACACTTGAGGTCATTTTTCACAAAAAAACGGCAAATCATCGAATTATTATTATACCTATTTGGAATAAACTTTAAAATGAAATAATAATTGGAACAGAACGAACATCCGCAAGGGGTTGGGTACATTTGAATTATATTGACAGTAAAAATGGCTCTTTTACAATGTTTCACGTGGAAACATGCCCAGATGTTTACGGTCAAACGTTTTTCGATTATTCGCGTATTGCTAGCCTGACTAGAGATTTCGATAAAAACGGCCTATTATTTTCTGTCAAGTCACAAAATTTTGTTTGTATTTCGAGACAGAAAGTTTCGTCATTAGTCGAGCGACGCAGCGCCACGGTGGTTATTTGAATCATTCATTCGTGTTCATTTCGGCGAATAAGCGAGACGTTAGAAAATTTCCGTCTTTAATCGAGCGAACGCAGCGCCACGGTGGTTATTTGAACTATTCTTCATTTGCGTTCAGAGATTCATAGTTTGTTTTCCGAATAAAATTTACCTAAACATTAACATTTTTATCTATCCGTAACTTTGCAAGTGAAATCTCTTGTTTTAAAAAAGAAATAAAATGTTTATTAAATAGAACTGAGTTGCTCACAGTAAATCTTCATTAAAATCAGTATTTTACCCGAAATTGGTTTTTCGCAAACGCTATCTCCTATAAATAGATCGTAGGTAAAATTAGTAGAAAGGAATCGAACCCCGATAGTCCGAATAGAAAGTAACTCCTCTAACCATTACACTACCAGGTCTCATGTGGAAGGCGAGAAATTTACCATTCATAACTAAAAATAACAATTACGTATTTTTGATATTCGAAAATATATACCGAATATACTGACATCTTGCAAATTATCGTGAAAGGTTTTGAAGGTGGATTTATGTCAAAATTCCTACTACAAACGACTGTAGCCACCAGGGGGCGATAATGTGGTTTAAACCCACCAACCGGTTTCACTTATTTCAAGCTTCATGGAGTGTTTAAACGTTATTATTATTTTGTAATTTTTTTTATAATTGAAGGTAAATACATATCAACAAATTTAAAATGAAAAAATATGATAACGGGAACGCTCTAATAGAGCGCTGGTCCCGGATAGACCGAGAGGCCCTGGGTTAGAGTCCCTGATGCGACCGTTTATTTTCCCTGTCTTTTCTGTTTCATATTTTTCATTTTAAATTTGTTAATACTATCGCCAATGATTAAAAAAATATTACAGTGAGATTTATAAGCTTCAATAAGAATTTAATGTTATTATTCATTAAACTTGATAAATGGGTAAGCCGTAAGTTACAAATAAATATGAAAAAACCTATGAATGAAAAAAAATCAGAATTAAAATCTTGCGTCTGCAAAAAGGTACAGATAATTTGATATTTTTGATTATTAACTCTTATCTAAAATCCTTGATGGTGATAATATAAGATTCAAATGAAATAGTAGAGTGGGTTACACACTGTCAGCTAGGCAGTCAGTGGGCGGAGAATAATTTTCAGTTTACAGAGTATGTTTCTTTACAATAATTATATTATTTTCGTTTTTTTTTATTCTCTTGTATAGAAGCGGATGCTTGTGTTTATAAGAGGAGTTGATATCACGATGACAAGTATATTTTGAATATATAATTAATTTTTTTATCATTTTGTTATTTTTACATTGAATAGTTCTTTAATTGCTTTTATTAGGTATTTGTCGTCTCCAATTTTTCTGAAGTTCTCCGGTAGGCTGTTGAAGTATTTAATCCCTAGATATGCGTAATGATGTTGTGCCCATGAGGTGTTACATTTCTGTGACGGGAATATGTGTTTTTGGCATGTACGACTTTAGGTTAAGTAACTATGATTTTGTTTTTATTTTATTATTATCTTTTTTCGAGCCAGATCATTAATTTTTAATCCTTCAAAAATAAGGTTCGCTGGAAAATTTCTTGGTTTTTAAAATAAGACGTTGCACAATTTCAACAGGGAGTAAATATATGTCGAAACATGTAGTTGTTTATGTATATTTATAAAGTGGTGTAAACAAAGTACATTTTTAAAATTAATTAATTAATAATGACGCCACAAAGTGAATACCAATCGTTTGAAGAAATTATAGAGAGTAGATTAGTTTTGTATGCTGCTCCCCCCCCCTGATTACAGCGTATAGGAGAGTTTATTGTACCAAATCGTGGTAGATAAATATTAAATATTCCAATGAGAGAAAGTTTCGTATTCTTAAAAATATGTAAAATATTTTTCTAATTTTGTTAACGGTTTGGTTGATTTGATCTTTCCAGTTTAGGTTTTTGCCTATTATTATATTTTATTTGACAATTTTAATGTGGAACAGTTTATTGTACAGCTACTTTTATTATGTAATTTAAAATTGTCATGTATAGTTATGTCAAAATTTTGGGAAACATCGTTTGATTTTATTGCAAATGGAATAACATAATAACAGTTTTTTTTATGCTATTTAGCGATACCAGTTTTATGTCAAACCAGTATTTAAGTATATTTATGTCTTCTGTTGTTTTTTGTTTGACTGTATTATCAGTATCAATGAGTACTGTATCGTCTGCGTGAGAGATTATACTACCGTCAAGTGATTGAGACAATATCCCTTTCAGATATAAGATTAATAATATTGGACCGAGTACCGTAGCTTGTAGGATTCCATATTCAGATGTATCTTTTTATCACGAATATGTTGTTTATTTTGACATAATTTGGTCGATTTTTTAAGTAGTTTTTTTATCCAGCTGGCTACATGTTTCTTAATGTTCAGATTATCTAGTTTTTTGATAAGTTTTGTGTAAGATATAATGTCAAATGGTTTTCTCGGATCTATGAATATTCTTACACATTTTTTACTTTTATCTGGGCTTTCGTATAAGCGTGATAATAATTGGACGATTTGCATAGCGCCGTTTTTATGAAACATCACCTCAAGGGCGCTGTACAAATATTACTTGCTAGTGCTAGGGTTTATCATTATTATGTACAAACAGATACAGACATATACACTCCAGATAAGCACGTTATTTTACAAAATTTTAGCTTTGGAAGACATGGTTTTGAACGCACAGAACTCAATATTAGAAAACACTGCACATTGCATACTTTTAGTTTTACTTTATTTTATTTTATTTAAACGTCCAGGGGGATTTTACATACAGATACACCATTTTTAAAATTACATAAGAAAAAAAATAGAAAACATGCACAAAAGTTTACTTATATTGCAGTAACTGTTTAAATATTATTTGTTATTGATATTATATTTATTAGAAGGTTAGTGGCTGTACCAGACGCGTTGAACTTATTGATCGATCGTCTATTCCACTCCCCACCAATGGTCGCATTCCTCATAAAAATCTGTTAGGACCACCCAGGAAGTCCGATAGAGTCCAATAATAGTATTGAGCTAATAATAATTATTGATGCGTAATATTATTTTATGTTCCACGTTTATCAATATAATTATTAAATAAACTGTTTCTTGTAATTTAGTTGAACTTGTAAATCTCATAATAAACTATTTGAATAATGCCGTTATGAGGAGACAGATGCCTTAATGGTTTTAAATAATATGTGATTTTATTATGTTTATAATTTAACATTCCTATATGTCTAATTGCAACTTGCCCAGCCCAGTATAATAAAATACTGCGCTGGAAGAATCAATTTAAACAAACCTTTTATGTCATTTTCTCATGTAATGTCATGTTTTTAGTATGTACATGTTGGTCAGGGAAATGTTTTAAATGTCATAATTTAGACAACCGTCGACTGCAAATAATTTGGCCAAATGGGTCGTCCACAGTTTGACGCATAATACATACGCCACATGTCGGCCTAGCGAGCGCGACCCTTCCTTCCTCACCGTGGGGGGTAAGGTCTTAACGCGTTCGGCAAATAACATAAATAGGTCAACTTTAAAAAAATAAAGGCAGTCGTGACTTATCTGCAGAACATTAACAAAGGTCTTTCACTTTCTACCACCATCTGTTGACTCGCCAGTCGCGGAGCCCCTTTGACTGAACTAACTCGAACGGGAACGAGCTTAGAGTAACAGCGAACGAGTGGTCTTTCGGTACAGAAAAGGTGTCGAAAGCCTCGGCCCGCCGTCGATTACAAGTGATCTTTCGAGCCGGATCTCAGACACTCGCCTTCGAGGATGTCACCACCAACTCTACGCTCGCAGAATGCCACCCAAGGCGAAGAGACGCCTCAACCGACCACCTAGTGTCCCCATATATAAAGCACTGGGTGCGTGACGACCAGCAGTATCCACCAACCCGACATCGCTCGAAGGGAACTAGAGTGTCTTCGGATCCGGCGCCTTATAAATTTAGTCTTGTGACGACAGGTGGTCGCACGAGAAGTCTTTCGCACCAGAAAAGAAAAGTGTCGAAAGCCTCGGCCCGCCGTCGGTTACAGTGGCTAAAGAAGAGTTGGTATTTATGTGCCCTTTTCCATTGGATCTTGTGTGCCGTGTGATTTTCGGAATCCTTATTGGTTGCTGTGCAGTATTTTGTTGTTTTCAATAAATTCCATTAGTTGATATATCACAAGTTTTTCAAATATTTTTCAATATTTGAAATTAGTAATATTGGTCGATAGTTTTTTTTCAAATCGGGTGTTTCCATTTTGTTTTATATTGGCGAGATAATTGTTTTCTTATAATTAGACGGAAATATTCCCGTTTTAAGACATAGATTAGTTAAGTGAGTTAGTAGTTTTATCACGTGATTTTTATTAGCTTTCAATATTTATACCGTTATATTGTCGAAACCCGGAGACGACCCCCCTTTCACATTGTCAATTATCTATTCCGTTCATCATTTTACATTGGGATAGTGGACTTTAGGTTTTGCATATCTTCAATAATCGGTTGTGTAGTCGATCATTTTGTCACATCATTTCTTTGGTGAGATTTTTAAGGACCTTTTTTTGGTCTTTGGCATTTATTATTGCGTTATTTTCGTCATCAACTTCTTTATTAAAATGTTTTTGTTTATTATTTTCTATTACAAAGTTTATTGTTTACCAGATTATTTTGGGTTGTTTTCGGAGTTTATTAATTTAAGTTTGTAATAGTCATCTTTACTGATCTTTATTAAGCGTGTCAATTTATTTTTATATATTTTTTTTATAATTATAATCTATTGGGAATTTTATTGTTTTTTTTTTGTAAAGTTTATTATTTTCTCTGAATAAATTTAATAGACCCTGAGTAATACAAGGTTTCAGGTGAATATATAGCCAGGTTACGATTATGAATTTCAGTTGCTGGGTTTTCTACATGCATTGACAAAATGTATTCAAACGTATTTGAGCATATTTCAACATCTTCGCTTTTAATTATAGGTTGGCAATGAATGGCATAAAAATATAAAACATTCGTAAGTCGATTAGTAATGATTCAAGTATCATTTAATGGAATATATATACATACATGGTACGTACACAAGTTTTAAAATAGATATCCTTAAAAAGTCTAACAAATTGTCAAAACAACAAACTTGACCATTTGTGGTTTTGATCAACCAGTAGATGGATTAGATAGCATATTATTCCAAGTAGCAACTAGTGATGAAAAACGCCGATAAATTGTTTTTATCGGGCGAGACATTCACCGAACATCAAACGAAATTATTATTATAAATAAATAGTGACCTTCCACATATTGGATATTAGAAGTGTCTAACAAAAAAAAACTTGACACAGATAATGGAAAACTAAGCGAAATGAGAGAGGCGGCGAAAATGAAAGGATCCCGAGACGATGATAGTAGTAGGAGATTTTCAAACGTTGCTAGGTTATTCGTATCCGGGAATGTTTACCTTTCGTTAAAAAATAATTTTAAAAAAAGTACTTAGAAGATCAAATAATAATAAATTCAGATTGTGAACGACATCTGAGCTATATTTATTAAAAATCTGGACATAACAGTTGGCAAAAACGACTGTCTGCTGGCAACACTATGATCTCTGGTGGCGCTTTGTTAGCCACACTCAGAAGTCAAATAGGTATGTACCTCATGTAGTTGTTAGTGTGTGTGTCATCGCGTTAGGATCACCAGCAGCGGGAGGGGGCTTTTGTTAGCGAACGAGTGGATAATTACTTACGTCAGTCATTTGATTGCATAAAGAGGCGCATGCAACTTAATTGTTGGACGCGTCATGACTATTCATATTCAGTGAAACATCATCACCGCAGACCGCTCACAAAGTACTAGGTATATTACATTGATCTACAATACCATATTCTGGCAGCTTCTGGGCGGACCGGTTATTATCCGATGATGACGTTACTAACTAACTTATCTGAATTTTTACGGTTTCTGTTATAACAAGCAAAATTAGCTAATGCATGGTTTTGTTTGCATGAACGTTCTATGGAATACCAGTTTCCAGTAAATGCAGATCGATACTTGTATACTTTTTTGGCAAACTTTCACAGGCACATGCTATTAATTCTAGTGTTATACATACTATGAAATAATTGTTGGATTGAACGTACTTCAGTCGTTAGTTATATTAAAATCTCGACGAATAAATAATTGATTGAATTGATTGATTGGTCGAACATAACAAAATACAGCATTTTAAACAACATTACAGTATTCTCTCATTTTATATAATGTGTAAGTATATTAAAAAGGTGTATAATCACGCAATATTCTTTTCACGCATCACATTATTGTAAGTAGGTCGAGAAGCACACAGTGGAAACTGGTAATAATTTCACCGGTCAAGCATCATATTGTCATGGTGGCAATGTGAATAATGTGACAATATTAATTAAATGGATTAAGTAATATTCTGAACTTTTAAGGTCTAAATAAATCGTCCTATTTAACATAAGATAATAATTTCACCGGTCAAGCATCATATTGTCATGGTGGCAATGTGAATAATGTGACAATATTAATTAAATGGATTAAGTAATATTCTGAACTTTTAAGGTCTAAATAAATCGTCCTATTTAACATAAGATAATAAATTCATTTTCATAGTTCGCAATATTTGGCTGAAAGGACCATTACGGACATTTGTTATTGTCATAATTCGATATCTGTCATTTGATATGAATAAGACATAAGACGAGATAAGGTAGTGATAAGATAAACAAGACGAATATAATATATATATATATATATATATTATAATTCCAGCAAATAATAACACAGAAGCCGAGCAGTGCATTTCGTCATTCGGCACTCTGCAGACTTCATCTAATAGGCAGCCTAATCAGACTGGTCAAACGGGGTAGGTATATTGTACTACAAACAAACGGTCGAATATCAAACGAAGGAATCTAGGCAAACCAGGCGTTATTTTAGAAAATACAAACAAGGAAATTACACTATTTATTTTGCACTATCTAGAATCTAGATAATACATACGAGTACAAAGAGATGAAATCAAAGTTTCATTTGTGATGCAACGTTTTTATTATTCTTAATCATTGGAGATAATATCAACGACTCTCGGAATGAAACATGACACCGAAAAGACACAAAAGAAAAATATAATGGTAGCAGCTGGATAACCTAGATAAACCATGAGGTCCCGGGGAGACCACGAGGTCCTGGGTTCGAGTCCCAGCTGCTTCCATTATCTTTTTATTTTCTGTGTCTTTCGGGAACATAGATGAACTTTGTAACTGGTAAAATATAATTAAGCGTTTTGTTGCAAATTCCTAGAAAGGTCCTACTGCATGGCGCATCGATTAAAAAAACTGTGTTTGAGGGACACAGTGAGTGCTTCGTACAAAAACTGGAAAACAAAATAGACGTTCTGAATGCAAAACACGTCACTGCCTACAGAGTACAGAATAGTAATAGTACACGTTGGCGGATGTGCTGAGACGCCGTACTTCGTTTTGAATGAGCCACAATATTATTATGTTAAAAAGCAAATAGTTGAAAGAAATCCACATCGAACGGGCAAACGCAATAACGGAAAGACGATCAAAGAGAAGGGGGAAGACGATGTAAAGACCGGAAGTCAAGATCCGGTGTTGGGACATCCAACTCCATACAAGACTCCGCCGTGAGACCATCGTACGTTCTGGACAAATTCTATCGAGGCTACTTCACCATTGTTTCAGGATGAATGAATGACCATTTTTAAATGATACAGAATGCTGAATTAACCGCGGGAACCAGATGTCGTGGCGGGAAAAGGCTTAGGTTGGGACTGGGCCGAAGTTCTCCAGATACCTACATAATATGATGTATAGGAATGTCCACAGAGAAGAGAATGGGTAAGTCTTATTATAACACCAAACATAATGATATCGCATTTTGTTGCTTATGACTGATTGGTCGGATTGCATGAAATTTCATATTTGGATCGTCTTTTAGCCATTAATGCATATTCCGATTTCCGACCACTAGAAGTCACCTAGTGAAACAGAATAAAAATAACTCACCACGTCCACAACAAAGTTCCATGCTACTGTTACGTAATAATAGTATTTGAATGATTTGTATAGCGCTGTCTTTGTGAAAAATCATCTCAACGGCGCTGTACAAATGTGTTTGCCAGGCTCTATCCTACTAGTAGGTATGGATAATTTATTAAAACTTAACGTGATATGGAAAGCCTTGAAAGTTGACATGAAACCACATTAACGCCCCCTGGTGGCTACAGTCGTTTGTAGTAGGAATTTTGACATCCGGTCTTTACATGTTTATGCCAAAGTTGAACCATTTTTGACAGAGCAGCAACATGGATTTAGACATGGCCGATCAACCACTACGAATTTATTTATATTTACAGATTACGTCGCGAGAGCACTCGATAACAATGAGCAAGTTGACACATCATATCACGACTTTGCGAAGGCTTTCGATAAGGTTGATCATTTAGTTCTCCTAAGTAGGCTCGAAGAGATTGGTTTTTCTGTAAATTTACTGAAACTATTCAGAAATTATCTTAACGGAAGAGAACAATTTGTATCTTATGGTTTAAACAACTCCCGCACATATCCCACATACTCTGGCGTACCACAGGGATCAAATTTAGGACCACTATTATTTTTAATTTTTATAAATAGCTTTAGAAAAAATATAAAATTCGTCCGTTTTTTACTTTTCGCCGATGACATTAAACTCTTCATGCGAATAAGTACGTTAGAAGACTGTAGGCAACTTCAAGAAGATATTAATGGAATTATTGAATGGAGTATTGCTAATAAACTCGATTTTAACGTAAAAAAGTGTTCAGTTATGTGCTTTACATGAAGCACATGACGACTTGTAAGGACTTGGGAACTGTGTTTGACGCTCGTTTAACATTTCATGCTCACATTGAAAGGATCTGCAAATCAGCCACAAAAATGTTGGGTTTTGTCATACACAGTTCAAAGGAGTTAACAAACCTTGCAGTTATAAGGCTGCTTTACTTCAGTTTAGTGCGTAGCATTCTCGAGAGTGGTTCTCAGGTATGGGGGCCAGAGGACACCGTTTATGTACTAATGGTCGAGAAAATCCAAAAGAAATTCTTACGATTCCTCTACATGAGAGAGTTCGGTTTTTACCCATGGCTGTTTCCAACAGCTTTTATCTCGGGAATGCTGGGTATTTGCAGCCTAAGTTCTAGGAGAGATATAGCATTACTACTTATGGCTCATAAACTATTGAACGGTGTATTAGCAATACCTGACATCCTGGCTGAAATAGGATTTTATGTTCCTGATAATTTCACGCGTGGCCGCCAACACAGGCTTCTGTTTCTTCCCAGGTGAAGAACTAACTTACCAATGGTGATGCCTCTGGGAAGACTTACTAGGTTAATTAACTGCCTCGCAGGAAATGTGGATATTTTTCACATGACCTACAATAATTTTAAGCACGAACTTATTATGTTATAACATTATGTTCCTACTTATAACTCTTTGTAGCTATTTTTGTTTTACCTCTGTGTTATATAATTGCGCTAACTATATTTCTGTAATTTTTTATCGCTTTTGCATTGTATTGGTATTTATAACTGTTTTTGCAAAATAAAATAAATAAAAATAAAATAAAATAAATCCACATTCGAAACCTTTCACGACAATTTGCAAGATGTCAGTATATTCGGTATATATTTTCGAATACCAAAAATACGTAATTGTTATTTTTAGTTATGAATGGTAAATTGTATATCCTTATGTGTATATCCATGTTAATTTTTCTTTGTACTGTGGCCGTTTTTTTTCGCCTTTTTTATGTTACGTACTTATTGTGTTTCGTGAAAATCCATTTAATTTTATTTTAAATTTTAAGGGGGAAGATTCAAATAAGGCGTTAAACGTCACTTCGCAGTATGCTAACGTAAGCAATACAACACATAATTTATCTGCAAATTTTTAACAGAAAGTTACGAAAGTGTCTAAGGTTTTCAGTGACGTAAATTCTTAAACTGTGATCTTTTATATTATATATGAAATACCTACAGTAATTTTAAGTAAAACGCTCGACAGTGCCTTCGCCGTTATGTTAACTGTACCCATTACAAACATATTTAATTAAAATCCTTCCACAATCTCGGAGTAAATAAGATCAAGAACCAAAAGCGTTTATTAAAAATAATTCAGTAAATCTAGATTTTCACTGTAATTCCCTCAAAGTTCAGGAATTTTTAAATTCAGTTCCGTCATACAAAAAACCTATGAGAATTTCTGGCCCGCGCGATTGTTGATAAAACGATTTATTTCGCCGGAGTAAATCAGTTGTGAGAAGTCCTTCAGAGCGAGCGGACGTCGATTTGAAATTCGATATTTCTGTCTGTTTTATGACGAATAGCTGGGAAGAGAGGTGTTAAACTGCCACCGGAATGTAGAAATTACGTATTTTCGATTTTTTTTTGTTATAATCACATTTCTTTGCAACGTTCTATAAGATGGTCCAAAAAGTGATTAATTTATTATACGGCACAATATAAAAGACCTGCGCACTGGAAAAAAATTGACGGACGTGGTACAGATCTACAAGATTATATCTTTGCAGCCGGTCAAAAGCAAAACTAATGAATGAACGAATTATTTTAAAAATCTTAACATTTTTTGTGACCATATAATTTACAATCTTGACGCCCCTGACTGCATATATAAGTATGCCGATCTGTGCCTATCAAAATCCATAGTTTTAGCGGCTATCTTGAATTTCTAGATATTCACAACGATTTGGTTAGAAAGCGGCGTAAGTTATGTTAGGGGGGTGCTGAAGTCAAATTTAATGTCAACCTGAGTAATTTCGATGGTCATTTTAAATTTTGAGTTCTCTACCGATATGGTTCAAAATCGGAATTAAAGTGTTTGGAAGTGAACTGAAATCAAATGCGAAGAATGATAACAAAGAATGTTTTTCTTCATTTCAAATTGTAGAATCTTTAGCCTACTTTAAAAAATATTAATTAACCTTCACCGAAAAATTACCCCTTCACTGTCAAAATTGGTTAAACACTAAAAAAAATAGCGAAGTTTGTTTTTTTTTATTTTTCGCTATTTTTTTTAGTGTTTAACCAATTTTGACAGTGAAGGGGTAATTTTTCGGTGAAGGTTAATTAATATTTTTTAAAGTAGGCTAAAGATTCTACAATTTGAAATGAAGAAAAATATTCTATGATATCATAATAACATAGAATGTTTTTCTTCATTTAGAACAGCTGTATTTCGGACGATATTAGGTCCTTGGAGACCAATTTGTTTTCAAATTGTACCATCTTTAGCCTACTTTAAAAACAATACGTTAACCTTTACCGAAAAATTACTCCTTCACTGTCAAAATTGACCAAAACACTAAAAAATAGCGAAGAATGACAACTTACAAAAAATTTGAATAATTTAGAACCGCTGTATCTCGGACATTACTAAGTCGTTAGAAACGTATTTGATTTCAAATTATAGCATATTTGGTCTACTTTGCTTGGGGGAGGGGCAAGGGGAATATAGGAGACTTTTGTGAAAATACTCCCTGTTATAGGTATTATTCACCTGCAAAATTTCAGTTTTTCTTATTGCCTTCATTGACTTGGTGAATTGTATTCAAGCTGTGTGCGTCTGGAGTGGGTTGTAAATCATCGTTATCTACCTATGTTATATTTTTACTGCTGTTTAGTATACAATATTGAAGGGCGTTTCTAAATCCCAAAAATTATCAAAAGACAAATAATTCTAATTCCCGATTAATAAACGGGATCTAATTCACATCCTCCATCTTGGTTCCCAATTCAAATGTAATAGTAGAATTACTTAACCATTAATAAAAACCAAAGCCACTAAAGAATAGCCATATAAAAAAGTATCCATTTCATTTCAACCACCTTGAATCCCCTAGTGGACAATCGAAAAACGGATTCCTTGATTCAAAATCCATGAAAATAATTCCCTGTGTCAAAAAGCTGTGCTTATAAGTATTTCTGAGCAGTTGGTCCACGTTACCCATTTCTATAATATTTCCGAAGCTAAAAAAAAAGATTATGCTGTGAAGAAATAAATATGTAAATAGTAACACAACAAATCTTTTGTAAAAGGGATTCACTTTATATGGCTACTGACAATAATTAATATATTATATATAAATTGAAAAAAACATATTCTCATCAGTTACCCTATTCTATTACCAACAGATCGACTTGCTTTACTTTGCAATAAGCTGCAAAAAAAATCCTCCCTTTTCCGACTGCTAAGTTAAGTCTGTCAAGCTTCTATTAATTTATTTTTATACAGCGAATAAACGAAAAAAATATAGAGCAAATTTTTTTTGTTTCGTATTGCATCAATACGCTGAACATTTTTTTAATCCGGTCTGGTCTACATTATCCACATTTCCCCAATCCTGCTGCCGGATCGCGGTGGTCCGTGGTTTTAAGTTTGAGGCCTAAAATTCCTAACGGCGGTGAATACGCGGTCTTATACTGGACCCTTAAGAACATAAATTTAATAATGTTATTATTAAAATCTGCAGGTATGTTAGTTTTTATTATTGTGATAGCTGTTTCAGCGTTCAAAACTATTTTCAAACGGTTTTGAACGTCGAAAAAGCTGTCACAAAAATTAAAACGGAGTTCTACGAAACACAATAAGTACGTAACATAAAAATGGCGATAAAAAACGGCCATAGTAAAAAGAAAAAATAATGCAAATATACATATTTTCAATAAACTTAATTGAATTAAAGCTGAAAAAATACATATCCGTACCAGGGAACGAACTCGCGATCTCTGGATATTGATGGACGAGTGTTATTTCTAAAATAAAAGTGCTGATCAAACGTTGGTTTTAGTCAGTTGATGACTTTGAATGTTTTTTTTTGTATTTTACCCTTTATTAAAAATTTGTATTTTACACACTTCAGTCGGGTATTTTTTTGGGCCGGCGGACCGTCGGCAACGGGCGAAAATAGAGGTCCCGCGCGAATTTATTTAATTTGTTTTAAATCGCTATATCTTCGAAAACAATACTTTACCTTTATCACACGAAAACGGTTTTTTGCAAACACCCACAGTTCCTATAAATACGTCATCGTCATCGTACGTCAAATAAGTTTTAATAAAAAAAATAATATGCATGGGGATTGAACTCTGACCCACCGTTTGGAAGGCCACTATCGTAACCACTTGACCACCAACTGATATGAAAGATGCGACAAATTTAGTCTTTATAAGGGAAAATAAATATTTTTTACACGCTAGCTTAAAAATAAATTACTGACACGTATTTAAAAAAAGCTTTAGTTCGAGTTCTCACCGCATAGCAGATAACATTGGCAGCACCTGACGGCCAAATAATTAATTGATTTATAAACCGGCCTTTCTGAATTAAATATCTCAAAATACTTTAAAAAGTGGAGAAAAATTATCGCCACCATCTCCGGTGGAATTTTTTTTAATAAACTTTACGAAACTTTTTTAATCCGCATTTAAAAAACATGAAGGTTAATGATCATAAAAAACTTAAACTGACCCCAACATTTGTTTTTTATTTGAATTTTTATGACCGCATGTTGAAGAAAAACGTTCAAAGGATTTTTTGAGGATATTCAATATTTAAAAATATTTTGTAAAACATACGTAGAACGGTCAGATAAGGATTATATTTCTAATTTGATTTTGATGAATGCTAAACCTGCGCAAATTTTAAAAAAAACATAAGTCATATTTTCCTCTCATGACATTATGCAATATGAAAATTGGTTTGCGAAGAACATAGCTCGCAGGCGTTTGGCCTGATGCGAAGGCTGCATTTAGGGATTACGAGTATTTCACGGAAAAATACAAAAGATTGAGCAGACGGAGCAGGGAAATAGTTGTGTTTGTTGTTTTCAGGTAGTTTCTTATTATTAATTGCTTTAGTACAACCTTTATGCAAACGTAATAATTTATTTAAATTTATATTCGAAAAAGCACCTGCCTATCAGTGGCGTGCATTGCTATATGACCCAAGATAAGCACTGTGTAGTTATGGTAAGAATTGTGCATTGAATATTTGAAAATTATCATTATATTATCATATACAACTGATTGTGGTACATAAGATGATGTTTTATTATAATCTAAATATTATGGTTCCTTTTCTTGGGGTAGGCACAGCTTTTGTGCTTTTATGGACTGCACACCAATTATACCTATACAATAGAGCATTGCACATTTAATGATTGGATCATTTCTATAGCTCCGTTTTGGCGAGAAAAACACCTCAAGGGCGTTTTACAACTAACAATTTGCATTCCGTTTATTTTATGAACACATTATTTAACTTGTAAGAAAACTATTTTAATTACCATATATATTGGTGTGAAAACTTGATGTAGAAATATACCAATGGAAAAATCATCTTTAAGACCTGGCTACAGAAAAACATATTCTATAATATTAATAATACTATTTATACCAGACGTGACTATCAAAGTTTGTAATACCCTCCGTTTTGCATAACATCAACCAGTACATAACTCAGTAGGTGGTACGACTAGATACGAAATCAACTACTGAGTTCGTGCAGCTTCGAACGAGAGACGACTAGATACGTTTCTCGATCGAGCTAGCATGTAGTACTGGTCAGGCTCACACAGACGACCTGACCACAAACGAGAGAGAGAGAGAGAGGCGACTAGATACGCATCTCTGTCTTGTTTGTTATGTCTGCACAAATAATTAATTGTGCAACGCCCGACTTTAATTTTAACCTGATAGAAGCGACTAGATACGCATCCCTATCTTGTTATGTTTGCACAAAATGAGGATTTGTGCAAACGCCCCATTTCAGTACATATTGGCTTTCGACAAGCGTAGTTCCGGGGGTTTTAGAAGAAGTGATGATAAGAGTGCACGTTATCGTTTTCTTTTTCCTACGCCTCTGAACCTCGTTTTCGTGCCGAGACACTACTGGGTGCTAACGGGACATTTCTCCGACCCCCGCCACCCCTACGGTCGCTCCCGGCGACGGTCCCGAAAACAGAGCGGGCTCTCATTGGTCGAGCTCCTCTGATCCACAAAAAACTTATCAAAATTATTGTTCTACCAAAATTGTCTGTCTTTGTAAGCGATTCCTGCGGCTGCGGTGACTGATCTAAATAAACGATCTTTTCTGATATGTTCATTAGTACCCGCGGAATCGAGTAAACTTACTCAATTTATGTATGTACAATGCATTTTTTTGTAATTTGACGGCAAAGTATCACCTGTCCTACTTTGACCCCCATGACATACTTTGTAATAATTTTGGCTTCTTTAATAAAAAATAGGTGAAGATTGCAATAGGCTCAATTCAAGCAGAAGGTCGTGATTTACATCCTAATTTTTTGATCAAGTCGATCCAAGATTGACAGAGTCTACGGCAGCTCGCGAACTATTCACGAGTTCAAACTGCCCGATTCGCCGCACGGTATCGCACCGAAGTACTTGAACGACAAGTACATTTCTAAAATTCAGAGTATTCTCACGGATTCAACACGCCTTCTACCTACTTCGCCTGCATCTTCACCCGGCCTGAAAACCGACCGTGACTTTCTCTTCACCCTCACCACCTCCTTGCAAGAAATCGTTTGCCTTTTTCAAGGCATTTCCCCCTTCCTTCCTACCCTGCTCTGAAGCGTCGAAGTGGCCAGCCTGATCTTCTTCTTCTAAAAACGTGCGGCAAGAGTTTACAGATCTTGTCCCGTACACTATTCAATCATTGAAGAAGATAATATTCACAAATCTCAAGTGAAACTCTCATAGAAAAAGACACTTGGAATCTAACCCAGGACCTCTTGTCCCGGTAAGACTGGGTTCGATTCCCAGATGCGAATGATTCCTTTTTATTTTCTGTGTCTATCTGTGTCATGTTACATTTGAGATATGTTAATATTATTTTCTTCGACATCATGTTTATCGTATTGCATAATAATATAATTATTATTTCGAAATAACAAATTATTCCACTCACCCTTAAGGCTAACAGATTGCATCCACCAGCTCATCGGTCGATACCATAAAACTTTATATCCGCTGTATTACCAATATGGGTGGTACTGCATAAACATGTACATATTAAATATATATATATCTGCATGTAAATCATATATATATATATATGATTTACATGCAGAAATTACAAAAGGTCATACTTATCTATCTTATCCTAAATTTACCTACCCACTAGTCGAATCCCAACTATTATTCATCTTAAACTTGTGAAGATAATTTATGTCACCCTATGGTAGTTTTTATAATAAGTTTCCTATCTCCTAATTTCGTTAGGAGTTCCTAAACTTTACTGCAGCGCTATATTTGCATAGATACTATAATAGATGGTAAGATGTTGCTTGTTAACTCATTAGTGTAACTCCAATTGAAATGCTTTCTACCTGCTGAAATAAATCGATTCCCAATACACATTGTAAATATTATCCATTCATTGTCATCCCTAAAAAATCTCTGTTTATTGTCACTTCCTATTACATAACAGTTATTTGTAAAGATGTAACTTATCTATTATAATTGTTCTCGACCATTTTTAACTTAGTCGTTGACTTTCTAAAATGAAACAGAAAAATTTCATCAATCCTAGGGCACATACTCGTACGTACCTAGTTATTCCCTCACATGAAGTATAGGGTAACCTAGCTCTAATTCGTACGTTGTTACAAAGTGTTATTAAATTAAATATATCTAACTTATTAATCTACAAACCCGAGCCAACAAGGATATGCTGAATATATTACAAGTGAGGATATCCAATAATATTCTTCAGTGATATCAGCTAACGGGCCCGGAACGAAAATTGTACTTTGGTTGTCAAAGACCGGAACTATCACTACGAGCTGGGCGACGTACAGAGAACTTTTACTGTTTGTTTTTAGTGCATATTTTAGGCATTATAGTAGCATTGTTTTATTTTAGTGCATATACTCCGAGGTCTGCCTAGTACCTATTACTCGTAGGCTTGTTGGATATATATTAATATCAACATTCATAAATAGATGCACATAGGAGAGGCGTATAAATGGCTTAGATTCTGATAGAAGAAGGGGGGGAAGGACTTACCGGAGGCCCATGAGGGGCAGGTGCGCCGGGGGCCTGTCCGCGGGGGCCTCGCTGCACCACTCTGGGTAACACTGGCGGAACTCTTCGAAATCACCTGAAACATACAACAAATGAATACCCAATTAGTTGACTTGTGAATATATAATATGC